>NNCF01129441.1:58795-83506 GCA_002313205.1 Laupala kohalensis
TAATAATAATAATAATAATAATTGTATGGGGATAAAAAATTAAAAAGAATTTTACGTCAACTACGTCAAGCAATATTGACAAACCATGATGAAAATGTAAATATTTTTTAAAGAAAGAAACGTTTTTCGTCTGTGAGCAAACCGTCTCTTGCAGACGAAAAGCTCTTTTTTTTGAAGTCACGGCGTTCAAAATGCGGTGCCTTCCTTAAATATGATTCATTGAATAAATGTAGACAGACGTCTATGCAATGCAATTTTCCTAAAAAAATTAATCAAAATTAGAATAGTAAAAACTCGTTCCTACACAAAACGTTTATATCCTCGATTAACAGCGACCTGTCACTTTTATGTACGCATTCACATTCGAGTAGATGTAGCTTTGAAGATTTATTTGTTGAGCAAAGGAAACTTGTTCAACATGGTTCTGTACCTCAAACATGGTAATTTTACTTCATCCTCTTTCATCCCGTCTCTTTTTTTCAAGGTACATCTTCTTCCTAACTCCATTATGCTACTCTTTTCATCTTATTTCATTTTCACCTTCTTTTCACGTTCCGTTCCGTGCTGATACAATTTCAGTTAAATATGACGAATTCTGAGTGTTCATTTATACTCTTTTTCAAAATTGCCAGAATAAATTTATTTTTGAAAAAACTGTTACAAACTGCGTATGAACACGTCGAAGACAAAATATTTTACTCTCCGGAAGCAAAAAAGGGACCATACCATCAATTCCGATCAAGGACTGTTAAGCAAAGGCGGATTTAACGTTTAGCACACCCCTAACAATTAATAATAGTTCGGTACGTGTTATAAAATTAACATAATACCAACAAATTTGTATTTAATAAAACATAGAAAAGTTATTTTAGAAGTACATTTTATTATTAAACTATAGATTATTCGGGAAGAATTTATTATAAATTGTAATATTTCGTATCGTATATAATATTATAGCATCCCCTATAATATTATTTTCCTCTTCCTCTCACCCTCCGTTAAAATGATTTTTTTTTTTGCACTTAATAAATCTCTATTGAAAGTGCAGACGATCCTTTGGAAGTGTTAATATGAGACGCGTCCTCGCCATTGGCATTCAACCCCCGTGTCCTCTGTGTGTTTCCTGCAACCGCAATATCTGAGATGGTGTGTGGCGGCGTCGGAGCAATATATCTCCGCTCCGGCTCCGTCGCCGCACTGGCGCCGCGATGCCACTCACATGAGACCTCCAGGGTCAAACATCGAAAAACAAAAGGACGCATGAAGTCACATTCACTGTGGGAGAAGTAATATAATTGAAAGAGCTTACTAGCTCGGTTCCTGCAATTTCACTCACGTCAGGTTTTCAAAGTTTTGTGCATATAATCGTTCTCAAAACCCCATTTATTCAAAGGCTTTAAAATAAACTTGCGCAAATTCTCAACGCGAATTCTCTGTACCTATTGTAGTCTCTCTCTTATACACAATTTGTGACAAAGTTAATTTCATATCAGTTTGTTCTCTTAAAACTCGAATCCGACTCATCTCATTTATGTGATTCATTTTTCACTTCACATATGTGTTCTTTTGCTAGATTTTTAGTAATTTTTTAAACCTTGGGTATCACAAGTAATAACGATAAAAAAACAAGGAAGTCGGTGGAAAATCAATCTTCTGAAACGTATATTCTCTCACGCTGCTTAAATAGTTTTCGGTTGGTGACAACTGTGAGTGACAATGTTGTTCGTCTCAATGAGATGTACAAAAACGTTCAGAACATGTCTGCGTACAAAAGTGAAACTAATTTATCGGAAAAAACCTAATCAAGTTAAATGCGTTCTTTATTATTATTTTTATTTTTTATTTTTGCATTTAAGAAAGATGAAAATTGTCATTAAATCGTAAAATCTGAACAAATAGTCTAGATTTTATAACAATTTTAGTTTTATAATCTTGCTCAGCCGCTACTGTCACCCAGGCAAGCAATTGACTGGCGCGCCACCCGGCGAAAGAGGTGCTCCACGTGAAGCAAATATTTTAGACTTGTCATTTCTTAAGTATAAAGACTAGTTAGTGTAAAGGGCGAAGTCGGAGCGGGTTGCTTGTTACAACAAACTCTCTATAACGATGAAATGAACAAGGGTTGTTTGGTTTGCCCTAACAGTAATGTATTTATTCTTTCTTTATACCGATATCGCTCTCGCTCTCTTTATAACGATGGTATTTCAGTCGTTCAAACCATTTCAGATGAAGCTTAAGTCGCTCCAGTTCCTCGGGGCTTCAGAACAAATTCAGATCAGTGCTTTGGCGGAGGAATAGGAAACAAAACTAGGATGACTGACTTCTTCTATTAATATAAATAGACTAGATAACAGTAGGGTGAAATGGGGGAAAATATGTAGATAAGCAGAAAACATGAAAAGAGATTTTTTAAATCAATGTAACTTAATAAATATTTGCTGTGTGATTTTGTAGTAGTACTTAATTTTTAAGCGTATTACATCAAATTTTGGTATATCTCTATACAACGATCTTTGCCTATAGAAATGAAAATGCACAGTCCCTTGGGTAAATTTTATAGAGAAAGGGAGTACTGTATTTTGATTTTACGTGTGTGTACCTTTAGGGTTATGTGTACGATTGCTTTCAATAATATTTTATAGTTGAGGATGGTAGTGTTATTGTAATCAAATATGTGCGCTATATAATATGGGTTTTTCCGAGGTGTTCATCTTTGTGTCAATTTTTTTTCTGACAAGTTGTTATTGTCTGAGTCTTCTGCGTAAAAATGTAAGTACTTGTCCTATTTATACTTTTTACCGTCTATGGAAGACTCTTTATAATCCACATTAATCTTATCCACATGTTCCTTCTTAATCATTTTCTAAATTCTCTGTATGAGGAGGAAAGCAGGATAGAAACACAAGAAAATGAACAAAGCTTGTCAAATATATTGAGAATGAAACACGTGAAATACATACACTTGAGCAAAATGTAAAAGTTGTTTACATATCTATATTTACGTTTTATAGCCCTGTTAAAGCCTTATTAAATGTGACAAAATGTTGGCAATATAAAAAGAATTGAATTTTTTTAGTATGCCCCGAACCTCAAAAAACAATCCAACTAGATATAATTTGTAAATAAAATATTTTATTTATTTTGCAAATTGTATATGTTTAAATACGAGCTCAACATTGTCCTACACCTCATCTTTCTCGCAAAAGGAGATAACGGGATTCTGAATTTAGTTGACGTAGCTTTGAATTATTACATTTCAACATTCCGTGCAAAGGACCGTTTCTAACAGTAATTGAATCGGGTATAATTACAATATCTGAGCAATTAATCACCTTCTACGCTTCCACTCAACGGGATCTCAGCATTTAGGTGCGAAGGAATATGCACATGCCTACGACCTCTTCCAGCCGATAACAGAGCGAGGAGTTGACACGCGCGCCTAAACCCTCGGAGGAATGCTCCATTACAGACGCACAACGGAGCCCCTTCACGAGGGGTTTGAGGAGGGCTGAAGGGTTCAGAAATGAGAGGCAGCTTCTCGTGACCTACGCCCTTCTCAAGGAAGTCACGCAAATCCAAGGGTTGGATGTGACATTATCGCTTTCCTTTTAGTGTTTTCAAGGAAATTGTACAAATCTCCTCATAAATACGCGTCGCATAACGATTTATATTTCCAAACAATTTTTTTGCTTAAAATTACAAACATATTGACATTCTATTAGTATTATAACTCGCAGCTTACTTTTTATCTTATCTAGAAATTTTTGCTGAATTTTTTTTTTGAATCCGCCTCTGCCTTAGGGCCCTTGATCGGAATTGATGGGATGGTCCCTTGCTTGCTTCCGGAGAGTAAATTAGTTTTTTTTTCTCCACGTGGTCAGTTTGTACTGTTTTTTGACAATAAATTTATTAAGATTGAGGAATTTTAAAGATATGTGATGTGGCATACTTTTATCTATGATAACTTCCGTGTCTCCCTTAACTTCATATCATGAAACAGTTTTATTTGCTATTATAGAAGAACGAGAAAGTCTAACGAGAAAATCCCTTTCGCCTTCTCCCTTGAAAAAGATGGTGCAGTCTGTGCATGCGGCGTACGTATATTCATAACTCACAAACATCGTCCTCTGCTGACTTGGCAACATATTCCCTCAGTTAAACCTATCCAGATGCCACAGAGCAGCTCCCCTGCTAGTGGGAAATGGATCAGTTTTCAATTCCTAGCCATCGTGTGCGAATGATGTGCATTGCTTCAGTAATACATTGTAAAACATTCCACAGAGCAATGAAATGTCATGGGGTTGTAGGTGAGCGCTTGGCGGAAATACCGCAGACACGCGGATCTGCAGCATCTAAATACATCTTTGCAATCAAATACTTATGAAGCAAATGTTTTTGGGTTTAGCGCGTGATATTGGAAATGGGCTTTATCATCGATTTGTTTAGGTAAAAATATATCTCGATTTTCGTTGATTGTCACGGATTTCATCGGTAATACCATTTTACCTCGCTGTTAATTTTGCGAGAAAAAAATGGTTGCAAACTGATTGAATGACAATATTTACCAGTTAGCAGAAAGAGACAGATTTTTGGACCGCTTTCTCGGGCGTATGGGTGTACATTCTCTGAAGCTAGTCATAAGTGTCAAAAGTCTAAGTAGGCAAGTGACCCCGGATAAGAACTTGGTGCTTAAGTTCCTTACGTTGGGTATTGTTAAGCGTAATTACACGAAGAAATATGCAGAATGTATTACTTATATATCATATTTGTTATTCATTTTCTTCAGCTATTATGAACTAATATAGTTCGAAACGTATAAATAATATTATTTGAACAGACTTCATCACAAAATCCTTTTCCTAACATGATTGTTAAATTCTCATTTACTCAACCACTTGTCTTTTATATTTATTTAGATACTTCTTGTTTGTTCCTATAATTATTGAGTATGATGTGTTTTTTGAATTTTTTTTGAGAACTAAAACGAATTAATTTGATTTATATATCGATTTACAATGATTTATATATAAATATTTGCCGCAATTTTTGTCGGTAAGGGTGTCGGAGGGTTGTTTTCGGCATGTTATCGATGATAACTAAATATCACTACCTCCTTTGAACCTCACACCACTGCAGACTGGAATATCTTTTTTCGTGGAAAAGTCATAGAACCTCACCTATAATGTCGAAATTTCAATAAGAATTCACTAGGTTTTCAAACTCCGAGAGTGAGTTTTATGACCCGCTAATATGGAAATATATTTACGTTTTTTTTTGTGATGCTTTAATTCTGATTGTTTTCAGTCTCTTACCACCATTCTTTTCGTAAAGTAAAAGTGAACATTAATTTTTATTATTTACACGACTACTGAATTTTAATTGCTATTTTTCTACTGAATAATTTTGAGTTCCCTTTTAACTTTAACTTCTATTTGTATTCTTATTATTTTTACCGTTCGTTTTGTGTATTTTTTAATATTTTGAATTTTATATTCATTCATTTTATTGCGTTTCTAGAATTTTGGGCAATATAAAAAATGTGTCGATATTTTAGTTTAAATCACATTAATTTTGCCATAATTTCAAGCAAAGACACCCTAAATTTAGAAGAAGAAAACATTAGTCATGCATTTAACGTTAATTGTCCATGTTTTCAAAAACTTATTTGAATTGTAACATTTTTGAAAGAAAGCATTATCTTCTCGTACATTATCTATAGCCCGTGGAATAAAGAAAATAAATTTTTAAACTCCGAATAAATCGTGAAGGGAAAGAAAGAAGTAATATGGAATGATTATTTTGCTACAAGTGTTCATTTCTTCTTTTCTATGGAGCACAGAGCGTCCACAGAGCAAGAGTGGACAAGTTGAGGGCAAGAGATTGGATGTCAGTGGGGTTGAGGGTTAGTCTGAGTGAAGGGATGCGTGAGAGGGGGATGCTGGACCCGACGGGCATCTGGGCATCTCATTATGAAATTCCATTGTGGCGAGGCTACGCTCGGGAGAGGTTGACAGGAGGAAGGCTACCTGCGGGCAGCGAATATTGAGATGATAGTAGTTACAGTCCGCTGATTACAAAAACGATTTTACGGTCTTACAAGTATGTATTAAATGAGTAAATAAAGTTATTGTCAAAAAAGCACTACAAACTGCGTATGATTACGTGGAGGACAATTAACTAATTTACTCTCCGGAAGCAAGCTAGGGATCATCCCCTCAATTTTGATCAAGGGCCTACATCATTAAATTTTCGACAAACAAATGTTTTCAATGCTTTATTAAGAATAAAATGGAAAGTAATACAATATTTTAATATAAAAATTTGAAGGGGACAAATGTCATATGGGTTTTGTAGTGCAAGATAAAGAAAATCATATGGTTAAAAGATTTAGAAATTAATTTATTTTCGAAAAACCATCGTATGAATTTCATACATGTATAAAATATTTTTATATGCTGATAAGGTGTGTAAAAGCTAATATCAATACCAATATACAATATCGCATCAATTTATACCAGTTTTTCAGGTTTAGAAGGCTTAATTTTCGACGGTATATTTATCGTAATTACTTTTCCCGAAAGACATTGAAAGTATTTAGTGAACGATAAAGGTCTACTATGTGGCTGCGAGGAACCTAAAATGTTTGGTTAAAAACTGAAACTATTCTTTGGTGACAGTTTGGTAATGGGTACAATTTCAGGATGATGGTGTNTCTACAGGATGATGGTGTAGTATTCGGTGCTCGAGGAGATGGGTGAATTGTTTAAACTGTCGGTGGTTGTACCCAGAAGAGCGGAGGTCGATATACGAATTATCGAAAGAGCTGCTTCCTAGTGATTGCCACAAGTGTATATAGTGCGGATACTGGACATTGCAGTAATTGATTGAACAAGCCATTGACGGCGTCTATAGGGAGTTCCCAGAGGCGGATTTGGATCAAAATCAAGTGAGGGGGCTAATCTGGGAGGGATCTGGGGAGCATTTTGGTTTGAAAATCATTGCCATTGGTTGATTTACAACTGAAATTTTATAAATATTATCTTTAAATAAACTACATCAACTCATAAAATGATAAATAACAACTAACAATATTAAATTGTGACTGAATTTATTAATTGTTTAAAGTGGCAAATATATATTAAAGGGTAAGCATTTCGTGATTAAAGCAGAATTTTGTAATGATACAAATCAAATAATGCATGAAAATATATTTTTAATGCTGACATAATGAACACAAAACAAAAATATATGAAGGTTATAAAAGAAACATTTTTGCAGGATACATTCTTTAAAACATATTTTCTTGAAGAGGTCTTTTTAATCCCAGTGCCAATAATTAAAGCATCTACTAGTGAGATAACAAATTGCGTGTACAGAGACTACACAACGCATAGAAGGAAAAAACGCCATCCCGTAAATGAATGGAAACACGCATGTTGTCTATAGGTGGCAAGAAGCATGTGGTAAATCAAATAACGAACGTCTCAAGACCGCCGCATCCTCTGTGGAACGGGTAAAGGTCCTGTAAAGAGAAACTTCACATACTGCCTTCTCACAACGCGTTGGAGACTAGCCGTGAGTCGTGCTGTTGACAATGTGGTTGCGTTGCATCGCTTACACAAGCATTGCAGAGTTTAGCCGCCTAGTATTGCGTGTCGCTTTAAGTAGAATTTATAATATTTAATACAAATTTGTATTACGTTTGCATATAACACGTAAACGTAGTGTGCGAAATATCTTGTGACGCTTGTTTTTAATGCCTTTATTTGTTTCGAGTTCAGGTCCAATTGGGGGAGGGGGTGCAATAGCCCCCTTATCCCCCTCCATAGATCCGAAAATGGAAGTTCCTAAAAATAAAAACACAAGCCCGCGACAAGTGACAAGTATGTGAACTACTTGGTCACCAGTGAGTCGCTCAGCCGCCATCTTCCCCTCCTATTGTTATGTATTACTTCATGGACAATAAGCAGTCGACATTTTACTTTAGGAGGCATTTTCTTTTTCATTATCCCATGATAAACAGTCACGTATGTATTTTTGGAATCCATATTGGAATTTTCTAATATCAAAATTGGGGTAAAACCATCACACCTGGAATTGAGAGAATTTCGATCTCGTTTTCACGACTGCTTTAAAAAAAGTATATTCATTTATTGTTTGCTTAATACATAAGGATTTATGAGAATTTATTTGAAATACCAAAGGACTCTGCTTAAGGGTTATTGCAACTAAAATGAAAAGTATGGTTAATGTTGATGAATTACAAGAACCGGAAAAGAATTAAAACTGACTTCTAATCAGTAAATGTGAATCTTTAGACGCATCGCTATTGTCTCAAAAGCTTACTAATGCTGTCCGTCGGAGTTTAATCGTATTACGTGAGGCAGACTATCCACTGAGCGTATAATCTACGTGACAATTTCGAAGAAAAAATATATATATAGGGTCTGAAGAAAATTCTTTTCACGTACATAACCTAAAGGTGAGATAAAAAACAAAGAATTCTTATCCCAGACAACACCGAACAAAATGGGATAAAAAATTCCGTAACTGTTGACATGTTTTAATAGCCCCTGTTAGGTAAAATATATCAATTGACAGCATCAATTTTTCTTTGAATGTTGATATGATTTTTGTATGTTTGTTTAATAATGGAAATAAGTATTTTTTGTTTCTTTTTCATGTATTATTTTAAACTATTGATGTCCAGTTATCATTGTTTTAAATTTCTTTTCAAATTCCAGCCAGCGCAGGATAGTTCTGCTGGTGATTCAAATGCTAAGCTCTCATTGGGTGAGAGTGAGGGAGGAGAACCAGTAGGGAAACACTGGTGCGATGAATCACACGCCGCAGCATGCAGCGGGCAGCTAGGGCTCTATAACTCGTGACGTGACTGTACCAACGTCATTTGCCTCGTCTTGATAGACATCTCACAGACACGACAGTAATGGTCCCAGATGCACTCGACGTCTTACACAGATGAAGCGGTTATTCTTGTCGCTTTGGCGTAAAACTTCCACTGATTCTCTCATTACGACCGAGGAAAGTGTACGAGTATAAACAGAATATTGTCAAGAGCATTTACGAATGATCGCGTGGAGGACAATCCTCTAATATACTCTCCGGTAGAAAGATAAAGCATTTTGCATATTTAAAAAAAATTATGTATGAACCCCCTTAAAATAACAATAAAAGTTGCTTGTTTATCTACAGAATATTGACAAATTTTATCCCCAGTATACAATAAAAGAAAAGTTATTTAACAAATATATGCTGTTATCAATTATTTAAATTATTAAAAATGTTGCTAATTATTCTATTAACTAAAATAACTTTTAAACTGACTCAAAATTTGTGATTAAAAGTAACGATTTAGTAATACTGTCGCCCCTAGGGCACAGCTCAATTGTCCTCTATATATACACCCTCCCCTCCCCAAAAGAAAAGCGGAGAAAAACCCAGACCAGGATGGATCGAAGTAGAAGAAAGGGCAATAACGAAAAATTAATTTTCTTGAAGGGTGAATGACTTTCACAGTTTGTGGAAAAGTGTTGTATTGATTTGGAAATTTTTAACAATAATCGATTAGAATACAAAATAACAAGTTAATTTCTCACTGCAATTTAATACAAAAAAAAATTTACTGTTCGTGATAGTATTATTTTTAACGTGCTTCCTTGGCATGGTGTTTACGCTAACCCTGTATCTTCACCCTGTTGAATTGCATCCCGTTGATTGAAAAGTCCCTTTCTTGTTCTTGGAGAGTAAAACTTAAGCATTCTACCCACGGAATTTGAAGATTTTTTAAAAAATTTAAAGTTGGATACAATTAAAATTACAACAATATTATAAGTATAATAACATAAAATACTTTGTAAAATATGATTTTAATAACCTCTAACATATTAAATTAAACGAAAATTTAGCAGCACAATTTATGTGAATTTTAAAAATCTATTAAGTCTTCATATTTATATTTAATGGCATTCCCCATGTTCGAAGAAATAAAGCTTGTGAAATGCCATAAAGAACTTGCGTACTTTAAACTTTACTTTCCGATCGATATTCATTTCAAATGCGGAATATATCGTTAATTACTTACGTCTTTAATTGTTTATCATGATTTACATGCCATTAAAAGGTCATGATGTACATGTCATCAAGATGTACATGTTTATCATGATGTACTTATACATCATGATGTATGTGTCATTGTAAGGGCTATAATGACCATGCCGTTGAAGAGTCCTAAAGCCCCACAAAAAAAGAAAAAAAAAAGGATTTATTTTTACTTTCTGATGATGACTCAAATTGGAGTCGTAATAATGTAAACAATTAATAAACAAGGATAATAATTATCTATCAATGGTCAATAAGAACATTACATAAATCAGGAAATACATTGTGTGTAAATTTATAATTTCTCAATATTAACCAGTGTCGGAACGTGTTCTCTCTGTGCCCGAATACAGAGCCTTGTGGAAACCCCGTTATCCCGTGTAATAGTCCCAGAACAACCTCCACCAATCGGAATCCAGCGCTCAAGCCAAGCGGAATTGAGATGCACCACAACAAGACACTCGCTCCAGACACTCGGACGTGGTCCAATGTCACTGGGAGCTCGTTGGCTGAAGGTAATGAGTGTCCATCCACCCCCCACTTTCCGCCCCAACGCATCCCTCACAACACGGGGAAACGACCGGGTCTAATCGATTCGTCTTTCGCAGATATACCACTTGAGATATATTAGCTAGTGCTATTCTACAAGTCATGTTACTTTGCCGAAAACTATGCTACATGTTCCAAGTTCTACGAATTCAAGATATATCCAAATATATATTAATAATAGTCACAAAAGCGACTATTTGCTGTAAAGAAATACAATTTGATAACACGACAAAGACACAAGGTAATATTCGTTCCACGCGGTCGACGCTGAAAGAACGGAAAAGCGCCACAACAGCACGCGGATTGAATTGGTCTCCAAGGTTGGTGATGGATTTAAATTTTCAGAAATTCGAAAGTCCTTCCAACATAACGCGAGGTAGAAATATTATTACTCTAATGGACGATAGCAAAGTAAAAGTATTGGTTACATTGAGTGCAAGCAATAAATTAATAAACACAGAGCGTTTCCGTTGATGTGTTTTTGTTGTTGTTTTTCTTTAAGTTAAATTTTCTCGAAGCGAAGAAACATCACTTGGGTTATAGGCGGTGTGATTTCATGACCGAATGCGTGCCACCGCATGCAGCGGACAGCGAAGGCGTCTTCAACCATTCGTATTCTTCATTCAAATGACTTCTATACTAAAATATATACCTATCACCTTGATCATCAAGAAACTGAATCATCATATTTTTATTTATTTATCACTGTCTGCAAATATTGAAAAATGCTTCCCAGAAATCATGTAACTTTACTTGTGATTTAGTTAAATAAGATCCCTTCAAGTTGTTTACTTTAATTAAATTTTTTAATGAAAATTTCGAAAGAACTGAATACATTAATTTTAAAAAAATCGCAAATTGTAACGGTTTAATTTGGCATTGTTACTGATTAACAAATAGAACAATTTTAATTATTTAATTACATTTTGTCATAAAATGGAACCAAAAATTATGTCCTGTCACATCAAAACTTTTGAAGTAACATAAAAGAACGGATGCTATAACTGAAATTTTTTCAAACAAGCGGTCGATTTACATTGCTTTTGAAGATATCCAATCACTTCACGTTATTTTGAAAGCACTTTAAAAAGGGTGAACGTTAATATTACGGTTGATAAGGCGAAGAAATAAGAGAATATCACTTGGCATACGTTTACAGGGGTTACGAATATATATTTTCTCTTTCGAGTATACTGTAATATCTTACGAATGAGTTAGGGGGATCATTGAATAGTGTTCTAAATCTGTCTTTCGTAATTGGAAAAATAGTTTAGAAAGAGAGTTATATTGAATTCATTATATTTATTGAAAAATATTAGCCCAATACAAAAATATTAGCCCCTTCAATAGCTCAGGACTAGCACGCTCGCTTGCCACGTAGATATCACGGCTTCTATTCCAGGCGGGGAGAGAAAAATTTGTAGCTTTCCACTTCAATATCTCAGATTATATAGATGTGATGGAAAAGTATACCTTCTGAGGCCTACAACCGCAATTGTAATATTTGGATATCACAATCGATATTCCATCCACACGCTGTTCCTCCCAAAATGTTTCACGGTGTGTCTCGTGAGTAAACTCGCGTAGAGTTCGGCGTCATGGCCCTTAGTTGGCCAAAACGAAAAATACAAATATAAAATTAATTATACAATGATTACTTAGATATAAAATGTATTTTTCAAATATTTCATCGAACACAGGTTTCAAAAGGTATTAAAATACGTGGACACGAATATCTGTCTGTCAATGAAATGAAAACCTTTTTCCGTTGCGTTGTGTATTTTACTCTAAATCCGAGGTTTCGATCACGTCATGTGTAATATTTTAGCTCCGTCGAATGGTGCGATACTTGGAAAGAGCTTTTCTTAGAATGTTTATTATTTGACTTGAAATGAAGAATAAACACAGTTTTAATTGCCACTGTTTTAGTTGGCAAGCTATATAAATTAATTTGTAATTCGGGGATTTCGTTTCTGTGTACAAATTATGCGATGTTAGGAAGATCTTTTACTGCCAATAAATCAAGTTTTAGGGTGATTCTGGGGGTGTTAGTTTTGGACAGCAATTCTTCCTCAGTATTTTGTTTATCGTATTTCAAGTGAGATTTCTTTGTTTCGATTTTCTCATTTGATCACGACAACAGTTTGTGACTATAATAAAGAAAACAAAAAATTTAGTTATACTAATTTTTTCGTTTACTTTCTAATAGTCACAAATTAACCATCAATTTCAATATATTGGGAACAACGACAAAAGTAAATCAGAATTGTCACTTTGTCTTTTCGAACAGTTTTACTATAATTTGCATTGATAAAATACTAATAATAATTATGTATTTATTTTCTGAAAAAAAAACTCAATATCTCTCTTGCTTTTTATTGTACCAATATAAAATATATTAAATTAAATCCGCCTCTGCCTTAGGATCCTTGATCGGAATTGATGGGATGGTCCCTCTCTTGCTTCGGAAGACGCAGTTTGTAACTGCTTTTTTGACAATAAATTAATAATGAATGATAATATTAATATTAAAATTAATAACGCAAATTAATAACGCATGTAACACACAACATGTACACCATAAATACACAGATTCATCAGTAAAGAAAATGAACCTAATAAAATGTTTTCGAGAAAACTAATTTCGTAGCTTCGTTCTTATACCCCGCTTCCGTTTAACGAATCCCCTCAATTACCTCCCTTGTAGAACGCCACCTCTCTTTCCTATCTGGCCAGTGAAGCCTTTTCTCAGCCTCTTATCTGGCACTCATTTAAGAGCTTTTCCCGTGTCCCTGCGCGAGTGCTTCCTATTTTACTCGTACTCTATCTCGAAAAGAGCTCCCTAGCGAGTCATGTCCTATTTTATGTATACCTTAAGTTTTGTTCCGGATGTATCTTACGTAATGCAAAGCTCCGTGTTTGCGAAGGTGCTCTCATACATAAGCGAGTTTCAGAACTCGTTTCACACGATACGAAAAATTAATCGTGTTCTTAAAACTCATGTAAAATCCTCCTTTGTCATGGCGCTAGATAAATAAATAATAAATAAATAAATTTCCAATCAAAAAGCAGTTACAAACCGCGTATGACCACGTGGAGGACAATAAACTAATAAAACACTCCGGAAGCAATCAAGGGACCATCCCATCAATTCCTATCAAAGACCCTAAGACAGAGAAGGATTCTACATTTCATCACACTCATAAGATAAGAATAAAATTAATTATCCACGTGTTATAATATCAACAAATTTGTATTAAATAAAACAAATTTATTGCACCACAAAGTATTATTATAAAAATGTAGATCATTCGAGAAAATTTTTTTAAATCCTAACCAACAAAATAAGTCTAACTTCGAGATTATTTATTTTAATAGACTGCCGCCTCTAGGTAAGAGCCTAGACAACCTATGCATAAAACCATCCTGTGCTCGAAGGAAAACCTAAGCCAGTATATTAGGCGATATCGTTAATATTCCAATAATAAGGAAATATTTTCGAATAATTTCTTTTAAACTCTATAAAATGAATGAATTGTGCAATTTCATGGCACGAGAAATATAAAAATAATAAAATTATTAGAATATTACTTTGTGATGTAATTTTAGGGTACTTAATCATTTAATTATAGTGAAATTTTTTTCATGGTTTTGCCCTTGATTGAAAACAGTGCACAATCCCACTTTTATTTACACCCGGCATTTCTAACCTGGTTTAAAATTGGAAATAAGTTTAGTTAGTTCGGTATGAAAACATTGTACTCCGGATAACAACAACACAAGCTATCAACACCTTACATATACCCACACTTGGAACCGAAAATTTTGCCCATTGCAATGGGGGATTAAGAAAAAACAGCGTTGTGAAATATAGAGATTGAGGTGAAGGGAACTTTTTTATATTCATGATAAAAGAAAATATAGTCCAACGTACATCAATCGCGTCAGGTTTTGAATAGATGCTTAATGAATATTTCTTGAATTATCATCGAATTTTTTTTTCTATTGATGCTTGTCCTTTTCAATTGTAAAAACAAATATGAATCAAACCGCACAAAACAAAGAAATTGGAACAGGTTGTCCAACCAAATATCATAAGTCTTGCTTATTATTATACCAAGGAAAACGAAGGAGGACACTTGACAAAATATTCGCCGAGAATCTACATATTGCTATATTTCTGCTATTTTCATAATAGTTATAAAAACTAATCTTGCTTATATATTGGTAGACGCATTACAAGCCTTCCCCCCAACAATTAATTTGCTCGTTTCTGATGAAGGTTTTTGTGTTTAACCCTTCTGAAAATTTAAATTTCACCTCAATACTATGATTATTCTTTTTCGTGCACGATTGCTCGACGTTGCCCCGGATTCGTCGACTAATCAACTTTTACTAAGGAAAAAATAAAATCTATCTATATTTTACGATCAAAATTCATTTACATACTGGTGTCTAAAATCTTGTACAGCATCCTAATTTTTCAAATTCATAATAATACAAAACTTGAGTGTATATACAGGTCGAAGTTTTGTTTCCAAGACATGACCTGGCCCTACCATTTCATTAAAATTCATCTAAACCATTCCTCGAAATTTTACGATTTAAAGACATCTTTTATCTTTGTTAAATGCACAAAACAAATAATCCATTAAATTTAATTATGATTGATTTTTTCCTTCTTAAATTATTCCCGTAGTTTCTTAATTATTTAACACTTCTATTTTTATAACGTTTTATCGATAATTAAAATTAAGTTTTGTAAATGAACGTTTGAGGCAAACAATACTATCGTACATAGTTGTCACCTATCTCTAACCGTTTAGGCAGCTCAAGCAAATATAACTATCTTTTTTTCACACATTTTTAAAATAAAAGTCAGTCTATGTTCTTTCTAAACATGTTAACTACCTCCTTGCCAAATTTCATCACCACCGGTTCTGTAATTTAGTTGTGATTAAGAAGCAACCAGACAGACACTCTTTCACGTTACGCATTTATATATTAGTTTGGATTTCTATTTGCGAAACCTTAGTGAAAGTCGTTATAAAGGAGATGTAAAGAAAATCTTGGGCTCGTTTCGTGTTGAGAAAGTTGAGACGAGACGAGAGCAGTCATTCAACTGGAGAAACGGCTATTTCGCGTGACACGGAACAGCCAGTGAGGCCACGTGAATTCAAAAGGTCACTCAGCAAGTACAAAAAGAAAAGCTTCAGGGTCTCCCTTGAGCGCTAATTGACTTATCGCAAAAGATATCCTCAAAATATACAAATAAAAGCACTTCAATAAAGAATTTTCCATAATACGAGCGTCGATGTTACTGACTGACGTCGAAGGATTGCGTTACTGACTGACTGACTGTTATTGACTTACCCAGTCATTCATCAACGTGAAGCAAAAATTATTAACAAATGAGAACATGACATTTTTACAGGATATTGATTACTTGTTTTCTAGAGTTTTACAAAAAAGTGACGAATTTGGGGAAATTTAGAGAGAAATGGTGTGATTTTTAAAATCTGCGATATTTTTAATCAACCACGAACTAATCGAAGTCTTGGTTTTTGCGTGCAAACATTGTTAATTCGAATATCTAAAAAATTGCTTGGTTTTTTGGATATTTTACTAAAATACTGTATTCAAATATCCCCATAACGGTAAAAATATTTTATATTATCGTAGAAATCTGCTATACCGAATCTTATTATAGTTTTCTACTGTATTTTGTCAGGCATCTCCATGGATATTGAAGAAAGATTTTTCCAACTTTTTCCTCGCCAATTCAAACAATCCTAACCACGGCGTATCGGCGTGTATTCTAACTCAATAATAAAAACGTTTCATAAAAGTAAATTTATGGTCAAAAACATATCTTAAGTCGAATTTAGGAAGCATCACAGGCTGTAATGTTACCTCTATACGACCTAATTTTCAAATAGTCTGTGACTTATTACACTTGTACAAATAGTTGTATTAATAAAATTAATATACATTTAGAATGTAAGGTGTTCTGAAGAGCATGTGCGAGATAAAATGGGTTAAAAATTTATTTGTAAAATCATCTCTCTCGGCTGAAGAGCTTTTTGGTCTCCCCTCCTGAACTATCTCTGCGTCATAATTTGTGCGTAATCTTAAACATCAGTTGATGTAGAATTCGCGTCTGTCCTTCCTTTTCCGATATTCCATTTGTTATATCGACATTTGCAGATTTTAAATGTATTCTTGACTAGACTCCTCTTAAACACAAGTTTCCAGTAACACCGACTAAATTAGGCATCGGCACTTTTAACTACATTTTTGACGAATTGTAACAAGTGCATCGCCAATTACACCAATAACAGCTTGTTTGACATTCAATATTTAGCCACTTTTCATGGAGAGATTTTAATATATTTTCTGTATTCGGTCTCCTTCTAAAATATAATTTTCTTTAGTACTTGTTGTTAACTGACATCCGACAAATCGGTATTACTATCTGAGTCAGCAGCTTTCATGTTTGTCATTTATAAATTTTGTCATTCCTGTCATAGCAAACCTTTCTCTCATTTTTTTAAACTTACGAGAACCTAATCATAGAGAAAATGTTGCATCATCTACAACCGGGTGGAAATAACAATCGAACGTGCCTTGAACCCGGATGTTCGCTATATATAACCATAGGGGTTATATCCCCGCCCGACTCGCCGAGATCAGCACTCGTGCGGTCTGAGCACGATGTCCCGGGTTCACAGACCAGTCCAGCAAGATTTTCACCTGGCCGTGGACGATCTGACCTTCCTCTCTTGTTCAAAAACTAAAGTATTCTGCCCGAATTAGCATGGGAATTTTTGTTGTTGAAATACGATTAACACTTCTTTATAATTTAACACAGAAAAATGTAACTTTTACATTTAAAAATCATGATGATACCTTCAAACATTAGTGAGATATAGCAAATGTCAACATAATCGTACATGAAGAGAGTAAATTAGTGTATTGTCCTCCAAGTCATACGCACTTTGTAACTGCTTCTCTGACAATAAATATATTTATTATTTTACATATTTTATCCCAAACCATCCCTTTGAAATGATAATTGAGAAAAAATATTTTTTGGTATACTTAGACAATACAACTGCAACATTCCGTCAAAACTTCAAGTTCTCTAATATTAATTCATCAAGAACAACGCTGCTTTTTGCGATGATAAGAATGCTCCAGAATCTTCTCAAGACTTACAGTTCGCGAGTGAGAGTTGTCATTCGACGACCTGGTATGCAGGTACAAAGTTAATCCTGAACTAATTCATAATTGCCCCTCCGGTGGCTCAGCGGTTAGCGTGCTCGCTCGTCAGAAAAAAATTGGAGATTTTCACTTAAGTGTCCCAGTTCTTGTGTAGCTGTGACGATTGAAAAACAAACCCTCCTTCTACTATCCATCTCCCACTACTTCTAAAATCACTGACACATCTTACTATTAGTAACTACACTCCTACTAACACCTCTAAGTTGTTGGTAAACCCAGCTAACCGGCTCACCTACAAACAATAGCCCTACAACCACCTCCTACATCCTATCACCCTATGTAGATACGCTTCAATAGCACGCTACATTTCACATTTACAAATACTACAAATAAATAATAAAAATAAGAAATTAACGAGAATCGTTTTGTACGCTGTAGGCAATTATCAGCTAGAAATATAATATGAAACGTTCGTTTTATCCAATACAAACAAAACATTATTGCAGTCATACAGTTTTGTGTAATCAAAATATGAGCTTTATTTTTCCTGTAATGTCTAGCAGTAATGATTTTGTACTACATGCGTAGATCCTGAGATATGTGTCATTCAATGCATATCATATTCAAACTGATCATCAACTCGGGCAACACGTCGATTACGAGGAGTTGATTGGGTATTTTCATTATTATTTTATATAATTGTATACAGTAACATTGACGTTGTATAATTGTATAAACTAACATACAATGTAAATCTAACTATAAAAACACGACCGATAATTAACGTTTCAATAATTTGACTACCATTTCCCGGCAGAATTACCTTTCAGTGCTCTATTCCCTATTCTGCGTTCACCTATATTTCCTGAGTTTCATCAAAATTTTATCTCATGCAATTTTGTTTTTGACGTAGAATTCTGTCTCGAAAAAGAGGGTCTTTAACGCACAATTGAAGTAGAAACGCTTTTGTTAATATGCATTAGTTATTGAGACTGGAACGAAAAGAAAAACACTATTACTTACTGTCAGCGTTTCGAAAATTTACATTTTCTTCATCAGAGCTTCACAACAAGTTCTACAATTAGTCAATATTCTAAAACTACCAATAATCCAAGAAATAAATATACACTAACTATAATAAACATTAATAATATATTACACATGTAAAATTATACAGGTGGGTTTGGATAAATAGATCATAAATGTTTGGATATATAGATCATAAATTGGTTGTAACTAAGAATATTGACTAATTGTAAAGCTAATTGTGTGTAGTCCTGATGAGGAAACTATAAATTATCAAACCGTTGTTAGTATGAAATAGTAGCGTTTTTTAATTACTCGACCCGGTCTCAATACCAAATATATCATCCAATTTTGGGGTCAACAATATGGAGTACATCACACGCCTTTGTGTTGTATTCATCGAAAATGTCAAGCTTATCAGAGTTTTAAAATGTGGATAAATCGGAAAAGCACCACTCCCAAATTGACCTTCAAAATGACGGATTGAAAGATCATTATAACGATATTGTAGAACAATCCTCATGAACAGAAATACCTTTGCTAACTATGGAAATAACTTTTTAAACAGACTGAGTTATTTCAGTGCATATCTGTAGACTATATTCGTATATGTATGATAATAGAGTGATATGTTATTAGATAAAGCTTGTCAATGTCTTAAAACTAATTTATCCGGCAAAAATGAGGACAATCACACATATTCTTTCCAGAAAAACTATCAGCTAAATATATTTCGAGTTTTTTTATATTCAAGTAATCCTTAAATGTAGATATCAATCATATATATTCTTATTTTTAATTTTATTTCGTTTTTGAAATGTAAATTATACGATTTAATATTTAGTAAATTCAACGTTACTACTGGAAAGAAATTGTTATCTGGTGACTGCACTTTATGTATTTAAGTGTGAAGAGTTTTAATAATAACACGAAGAAAAATAAATTACCAAAAAAAAACCTTTGGATCAGAGAGAAAATTAGTAATCTTTTGAAGCAAACGCAGTAAACTCCTATCTGCCCCATCGTCCAGTATCTCTTCATCCCATTAGAGCTCAAACAGAAAGTGAGAAAAGGTAACTAATTACTCGTATTTAGTGGCGGAGCTAGGGGGTGGGTTAAGGGAGTATAGCCCCCCCCCCACTCCATTGGACTTGAACTCCTACCAGTTAAAATTGAAGTAGACAAATATAATGCTTTGTAAAACTGTTACTAGATTAATAATTGTTATTAGTTATAATAATTATTGTTATTAAAAATACCTGATTAATGAAATTAAAAATACCAGTTAAATGAAATTAATAATAATAACAACAGATTAATAAAGTTAATAATACCATATTAATACATTTAATAAATACCGTTTTATTGTTATTAACAACTCCAAATTGTTAATTATTTATTTGATGCATTTTATTTAAAGGTAATTTTTATAAAATTTGTGTTGCGAAACCATAATATTTAAACAAAATTCTCCGGCTTATCCCCCCCTTGATTACGATTTAGATCCGCCGCTGCTCGTATTTTCTATTCGATGGAATAAAAATATCCCTTACCTGGTGTTTTCCATGAATGAAGAAGTGTGAGATGCATGATGATACAAATTAACTGAAGAGGATTAACGGCGTTTTTAATTTCCGAACTAATTTTAGTATATTGATTCGTAAACTGCATGAACCTTTTACATACCTTTCGAAATTTTATTTCCTTGATGTATTTTTTAGTTGTGACTATTGTGTTTAATATTTACAACAGATTTCAACTCAACGCAATGTACATTACGTAGGGAATTTACACGAGATTATGCATTTAATATCGCTCAAACGTAGAACAAAAATTCACTTTTCTGGGGGGGGGAGGGAGGGGGAGGATTAGAATATATCTTTCAGGAAAAATATTGAGAAAGCAAGCAGTGCAGAGAAGATATGGAATTTTCTTGTAACTATAAATATTAATGAATGGACAAATTACCTGTGACAGTGCTACAGACTCTTTTAAAAATAGCGAAAACATTTCGAAGAAAGATTAGAAACATGGTAAAGTGTAGTAAAATGGGGTTTTAAATAAGGACGAAATATGTAATTAAAACGTAAAAGGTGTGAAGAGCAGGAAGTAGTCTCTCTTCGTTTTTTTGTTTTGTTTTGTTTTGTTTTTTTCCTGTTCTCACGACTAAATAAAATTGAATGCATAAATGATTCTTTTAGTCCATAAAAAGACGTATCTGAACGTAGTAAAGATAATTGAAATAGTTTTATTTCCTTCCTGGTCTGGTACATCGAATTTGAACTCATTACAGTAGATGGAATTTGATGCATAATCTTGATAACTGGAATTAATAATTGGAATGTATTGGAATCTGAAATTGACGATTCAATTTCGACGGAAGGGCCTATAAACACCACCTAACTCAAACCGATATCGAAATTCGGTTTCGAAGACTCAAACTGTCACCACAACATCCAAACCAAGGTAAAGTCTTTGCCAAAGATAGAGAAACTGCCACTCCGGTAGTTTGCCCGTCCTAAATTTTTGTGTCGGAAACTTTTCAATTGTTCTGCGACACTCCGGCTGTAACTGTGTAACCGTTCTTCCTGGAATGAAATTGTCTTGTAAAAATTACATTTTACCCCTAATCGTATTACATTCCTATGTGACGACTCATTTCTATCGTCTGATAGACGAATAAAAGAAAATGTTAATCACGTTTCTTCTGCATAACTGTTTAAGACTTAGGTTCTCAGCAAAGAGCAGAACTCCAATCTTAATTACCGAGAGAAGTGTATAAGGCAGTACGCTACTATCTCGATAACGAAACCTTAAACAACAGTGGTTCTAATTTCGTTTCATTCACCAACGAGAAAAAATGAGTCATCACTAAATAATACCCTACATGTGGATAAGATATGTAATAACTTTCTGTCAGGTGAAAATGGCGACGAGTCTGGAATCGAACCCGGGACTCCAGCTTTGATCGCAGGGGAGTTAACAACGACAACAACACCCATTCGTCTTCCACAGCTGTACACCATATCACCCCAGACCAGAATCATCTGTCACGTTGTTAACTTTATCGCAATAGAGGATTTTTCGCTTAATTTCAGATATCGGTTACAGCTGGCATCCAGATCAATATTGATAGGAAAAGATATTCAAGGACAGATTAGGATAGGTCGAAAACCTGACCAACCTTTTTTTTTTGTCTTTAGCGAAAACTTCACATTTCTGAACTCACGTAAAATGACGTTTAACGCATCCCCATATTTTGCATACATAAATTTCGAAGAAACTCTAACTTGGAGAAGTATATTGTGCAATAACTTGATGATGGTTGAACATTTCCCATGAATGGCTGCGTAGCGCATGGTTATTTCATCTTTAAGGAACGTTGCATTACACGACCACCATAAAACATGACGTTCGGTCCTGATGATCTTTAGTTATCGTTAGAGTAGAATAATAAAGAGGGAGGATGATATAATAAAGAGGGTGAATGTAGAACGAGCTTTCTCGTCTACACGTACTCTCTGATATTCATGGTTTTCATCTTCATCAGTCGTAACCACGTGGAACATAAACTTCCACAGCGATTATTCGCTTCAAGCATACGAACCAAAAGTATATCATTAATAGGGTAGTGCTCAAGAAAGCAATTATTGAAACATGGTCGGGACACCCTCCTATTTGTTTTTATGCCTCAAAAAAAGACCCATATTTAAAAAGATTTTCATATATTTTAGGACTTACTACAAAACTTAAAATTAAAAAAAAAAACAAGATTGATAGCAACCTCTAAAATATATATTAAAATCCGAATGTTTATGTAAGTCTTGTTTTGAAACTTAAAAAAATAGAGGGTGCTCCGTCCAAATTTCAGAAATTGATTTTCAGTACAAAATAAGAGTTATGCAAGAGGTAAACTTAAAACATTTAGCACCCGAAAACATACATTATGATATATTGGTACACTAAGTAAGATGTATTATATACTATGGTACCGAAGTACTACTAGATTTCAAAAAAGGTTATGTGAATAGCTTTAAATTAGCATTGAGTTATTTACATTGGACAATTTTTTTTCTGGTTCGTAATAATGAGCATGAAGTGCGATTTATTGTTGGCCAGCATTTTTCAGTGTCGAAATTCTTTGTCTTATCATACGGAGTTTGATTCACAGTCGTTTTGATAATTGAATATGACAAATATTTTCAATTAACATCTATCGGAGTCNCCAGCCTTTTTCAGTGTCGAAATTCTTTGTCTTATCATACGGAGTTTGATTAACAGTCGTTTTGATAATTGAATATGACAAATATTTTCAATTAACATCTATCGGAGTCCGGGATTTTGTCTGATTTACATTCAGGTACTTCTATTGGAATTCATGGTATGATCCGTTTCTCATTTCTGTTGTCCTTTGTCAGTTAAGTCATCTTTTTCATCAGAGTTCACGTAGCGTATGAGATGTATTGCTCGGCGTCAGGACGTTTGTCCGTTTCCATGCCAATTGGTTGATCCGACACAGATGACGATATTCGATACCAGCTTTTCAGACCAGTCAGTTCGCTGATTCTTCATTCTACGATTCTATCACAGTAGTTATGTGAATTGGAATCAACTTGAATGTATTGATTGCCCCCCGTGTGAAATGTGTCTTCGCTCTTCAGTCCATCAATTGAAAGGTAACAGCGCATCTGAATTCAATTGATTCATTCACCAGTATATATGAGGCAAAGGGGAATCGACACAATGATAAAGTTGAAAGAATTTTAAGATTTGGCGCAGTTTTATTGCATAAAATACGAAAATCTAACACCCTCCACGTCTCTTTAAGGATCGTAGAGATGGTCAATTTTTTGCAAGTGTAAAATTTGCGATTTTCATCTAGTGACTCGGGTTTGGTCGTACTCAATAAAGTGATATGGGCGAGTTGCAGGTCTTACAAAGACACACATAAAGCATGGCATTGTAGACTCAAATCCCTTAATTAATTATTGCAAAAAAGTCAAAAACCTACAGTCCATTTTTGCAATTTTTATTGCAAAGAGCATTTTGATATGAATGGATTTTAATGAAAAAAGTGGCTTTTTTCTTGTAAACAATGAGCTAAATCTTCAACTATTAGTTGTGCAGTTTTCTAACCGGATAAAATATGACATACAAGGATAAAGTATGACATACAAGTCCAGTAAGTAAGGCAAATATACTTCTTTAGACAAATGTATGCAGGATAGAGGTACAAACTTTTAAAACTCTTAAAAATAGTTTCGTTGAGCATGTACACACTTTTTCCAGCCATGCACGGTACGTGTCCTGGAAGTTGTCTTCGAGAACCTCGTCAAGGCCTCTCGTCACAGAGGTTTCGATCTTTTCAATCGTCCCAAGTCGTTTCTTTTTCAGGCGCTTTTGATCCTGGGGAACAAACAAATGTCGACCGGGGACAGCGGTAGTGTTGCAAAGTTATTCTTGGCCAGGAACACCCAATCACGCAGAGCTGTGTGACTGGAAGCGTTGTCTTGGTGGAGCGAGCAGATGGGTGCGATCACCCTACTCGTGCGGATGACCATTTGTCTCAATCTCTCCAGCACATCAGCGTAGTTTTCTGAAGGTTTCAAGTTTCCGCCATCATCAGGACACGCAATCGACGATCCATGTTCAACAAATTTCGCACACGGGCCACTTTTGGTTGAGGAAGAACGTCCGGAGCGGGGTTCATCGGCTTCTTCTTTCCGGCCGTCTTTAAACATCTTCATTCTCCTCGAAACTCGAGAATGCGGAAAACCTGCGTCCCCGTAAGCT
>NNCF01129441.1:83973-107499 GCA_002313205.1 Laupala kohalensis
GTTGGAGTATAAACAAATGATAGAAACTAAAGCACCAGGGTGACAACAACAGGCGCATAAAAGTAATGTCAACAGTTTCCTTTATACAACTCACGACTCTGAATAACTTTGTGAAGACAAGTTCGCCGTATGCCGTAAGAAGGCGTATCGTGGCGTCTGAAGATAGTATCGCCGCAGGCCGGGCGATTGCGCAGAGCTGGATCTTTTGATATTGAGGTTTGAATCGGAGACGATGCTTCGTCATCAAGAGAATACATCGTACTGAATTCTAGCCACCGCTGTTGCTATAATCTAACCTCGGGTTTGGCATTTATTTTTAAACATCCTCGACGCGCTAATTACGAAACATAGCGTCGAGGTTCGTCTATCCAAGCTTTCTCGAAACTTCCTAACAAACACACGACGTATGCTTGATCATACATATCTCCCAATGTTTATAAATTGCATTGTATGTAGAGACTCTCTTGCGGATGGTGTCTATTATTGTGGCCTTGTATCTTGGGCCTCTGAGTCTTTCGTCTTGACACCGGCGTAAACAATATGGCGTGTAATGCCTCGGCGTAACAACATGCGTCTTTACTTATTAATGCATGGGGGGATTTCATCGTATATGTAGTAAGGTACGTCTACATATAGCAACAACAAAATTATGAGTCCGTTTCACCAGTATTTTTTTTTTCATTCAACATGCCGCTATCTGTGGCGTCTGCATGGAAATTTAGTCCAATCTATTAGGCTAATGAACAAAACCATAATTTCTTGAATAATATCACCGATAAAGAGTAACTACAAGACATATCTAAATTTATTTATTTGAGTATAACTAAGAATAACATTAATTTGTAGTGTGAGAAAAACAAAGAAACAAAATCTTCTATGCAACTTATGTAAATAAATACAATACAGATATAAACGTCCTTACATTCGCTGATACAATAAAGAGATGACAATTCAAGTCAAATTAATTTATAATTAATGTACATTACAGAACAATTTATTTTATTTTATTAAATATATTAATATATTACAAATAACTAATTACCTTGCTCAAGTAGCTAATATCCGATGTCCTTAATAGCCAAGACGTTAGCATTTTACTATATTGTTTCAGTTTATTACGGGTTTTAATTTCAAAAGTGAACTGATTAAACAACTTAGGTCCTATGTACTGAAGGGATTGTCTAAACAATTCGTTTTTTACTTTAGGTGTTCTGAAAACTCTACTTTCCATATTTCGTGTTTTGTATAATAAATCATTTGTTCCTACATTAACTCTTCTTATATAAAAAATTCTTAAAACTTTAAATACGAACAAATGTTCAACGGTCAATATGTTTAATTTTACATACAACGGGAAAAGCACTCGCTCGTTTATTTTTATGTAACATAATACGAACAAAGTGATTTTGCGTTGTTTTTAACTTCTTAATTAGCTTATTATACGTACTTTCCCAACAGTTGATAGAATACATTAATCTAGAATGAATTAATGTAAAAATCAATTTACGCAACAGGTCAGTGTCACAAAAGTTGCGTAGGTAGTAAAAAATCCTAATTGACGATCTTAATATATTATTTAAATCTCCGATTTGGTTTTTCCATGATAATTTGTTTTCCATAGTTACACCAAGTTATTTAAAACTATTAACTTTTTCTACACATTGACAGTTACATGTATTTGTAGTACAAGTTTCTAAAGATATTTTATAGGTCCTGGGAAGTTAAATCCTTTAAAGCCAAAGTTGATGTATTTGGTTTTCGTAACATTCACTTGCATAGCGTTCTGAATACACCAGATTTTTTAAAAAGTATTTAAGTCATCATTTATATGTTCATATAATATTAATATATCTTTTGACGAGTAAAAGAGCGCAATATCGTCTGATTGATTCTACCCCCAAAAATTTTTTCTCCTAAATCATTGATAAAAAAACAAAAACAAGGTGGCCGATAAGACTGATCCTTGAGGAACTCCTGATTTTACTTTCAAGGGAGTATTAACATAGTCATTAATACGTACCGGCTGTACTCTATTATTTAAAAACTCTCAAACCAACTTAAAGTGACACCCCTTATTCCTGTCTTCTCTGTTTTTCCTTTTTTTTTCTTTTTCTTTTTTTTACTTTCTCATATATGTAGTATATAGAAAGTATTGTAATCGTGAAGAAAATATTCGGAAACGAGATTTTTGCGGTACATCCTTTTGGAGACCCCTGATTCCGAAAAAGTGGTTTTTGGCTGGACGTCCGTCCGGTCTGTCCATCCGTCTGTGCGCAGCACTCCTGACCGAATAGTAATTTTCCTTTTCTTTTTCTCATTTTTCGTATTTAGGGTAGAATTCACTTCTAACATATGCACGTGCTTTCAATTTTCTTTTTACTTGAACACGAAGGACATTTCACATGAAGGTTAAAGTACATTTTTGAATATTTTTCAAAAACTGGTCCAACGACTTTGCTTAAATTTTCTGTACGTAATGTAGACGTAGTAAAATAATTCCTATCTGCTACATTTACGCATTTGTTTACTGTTTCAAGAAGCTTGGACAATATTTAGCAGTGTAAATGGACCAAGCAGACGTAGAATACACTGTTAGTAAACTGAAATGAAAGATATGATAATGATAAAATACATAGGACAGAAAACGCACTACAAATACGAAAATACACAAATTTCTGACTACAACTAAATTACATTTACACAACACTTTTACGTTATTTATAAGTCTGATATGTCGCTATTTGTTTTGAAATATTATTCTGAATGTTTATTTTACCCTCAAATTTCAAATATAAGACAGTAATAAGTTCATCTAGCGACTTTGAGCATGAACAGAGCANAGAGGACCACACGCCAGAAATGACCATTTCACTATAGAATATTTTCACTCTATGCTGCAGACGGAGAAGCGTATATGAGAAAGTATGTGCAATGGTTTTTCACCACTAGTTAATTAAATAACATGATTAACCAAATCAAACGCTTTTCGGAAGTCAATAAATAATCCAGTAGATTTCTTGTTTTTGTTAAAGCAATAATGGATATCTTCTGTCACGTTTGTTATAGCGTCTTCAGTCGATTTGTTTTTTTGTTTTTGTTTTTCGAAAACTATATTGATATTCACTAAGGAATATAATTAAGAATTTTCATTGTTTTTTAAATTTTTTATGAAGAAGCCGATAGTAAGTTGATAACTCTTAGTTTATGTAACTTTATGGAGTTTCCTTTTTTAAAGATAGGTAGTATTGTAATTAATTTTAATTTGTCTTGACGTCAGTTCTTGCATAACATATTTCCCACTTTCCATCCTTTAGCTTTTCTTTAACCATTTCTATGTCTATAAAATATTTATCGCGTGTCTCATTATAGCTCTTAACAATTACATCAGTTCTTGTATCACATTCATACCTTAAACCTAGAATACAATGATCAGTGAGGTCAATGTCAAAGGCAGCACTTTTAAATGAATTTAGCTCACGATGCTTAATGAAAATGTGGTCAATGCAGCAAGATGCACTTCTTGTTGAAGCATTGATTAGTGAAAAATAACCATTGTTATTCAATAAGCTAATGTATGATTGGGTATGANAACCATTGTTGAGTAAGCTAATGTATGATTGGGTATGAATTGTATTTTGAAAGATATTTATATTAATATCTCCGATAGAAATGGCGTTACACTTGATTTGTTAGCTGTCGATCTTAATTATTTTCAGAAAATTCATGGAGCCTATATATGCAAAACACACTTAAATACATATCCCCTACCTTAGCCTTTAAAAGAATACTATCTTCTGTTCTCATTTTACCTCCAAGATTAATAATTAGTGTGATAAATAGATCTTGAGAAGTAGATTGAAGTCTCGGGAACCTTTAGTTTTGATGAATTTGCAGTTCAAATTTGAATGAAACATTCTCTTTAGGAACACTGCTCACTTAGTTACTAACATTTTATGCAGTAATTTATCGATAAATTTTTTTTTCTTCTATGTTTAATGACTTAATTTGTTTGAAGCGGTTACTCAATTGCAATTTATACGTGTGATGTGATCTGTTAAATAATTCCCGCCTAATTTCGTTTTCGACAACCCTGCTGATTAAATCTCTATTAATTGGACACAAATTATTTGAATACCTTTCAATTTGTAAACTACCGCCGCTAATTGATATTTACGGCTGTTTGGTGATCACTATTTTGATTCCTTCCTCAAAATAGTGAATTGGAATCAATAAAAATTTATTTATTTATTAAGATAAATTTTAATTTGAAATACCGATTTGAAATATACCTCGACAGAGGAGCTTTTATAAATGGTTAACTGAGCAATGTTAAATAAATTTTTTTCTTAAAAACGTTCCTGTATAGATTTTTTCTAAAATGGTTCCATAATTTATTTGTGATTTGTACGTCCTTTTATTGAATCAATGAAATAATAATTTACGGGAATTTATTTTACCTGAATTCCTTTCTAGTATCATTTTTTTACATATCTAATGTGACCTAAGGCATCATTTCCTGCTTTAATATCATTTTACAAAAAAATCTATAACATAACAACATGCAATTTGCTCGTAACTAATTTTATCTAATTAAATATTTTCATAATTGTTGTTCGTACGTGACGTACTTTCAAGTCGAGAATGTTTTGTGTAAGCTTAGATTTTTAATTCCTTGTGCTCCTTTGTTTCCTCCATCATCATCGTATCGAGTGACTAATATAAAACAATATATTAAATATAACAATATATTAAAATATAACGATGATGGTAAAAAATGTATTACACAAATATTTTTTGTAAAATAAAAAGTAGAATGCAAGTTATTGTCAACTGAAAAAATATTTATTTTGCCAAGGCGGCTTGCGACAACTTATGTCATCTTCAGTGGCTTAGAATCAAGATACAGGAATATATGAAGCTACAGGTAAAATGATCTTAATAAAAACAATTATTATTATTATTATGCTAATATTATTATTATTATTATTATATTGTAAATACAAAGGTATATTAAAAATGAAGAGTATTTGTAAGTTGTAGTTAATAATATTTAGAGAAATTTTAATATTGATTGGTTTCAGATATTTAAATTTATATAAATAAATTAAAGATAAAATGTTTGTTTGTAAAAATTACTGATTGAATAAATTGATATTAGCAAATACATAATGAGAAAATATTTGTAAGCCGAGCGTCTTACATTATTTGTCCAGGAGGAGTGTGTGTGGAATGCGAGGATATGGTTGCCTCATATATGTTCCTGTATCTTGATTATAGGCGACTAAGGATGACAACATAAAATTTCGAAAGCCACTTTGGTAATATTAATATTTTTTTCGGTTGACAATAACTTGCATTTCATTTTAAGTTAAAACCGAATACAAAACAATTACCAAATTATAAAATCAAAGCTCCCAAAGAGGCGAACTTATCATTTCTCCCCACGACAAAATACCGTCGTGCGTCCCCATAAAAGAAGATGAAAATAATAGCTAGTTGTTTGCTATAATATCTACAGGATATTAAATATATACATTTTATTTTTAATGTGCTATAAATCTGTATTTAACAAATGTGTACAGTTATTAATTCTTTTGATTATTCCAAAATTATTGCTAATTATTCGAAACATTTAACAAACCACTAAAATCGAAATAAATGATAAAAATATCATTAATGATACTATCACCCGAAAATGAATCTATAGGTAAATTCCGTCGCTTCCTGAAGGAAAACCAGAGAAAAAGAAGGGAACTGTATTCATACCAATCCAACAAATAGTACAGATTTCTAGATTATAGTGTTGCCTAGAAAGTAAAAATATAATAATATAAAATAATGCATATTAAGTAAATATTAACACTTTTATTATATTAAAATTTATTTTAATGAAATTCTTGAAAACCAAGCGCTTTGCTTAACAGGAACGTAGCGCCTGAAACACCTCACATATTGAAACGAATACATCCGATACGAATAAAAAATATCAAAAGTGCTGAATTCTGATGCAGGAAATATTTCATTACATAGTTTTCAGATTTGAAACTGAAATTTTTGAGAATAAATTAGTATTTTATATGAATATTGATTATAGAAATATACTTTTTATAATTGATGAATAAAGATATGTTTTCTAAAAATTCATATTCTGGGTTTTTTAGTGTAATCCATTATTCAGTTACTTTTTTCTTAGTAAGTTGTTTGATTGCGTTATTAGTTTGTGTTTGACAAGTGCATTTGTTATTCTATACTCTTGCCTCATGCATTATCAATGATAACGTCTGCACCTCAATGATAACATCTCGATGCCATGGCTACGAGCCGGGAATCAAACCCGGGGCTCCTGCATTGATCGCAAGGGTGTTAACCCCTACACCATCCGATCGCCTTCCACAACTGTACACCATTTCCACCCAGACCTAAACCCCGAAAGACCTGAGCCACATCCCCGTGCAGGAGACAAGTGAACCAGGCGGCACACAATGCGGTGTCCACTTAATTACCAGCTTCTCAGGTACCTACGTGTTAAGGTTCGTTAAGATTAGGTCTGGTTGGAAATGCTGTACAGTTGTGGTGTAGTGGTTAACACCCCTGCGATCAATGCAGGAGTCCCGGGTTCGATTTTCGGCTCGTCGCCATTTTCACGTGTACGAAAATTATCACATATCTTCACGTGTAGGGTACACGGAAGAAATATATATGCGTCTCGATGCAATGTCATCCAATTCCTATATTATCATTTAAGGAAGTACTAGTGTAAATAGAATCAAATCACTAAAATATCTTAAATCGACATAAATAAGCCTCACCGATCATTTACATAAAATAATTCCAATTATAATTGTAATACGTTGCGTGTTATGAAAAAAACATTTATTTTCAAAACAAGACGAAGTTTTTAAACACAAAAGTGATGGATGTTTATTTTGATTTCTAGTTAATTTTCCGCAGTATTTTTTATATCACTTTTATCTATAGGTCACCGGATATTTGGGAAAAATATTTCACATCTTCCGAGGCGAGATGCATAAATGACGAAACCGTTGCGATCAGCCGCCATGTTTGTACATGCTCCTATGTATTTCAAACGAGTCAAGCGAAATACTGAATAGTGTGCGCTACACAATTAACTGATAGAAATTAATTGTTTAATCATTAAATTCATATAGTTGAAACCATTAGAATAAAAATAAAATAAACACATATAGGTATCAGTGATTTGACTAACTTGAAGTGCTGGTTGCATCTAAGTGATATAGTTTCATTGTTGACGACAGCAATATCATTCCACTGACAGTTGAATGCATTTGAGTTACGTGTGTTTCACAATTTCCCTAACGCCATTTACGTAATGGTAATTTTAGCTCTGATTTTTCTTCTGTTGTTGATCATGGTAGATGATCGATCATCATTAGTGAAGTGTGGATGAATTAAAGACGAGAGTAAATTAGTGGTCATTGGTCTCCAAGTAAGTTTCGGAATTCGTAGCAAACGCTGTAATTAGAACCATGCGCGCAGTGAAGTCCCTGGAGCGCTGCCAGCGTTTGCCTCACCCCCTTTACCGACCTTCACCCCCCCCCTTTCGTAATTTCCCCTCACGAAACACTTCCCTGTCCTCGCACCCTGTCGTAGGACACTTTACGTACACTCTGGATATTCGTGACCCCTCTCCTAAACAAGCAGCGGTATCGATTTTGTTTACACATTATTCACTTTCCATACTAAAGAGAAAATCTTTTGGGGTCTGTATATAGTTTCAACTTATGGCATTTCCTTCTGATTTTTGTACATCTCCGTACGTTTCTAGTAGTAGTTAAAATACCGTTGTGAATGTTGGCAACTGACAATTGACTGTCTTTATAACTGTCATTTTGCTTCAAAATGAGGTTTTTCGATTAAAACAATACAATATTTTTAACATCGGATTTGTGTTCAGCGATCTCGATTCCTGTAGGGTTATGTCAGAATATTGCAAAATAAGAATGTTACATTGAAAAGTATAAAAAAGTACACTTTTTGCCACATTAAACCTCATTTTAAGTTCATCGAAATATACGCACGCATGGGTTAATTTTCACCAAATCGGTTGAAACTTTACCCACCTCACGTTTCGTGCATTTTAATCCGATCTAAGGGAGCGGGTTCGCATAAATTCGAGTTTTCGTTTTTTAACGGCCACCCTAACGTACATTTATGCACCAGTTTGGTATAAGTTCAGACGTTTCTGAAGTGCAATCATACTGCTCTATCAAAGATAAATTTTAAATTACATAAAAATTGTAAACATATCTATTTCAACAGCATAATACCCTAAATGAGGATACACCGTCCTAGCTATCAGCAATCGTTCGTCAATACGGATATATCATTCATGAATCCAAATGACATAGATGACACAATTGAAATTAATTTCTTCAAGTCCTCAGTAAAACAGCATCCTGTATAACATAATCATTTCTATAGTGTTAATGATTTATTTTTATTTTAGTAACAAAGGTTTTCATTTCTTCAGTTATAACTTCTTTAAGAAAGTACGTCAACCGATTTCTAAAATTGTTCCCTATTTTTTTATAAAAAAACATATTCGAATCCGTGTTGAAACTTGGCATTATTGTGAACATTATCTTCATAGTCTCATCCCCACCCGGGATTTTCTGCGTTTTTTCTTTGGATGTTTCGATCGTGATTAATGAAATATTCCTGAACTAAAAATAGCACATTGTCTTTCATAGTGTCATGCGATGATTCTAATGGCTTCCGGTCTTGGTAAGAATGTATTATTTGTGTGTTCCTTTTCATGTTTGTTCATCCTTGAGTAAGTAGTCAATGAGATTTCTTGATTATATTGTTTTCAAGTTTCAAGTGAAACTTCTGCTGTTAATCTTCGCTGAAGAGTCATAATTTGTGAGATAACCCAAGTGGTAACTACTCGTTTTCTGCATGTGTCGTCTCACAAGGTCTTTACTCCCTTACAATTTGCCCCCCCCCCCACAATCCGCAACACGAATGAAACTTAAATAGTATTACGCAGTTTGTACTGTTTTTTGACAATAAATGTATTATTATTATTATATTCTTAATAGTACATGAGACATGGCATAAAATCTATAATTAGAGAGTAGAGTACAATTGGAATTTAATTTAACAACGAAAATCCTTGAGTTGCAGAACTAAATCTAAGTAGTGTTCTATGAGAGTAAATGTATACCATAAACTACTGCACATTATCTACAGGTAAACTGTGAGGGCATCATAAAATTGAGATGAAATTACCTCCCATTGTTCCCCGTAGCGAGAGGCATAACTTATCGCGTTACGGCTGTGTTCACACTTGGCAGCGTCTACTTCTGAGATTAATATGAACCACTAAGCCCTCCAGGCTATTTAGTTAGAGAATAATCTCAAGGTAAAATGAATAATAAATAAAAAAACACTTCCAACAATTTATTTTATTTAAGCCAAGGAATAAAATAAGTTTTAATTTTTGTTAAAGTAATGAATGTTAAATGTTAATACCTCCATACATATTTCACTTTAGTAGATTCTAATAAAAAAACCTTACTTACTATTTTTATCACTGAAAATAATTTAATATTTAATATTTTATATTCAATTATTTCTCTTCAAATAGCATGACGCGCGAATTCTTAAGAAAATACATTCTTCGGCAAGTACTTACTTACCAACCAATCACCGTTTTATGAAATTAATTGGCGTCTATTATTTTATTAATTTTATTGAGTTAATCATTATCATATTGTCGTCGGGTTCATGTATGAGTGCTAAATTTCAGTTCAATCTGTTGGGTAAAACCTGTTTAAAATTCAGTTCCAAGTTTTGACACAAACATTCTAACAAACTAACAGGTCACGTTCAATAAAAGCTTGTAAAAATGAGTCGACAGTCCACGATGAAAGAAACAAGTATAATTTATTGTTTGTTAAATCTTTGTAATTATTCTTAAATACAATTATTTTTGTTAATAATAAAAGTACAATAACCGATAGCTATTACTTAGTGGTAGCAGCGTCTTCTTTCTCTACATACTATTGAATGGAAGAGGGTGGGTTCGAACCCCGCTCGGTTGACATCCGAGGTTTCCCTCACCCACTCCTGACAATGTCGATGCGGTACTTTAGTATCCTTTGCAAACCCAACATCTCTCCGTGTTTCTTCCTCCAAATACGGTGGTTAGGAGGAAGCAGGAGTGATGGCCTTAACCTCATTACGTCGCGATAAAAATGCCTACACACTTATTTAGAGAATTAAATATTTTTCCTCTCCCTTGCATATACATTTATGAAGTCGTCGTGTTTGTTAGTACAGAACTATTAAAATCCCACCCCTGCTGTACAAGATATAGTCTAGTTCACGAACACAACACTCGTAATAAAGCTAATACTCATCGTCCTGGCGTGTCAACTCTTTGCCAAAGAGGCCCTTACCAGTCAGGAATAATTTTCTATAAATCCCTTCTAAAAAATTTAAAAGGTATAATAAATTGAATCCCTTCAAATCTACGGTTAAAAGCTTCTAATGCGCTATTGTTTCTATTACGTGAAATAATTTACTGATTTTAATAAAAGAAGTTAAAGAAGCTCTCAATTTTCCAATAATATTTTTTATTAATATTGAATATTTATAAATTTAATATATTAAATACTTTTTCCATATGATTTGGGATAATGTAAGTGATGTTAATCCCTCTTATACTTTATCACGCCATTGTTATAGATACTGATTAAATTCTTTTTTGTGCATGTTGTTTTTATTTATAATAATTTATTTCTAACTTGACGCAATCTTGGTACATTGGTACGGTTAGAAACATTATTTCTGTTGCCCCGTCCTGGCCCGGGTCTTTATCCGGTTATCCCCCGCGTTATGGCGTACTTTCCATGAACGCGAATGTCATTTATTCTTTTGTTATTATTATTCTCCAATTTTTACTGCACAAAATATCTACTATTCATTTTGGAATAATAAATAGATAACATTGCACATTTATTAAATAATGTATCTTGTAAGTATTATAACCCCACTGTCATTTAGCCGTTGATCGGAATTGATGGGATGATCCATTTCTTGCATCCGGAGAATAACTTAGTTTATTATCCCCTCCGTAGTCACAGTTTTTTAACTGCTTTATTGGCAGTAAATTTGTCAATAATTATAAATTTATTATTATCGTATGAATGAGACTCATAAGTCCCGTTTTGAACCTGAGAAGAATTTTTCGGATGTCTGTGTCGCTGTGATAAGAATTTGTACTACCTAAAAGAATGAACTAGAAAGCATTAATGTCACCCCTTTAACTCTCTCTAAAATTCTTTGAATGTCATTTCTCAAAAGTTCCTAATTTGATGCCCATATTCTTAGTCTCCGCGTTTCTCTCAGTGATCGTTATAACCGTGTATTGAGGCTTTCTTGCCAGAAATTTTGTATCACAGCTTATCACTTGGTAGGAAAAATAATATCATTTAGAAACCGGCGCCTTAACCAGATTCCTCACGAGAGCGTTTTCACTCGAGCAGCGGGAATTTTGTCAAAGACAACATGTGTCAAATCGATTCATGCTGTCAATACGTTCACAAAGAATTCATACTGAGTTACAGAATAATATTACGTTGTTTAAAAAAAATATCTTAAGTTATTTAGAGTAGTAGGTACTGGGAAAGTCGTAGTCCTAATGTTATCACTTCTACAAACGTGTTCTTCTTACTAGTCCGATACTTAAAAAGTTCGAATTGGTTTATCTCTTCGTTTTAGTAAATATTTTTATATTTCACGTAAAACCTCACATTCAGGAAGTCTAGTGTAACCACTATTGGTATTTTTTATCACTGATCTTCTTAATCATATAGATAAATAAAACATCCAATTTATTGTTTAAATAAGCGACTCTAGAGTTTTGCATAGTCCCCGCAGCAATTTCTTTCAGTTTTTTCGAGCCTAAAAACTTACTACTTTTGCTTTTCTTTCTCCAAGTCTAGAAGTTCTGCAAGAATCTTCATTAACTCCTTGATCAACTCTTGAAAACTAAAGTTTATCTAAAGTGCAGTGACTTTTTACTAGTTTCTTCAAAAAAGAGTAATGTGAACGCCCCAAGAAAATCAACCCTAGTATAATGAAAGTGCTTCTTCATTTTATAGCGATACAATTTAATTGGACGTAATATATAAATGAAAAAAACATAAAGTAATGATTTTTTTTCATCATAGTATTTATTTAGGACCGCCCGGTGCTCCGACTCTCCCATTGAGAAGAATATTCGTTTGATCATTTATGGAAATGTGTAGTGAAATGAACCCGGAGCATAGCTAATTCTATTTGTCTGCTTCCCCATTGTTTTCAGTGAACCTCGTTGGGGAGTTAACGCCATACATATTAACAAGAAGAGCTCATATCAAAGAAAGACCCGTTCAATCGGGACGCTTTGAGTTGATTCGGGGATATGAAGATTCATGCATCTCTTTCACATCCCATTCTCCATGGTATGGTCTCATCAACGCTGTGACTGTCCTCTGTTTTTCCCTCGTTTATCGGGTTCACGATGCGTTGTACAGTCATGACCTCTATTTACCCGCGTTCGCTAACTTTTCTCGTGTTCATAATAATAATAATAATAAACAATTGATCATTCGCGTACCCTAAACGTGGAGAAGATATGTGATGACTTTCAGTCAGATGAAAATGGCTACGAGCCGGGAATCGAACCCGGGACTTCTGCATTGATCGCAAGGGTGTTAACCTCTACACCATCCGATCGCCTGCCATTACTGTACACCATTTCCACCCAGATCGAAACCCCGGAAGACTTGATACAGATCCCCATGCAGGAGATAAGTGAACCAGGCGGCACACTATGCTGTGTGCGCTTAATTACCAGTTCCATAGGTACCTACGTGTTAAGGTTCGTTAAGGTTAGGTCTGGGTGGAAATGCTGTACAGTTGTGGTGTAGTGGTTAACACCCCTGCGATCAATGTAGGAGTCCCGGGTTCGATTTCCGGCTCGTAGCCATTTTCATCTGACTGAAAGTCATCACATATCTTCACGTGTAGGGTACACGGAAGAAATATATATGCGTCTCGATGCAATGTCATCCAATTCCTATATTATCAGTTAAGGAAGTACTAATGTAATACCAAATCCACAACTGTACACCATTTCCACCCAGACCTTGTTATATAGAACACATCATCTTGTTTCAGGATACCCCATTTTCACTTTGAATTTAGTGAGGCATAACAGAGTTTGTTCATATATTCATTGGCATATATAAAGCTTTCGGATACACCGTAAATGATAACTGTTATGAACACGAACCTAGTGAACTCCATTGAGAAAGTCACAATTCTCTTGAAGCAGCCAACAATCGACAGGATAATCAATGCAAACAGGCCTGACATTGTTCTGAAGGATAAGGGGAGAAAGGAGTATCTTGTTGTTGATGTTCCTGTTTTCAACGAAATGAATGTTGTGAGGAAAGAGGTAGAAAAAGTGCTCAAATAATAATAATAATAATAATAATAATAATAATAATGAGGCCGAAAAACTGCTCAAATAAAGACTAGGCTATTGAATGGCAAAAAATGTGCGAATGAAAATAAACGTCTGCCCTATTAATATCGGAGCCACAGGATCAGTGAGCAAATATATAGAAGAAATCCTTCAGAAATTTCCTGGAAAGACTAATTGATCTGAGATCCAAAGAATAGCCATTCTGGGGACGGCTCATGTTATTCACAAAGTGTACGACTAAAAATTTCTCTAGGAGACGTAGCCTAAGAGATGTGGAACTTGAACGTGTACTGAAATACCTTCCAGCTTTGTTGAGAAATAATAATAATAATAATAATAATAATAATAATAATAATAATAATAATAATAATAATATTAGTTGTCATAATAATGTGTCTTTATTTTGACGTGACACCGACCATATGGTATTATGCCAGGCAATTTAATTCAAATCGTTCTAATTTCAATCATTATCTTCTTTAATTATATTTAAATTACTTTGTACGTTAGTTGACGGGAAACGACAATCTTATTTGTGAAGAAAATTGTTCATAAAGAATAATACCTGTGACGTCCTGTAAAAAAATGTTGACTGCATTTTTTGAAATAATGAAATTTGTCAAAAATGTTTGACTTTTACTGTTTAGTTCTTTCATTCAAATTTTCTTTTTCCATCAGGGATGAATTTTGACTCGCCGATATCAAGATGTCACGCAAAGGGTGTTTATTTCTCATAGGGGGTGATCGTGGACGTATGTGGCATTAAGAATGCCACATTACTTCAGCAGTCTCAAAAATAATTTATTCAACACCAATATCGGTGTTTTTTAAATTACGTTTACATGTCTTCCATTCCCACCCCTACCCCAGGGATGCTAAGGGTATATTATCTGCAATGTGGACTGATCGTGAACTTACAAAGCACTGGGGACGCCCTTATACATCTCTACGGCACCGAAAATTATGGTTTCGAGTCTAATATCGGATTTTTCCATTATTTTTACNCTCACTGTGCTTCAAGTCAGATAGACAGTCATCTGTGTTTCAAGTAAATTGCTTCAGGCACTCCAGAGTTATGGTGGGATACAAATATAAAATATTGCAACCCCTACTTCAACCCTTTAGAGTTGGATTTTCGTAAAATTCCCCTTAAAAAACCTACCTGCCAAATTTCAAGTTTCTGAGATTTCGGGTTTAGTCAGTGAGTTGTATTTCGCTTATATATTAGGAGAACAGACAAATCTGGATTAAATGTTCCACCAGTTCCGGGTGATAATCAATTTTAATGGTCTTTCTCTCCTGAATGTACAGGCATCCTCTTGATAATTCAAACTTCGCTTCCCAGTAATTCCATCCGCTTAAATATATTTGTTATACGCGAAACCGGATTTACTAAATTAATGGAATCTTTGCGGAGACCCATGATGAATGCCAATGCCTTGCACATCCCGAATTTCACGTAGAGGTGTAATTATAGATGAGGATCAATCAGAATAATTGAGTAGCCATGAAAAAATTAGTTCTACCTCCACCGCAACGAACTCAATATGGTGATACCCACGTCACTGATTCACAAAGCCTACTACTAATTAAAGCAGTGGAACAGGGACCTATCAATTATGGAGACAACTGTGGAGTTGAATGTAGGGAGTGGATTCTAGTCATTAGTGCTGAACGTGGGGCAGGTGCTTTCGTTTTCCCTTGAGGGTCTTCTACTCGCCCTCACTGTCTTCATGTTTGCTCAATTATGCGACGTTGCCGCTTCCACCTGCGGAGAAAATAAATTATTCCTTTTTTCCTATCATTTACTATGCTACAGCAACTAATCAATAAATTGTTTTGTTAATTGTGTTATGTTGAATGAAAATGGGACACGGAACCGAGATTCGAACTCGGAACCTACGACTTACGGCGCTAATGCGCTTACGAACTGCGCCACCCCGTTCACCTCTAGACTCAGTCTATCATTGACATTCAACTTGCGTGAGCCACAGATTGTTTTGTACTCAAGGTAACTGAACTATCAATGTCAAAGATGTGTAAGTTACATTTGATAACCTATACAGTAGAACCCTTCTAAACCGATCTGGTCGGGACCGAGATCCTGACCAGTTAGCCGTTTGGCCGGTTAATTCGAGGTTCCCGTGAAATATTGATTTTCCATAAAAAGAGCCGACATTTAGAAAAATCATACTTTTCTGCTCAGAAGTTTGGCAACGAAATAGAATCTGCCCCCTGATTTTCAAATATACTACACCCAAAAATATTTCCGTATCTGTTACGAACGTAATATGATCCAGTGACAAAGAAAAATGAAGCATAGAAAAAAAGATCACTTACGTATTATCTCGGGATCGAATAAGTGAAAATTGGTGAACTTTTACCTGAAACAAAAGAAAGAAACAGTACACTTAATTTTGCTTAAGTGGAAGCAAAAGTTGTCACTTACAACCAAAAATATTTCTTCTTAGGGATGATATAATGTTTGCTAAAATATTTAATGATCATATATAAATTACGTATATTTTAGGAGAAAATAAAATTTTAAAAATTGTATATGTTAAAAGAAATAAAAAATCATAGTAACTATTTAAACTGAAAGAATATCTTTAAAAATCCTTTGTCTAATTGTAATAATTAATCTGTAAACTTTTGTATAAACTTATAATGTAGCAAAGAGAAGTTACACGCTCCACCAGTTATACAACTTTTAATGATTTCAAACGTGAAAAAGATGCACTCTTCCATGTCATGTCATCTCCGAATTGACATTATTCCGTAAATTTAATGTCATTTAACTACATTGTATATAAATTACAATATATTTGGACCATATTTTGAAAAGTTTTACTTCTAAACAAGGTTAAAAAACGTTAAAAAATGTATTATTTAAAACAATTTTTCCAATTATTAATGGTGCTACAATTTGCAACTACTTTCCAAATTACTAATTCAGTTCACCTTTATTAATCAGTCAAGATAAAAACAGCTTATAAGGATAAATTCATTAACAACACACAAAATGTTAAATTGATTGCATTGCAACGCGTTCTGAGAACAACTCTGGGTTTTAAGCAACCTCTCAGCAAATTTCATCAATATTAGTTCTGTCATGTAAACATCAAGACTCTACACAGCGATAACTGCACTTTCTGATTTATATATTTGTGGTAGCAAGCGACTGTGATTTAATTAAAAGTTATTGATTTGATTTCTTAGCCATTTCTGCGTGTTCATACGCTGTTTTTAACTGCTTTTTTTTATTTTAAATTTATTATTTTAATTAATTTAGTACATTTCAATTGTAAAGAAATGGCACCGCCTTGATGTCACACGTCGTCGGGCGTCACGAGGGGGGAGTCGCAATGTCGGATCCTTGTAGAATATCTGAATAGTCTGATAGATTGCATCAGAGTGAACACAAGTGATCGATAGTTCGATGACTATCGAGAGATCGAAGTCTGACAGCGGACTACGTGACCGAGGTAATACTGAGAGTTGTAAAGTTGGCAGCGCGGGCAGAAAGCATCGCTGAGTAAAGTTGACAGCGTTGTGAGTCTACTGCAGACTCATGGTGGCGTGGAGAGTTTGATTGTGACACTTTCTTTTTATTATGTATATTTATAATGTCTTTAGGTGAGGTTCAAGCAATGAGGCCTTCTCTTGTACCTAACTGTAAGACTTGCGAAAGGAAGTTGGGAAGGAAGGATGTTGGGTTGCCAGGGAACCTGTGGTACCGAACCGACATTTGTGGAGTAAGTGAGGGAAACTCCAGTTAAAAAAACTCGGCTAATTTGGCTCAGCGGGATCACGAAGGTGAAGCCACTATCTCTAGACCACAACTGTTTATTGTAGTATACGTGAATAGGATATGAAGCTATTGAAGGGGGTAATAGGAGGAAGTAGGTGGGTGGTAGGGGCTATAATTAGTAGATGGGCCGGATAGCTGGATTCACCAACAACTTGGTCCAAGTGGAGGTGTCAGTAGGAATATTTAGTAATTGTAAGAGTCAGTGATACTAAGTAGGAGGTGGAGACTGAGGATTCGCTTTCCATGAGTCTCTGTTATATGAACTGGGACATGCTATTTTGTTATCTGACCCCGCTGGGAACTGAACCCGATGGGACTTGGTGGTGAGCAAGCATGCTAACCCCGTAGCCCTCGGAGGGGCAGTACGACACTTGCTTAAACACGATCCTCGCGAAGTGGCAGGTTATGAAGAGCATTCAAAGAGTACGGATTGACACAGCAAATCTTTCGGTGGCTACTTCTTTATCGACCTGATTGTATTGCTCTATAACAATTAATCATTAGCACTAGTCATATCAATGTGTGATTATTAATTCGCCTGAGCACCCGTTACCGATCCCGGACCTACTCAGCTTGCTGTAAAATAAGCACTGGATCTATCCTGGTTTAAACCGTCCGCAACGTGTTCATGTCTACGTCTGCTTCTTCTAGTGCCGAGGATACGAAAGCGTGGAACTCTACCGTCCGCAAACCCTTTGGGCATCCTCGGGACTTGTTGCTGGACAGTTTGACTCTTTTGACCGATTATCGAACAGGAATCAAACGAAGACTGCGTCAACGAGGTTGTTCATTTACATGGCTCTACCGACATTTCGAAGCAGAATGATCACCAATTTCGTATTAAATATTGCATATTCACATTTTAAATAGAGCATAATTTTTGTCCTTTTTAGAAAAACGTAATGTTAACAGTAGTGTGAATTGCACAAAAGCTACACAGCTGACTTACTGAGTTTTAATACCGCTAACCAGCTCTTTCATTAGCCTTAAAATTTTCATTAAAATGTCTTTCATATCTCTATGGGGAATTTAAATTATCATGCACATTTCAAGGACTTCTTTGGCGTGTGGTTTTAAACTTTTGACATTCCAACTTTTTTCCATCCGCAGGCAACTTTAAACAGAAGTTTATGTCACAAAGGAACGAAACAAACATTTCTCAAGAGACACGGCTCTGAAGGAGAGAATAAAAAAGTGGGACGCAGAAAATATCAAGAAAGTAACTTTGCGAAAGATAGTTGCTGTAATTTTGTAATATCATTATAGAGCTTCACTTCGGTTATATGCGAGAGTATGGAAAGTACGTTTCCGACTGGAAAACCCTAGGGATGACCAAGTCTTCTTCTAGCATTGTAGTACTGGCTGTGTGTTCGCCATTGCCCGAATACTTTTTTAAGCTGAGCAGTATTTGAATACCTCGCACAGAAAACTTTTCAGGTTTAAAAAGATGTAAATTAAAGAATAAATATTGGAAAAGATTAAAACTGTGTTATAATTTAATTATTTATTTTAATTTCACACTCAATATAAAATCAAATTATTTCGTGATATTTGAACACGAAATCGGAAAATAATCAAAATACAACACAAAGTTTCGTGAACTAATTAGATATCTCAAATACATCTTTCATCATTCTCTTTTATGAGTAATTTCATTATTTCACACCCCGTCAGTGGTGCTATTTATGGTAAAATATCTAACCCTCTTCTAAGATGTTAGGTTTTTAAAGTTTAGTACGTAACGCACTCTAGAGGCGGGGAGATATATCGTTAGTGTGCATTATGAGGGAGCAGAGTGTGTTAACTTTTGTGTTAAATAAATCTAATTTTGATGGGGTACTAACAGAACTACCCGGTATTACCCGGGAAGTTAAAACAAATGTGTACTGGACATGATGACATTGAATACCTCTGTCAGGTCTGGATTCTTTAGCTCATTTTTCCCGCCCTTACCCGGGGTTATATAATATTCTAAATTCGTCTCTTAGTTTCCATATTTCTCTACTTTCATAGTATTAAATTTTAACGATGTTTTCAAAAATTAAATAGCAAGAAAAGCACTACAAAATTACACACAGTTTTCAGTATTGTATGTTAATATGTTCGTAATTACGAATCATTTAAATTCCTCGCAGATACACATTTCACAGAAACAAACAAAGCGCATTATTAGGATTACCAATTTTTTTTGTTTTCGTTTTACTTTTAGGTTATGTTCTTGAAAACAATGTTCTTCACATCCTTTATGTAGTCTTACTTCTGCAACTCAGTCACTGATTATAGCATTGAGTTGGATTAGTTAAGATTATAGAATAGTTTAGTTAAGATTATACCATAGAGTTAAGATTATAGCATTGTTGAGTGTATAGATTATAGGTTCAATGCCTCACGCAACGCAACCGAACTCTGGTAGATACATTAGTAAGCTCCACACTCAACAGCCATGCGAGAGAAGATTCACATCTGCTGATTAGTAGCCAATTTTAGTTGTTTTTGTGCACTTGTGTTTCATTAATATAAACCATACTTCGTATTTTAATTGTAATAACCCGTAAGAAATTTCATATAATTTAATTGATTACATTTTCCGATTTCCATGCTACAGACATTCCAAGTAATTTACTTTTAATAGTATAGATGTTTCTATGAGTGCTTCCAATCTCATATTTGTAACTGTAATCAATGTACTCAGTTATGTAATGAGGGTAAACCGCAATGGGTAACGAACAATTGAGTCCATAAAAAAATATTTTTAACGAAGGAGAGAGGAGGTGGGGTTACGAAATTATTAACGCGAGGTAAAAGGTTACACATGGTTTGCGGAGATGATGGGGGAGTTAAAAAATGACAATTTTAAGTTACGTAATTTACGGGAGACTCCTTTTATACTGACACATCTTGAGAAACGCGTGCCAAAATTACAATAGTGAAGTTGAGAAACAGAATCTCGTTAATATCTACTGCGTTTGTTTTCATAGCCGACATCTGCATTTGCTTCTCAGAAGTCAAAAAGTCGGGGATTCGTGAATAAAGAATGCGGTCAGTCATCAAAAGGAACTCGTTATGAACGACAAAGAGAGGAGAATTTTACGAAAAAAATCTCTTTGGATTCTCACGTAATAAAATATTTTAAATATTCGTGGATATTAATTCCGGCGATGAGATATAGTTTAGTGTTTTACGACTTTCAAATAATTAAAAAGAAAAATTTAATGTTAATAATTTTAGTGAACCAGAGAGTACTGGAACTAATCCAACAAGATTCTTCATTTGCACGTCTCTTAAGTTTGAGATAAAACCATTATTTTCGCCTCAATGATCCTACTACAATGCTGCATACATCTTTCCCAAAATCATATCAACCACTGCAATCCTCACATGAATATTTCGCTTGAACCACTACGAATCGTATCGTACTAATTAATTATTGTTTTGTGTGTGTTAAATAAGTTTATTCGGCCATACGCAGTTTGTAACTGCTCTTTTTGACAATAAATGTATTATTATTATTATTATTATTATTATTATTATTATTATTATTATGTGTATTATTATTATATGTTGTGACTAGTGATCACGGTATAGAATAAAACTTGACGTACATAATTATTTTATTTTTCATAACGACATCACCACACTTAATAAATTCATTCTTGACATTATCCAAAGGGCGTAGACATATTTTTAGTAAGAGGGGTCAAGATTTTGACCTATTTGAGGGAAAAGTAGATGTATATTCTCATCTCTGCAATTAGATCGCGGAAACATGACATACATCTCTAGGAACGTCTTTGGAGTTCGTAGAGTTCCTCAGATTCTTTCTCATCCAGCGTTTCTATTTCGTTTTTAATTTCATTTTGATCTTTGGAGTATATAATGAGAACGTATCCCTCCCTGTCGACCCTCTTAACTACGCACTTCCATTCCCACCATTTTCTCATTGTTGAGCCAGATATGCTTTTGTCCTATTCTCGTATATACTACAACAATGAATGCTTTTTCATTTCGTTTTAGTCTATTCCTCATTCCCCCTCCCTGCAGTACGTACGTTCACGTATATCTCTTAGAATAGTTAAAAAGGGAACCTCCCCTTCTTCGCAATTTACTAGTACTATGTTAGTTTTGTATCTTCAGCATTTTTGAATAGTATGTTCCAGAAGATTTTATTATTCCATTATAATTCCAGCACGCTTTACATAAATATTTATTATAATTCCCTAATTCATTTAACATCCGATATTTTCTTTTTCATTTCTTTAATATTCGTGAATGTTATTTATTTTGTTGTTGTTGGTGTTCTTTTCTATCCACACAATACACAATGTGAAGATTAACCTAACATGCTTTAGATTACAATATGAACTTCAAAGCAATACAATATTTACCATTATTTTATTTCCATTCAAATAGTATTTCGATTATTGGATGTCTCCTCTAAGGGATAAGTTACAAAATATATTTCCTCTGTTTCTACCTCTATGGAATAATTTGCCATTTATCGTATAAATCGCTTTATGAAATAAAAAGTCTCTTTCATGATTGGTTGTACTCCAATAGCATAGGAAATGACTCCCCATGGAAATAGTTTTTTTAATATGATTTTAGAAGTAAGTCTTTATTAAGAGGTCGAAAATGTCTAAAACTTAATTAACAATTAACTGTTTAGTTCAAATCACAATAATATGTTATTTATTGATCAAAGAGAATTTGAGAAAAGTAAAATAGATGTCCCGGGCATGAAAAGAATATGAAAATTAGAAAGTCGAGAAGACTTCTCACGTAATTTCTCTTTGACTTTTCCTTTCGTTTTGTTATGGTTCTCATAACTCGAAGCTTCCCAACATTCATTTGATATTAATACTCGCTCGAAAGAAGCTTCTCTGTCAACTAACGTCGGGTATAATTGATGTAAATAGGCAAGGGATGAGAGTAAAATGTGCGTTCATATTGCATGCACGGTGATGGTACTTTACATTCCTTTTTTTAATATTTTTGACGAAAGAGAAACAGTGAAAAAGAGTTCAAACCGCGGGGCTAAAGCCCCCGTCATCCTTTGCGCTCCCAAATACAATTTTCCTCTCGCGGGGCGGAGTTCAACTTCCTTTCTCGCTCCAATGAAGAGCGCTGGCTGTTCTGCATCCGGCGCCATCTCGGACGCTTCCGGTCCACGGAAGGAACGTCCAGGATAGAGTGGAAGGGGTGTGAGGGAGATGGAAGGGAAGGGGATGGACGGCCAGATGGGGCGCCCGCCCCCGTAGTGGACCCTTGGAGTTCCTGCTTGGCTGAGCAATCAGTACCGGGCAGAGGCGCACGTAGGACTCGACATGTTTTTGGCTTCAAAGGGTCTGTCTGAATTCTTGTGAAAAGAAGAGCAGGGTAGGATTTTATTGTAGGAGCAATGTGTGCCTGGATACCATCATACTACGAATCTTCTCATAGCATACGAATTCACTTTTGAAATATGCGAGTGTTTTTGAAGGGTTTTTTTTTACTTATCCACGAAAGATGGAACCTGGTACTTGAGTATACAGATACGGCGACGTCCTGTGTGTCCGATTCACTCTTGCAATCACCCTCTCACTAACAATCAATTAAATGCTATTAGAGGAAGAAATTAAAATTTTGATTGGATGTTGCTATTGTATTGTAAAGGTTCCCTAAAAGAGCTCTAATTCTAAAGGGATAAATTAATGTAAAATGTTATTATTCGAATTTCCGCACTTTTTATGATAACTCGCGAATTAATTTTAAAATCATCATGGGTTTTTAATTTACGTTTTTTATGTCAATTTAAATGTCTAACAACGGATTTCAGAGTTCCTTGATATTTATTTTTAATGTCTGGATAGGTGTCCAACTATTTTTAGATTTTTTTTTTTTTCGTTTCCACTAATAGCATTGTATATAATGTTCACTATTGCTCCCGAAAAAATTGAGGTATCATCTCGATTCTTATATGTAAATCATGCTCAGTCAAATATCTAAAAACTATTTCTAGATATCTTACTTTTTTATGGGTGAAAAATGAAAAATTATTCGTGTGTTCGCTCGACTAACTCATCAACACATGGAGAAAACCATATCCATCCAGACCTACCTAATGGTGTACAGTTGTGGAAGGCGAACGGGTGGTGTAGTGGCTAACACCCCTGCGATCGAAGCAAAAGTCCCGTGTTCGATTCCCATTTTCACC
>NNCF01129441.1:109877-120655 GCA_002313205.1 Laupala kohalensis
AGTTCATCATCGTCTGTTTCGGTTGCCCCAGAACTTTTTCTGCGAAAAATGTGTCTCTGTTTTCGTCAAACGTTTCGGAATTCACCGAATGTTTCAGAAGGCTTATTGACGAAAAGACAGATATCATTTTAACACACTTTTAACTTTGTCATTTCATGGACAACTCCCATTTATGTGGATGAATTCATTGGAATATGTTTATTATTCTCGTGAATATCTTTATTATGTGTTAATTTAATTCTAAGCGATAACATTCCATGTTTCACAATGTAAAAGACTTTTTGATTTGTGTGGGCATCTATGAGTCAAAGTGGACAATCATGCGTCAATGCGTAACTTGAACCGTGCTCAATACCCGAATTACAATTTTTATACCATGACTTCTGAATCACTCTCAACATTATATTCCGTTCTGAAGAGACGTGGTTTAAATTTAATTTATTAATATTTATAAATAAAAATATCATATTTGCAAAACGGAGTATTCTTTGAACAGCACTCTGTTCCGGAGCTTCTTCCGTCCTTTTGGGGCGCAGCTTGAGTTTTCCTGTCAAATATGCATGAAGACTCTTTGAAAGAACACAAGAGAAAGCTTACGAATAATTTATGTCGTTGAGAGAGATCCGCATACCAGGTGCAGAGGAATATGAAACTTTTTTTTTTTAAAAAAAGTACTTCGTTTCGTTAGATCCAATGAAGTAATTTTAAGCCCTAGCGATATCGACTCCGATCGGTAAATCCGGATTACGAATACATTTCACCAATCAAAGCAATTTGCTCTCCGAAAGAAAAAAAAGAAATGTATGTAGAAGAGTTTACTTTTGTATCATTTTGTCGTAAGATACGCTTCATCCAGAGCATTATCTACATGAGGAAATACATATCTGAACGCATATTACGCTTTGATAAGAACGACTCCATCTTTCATAATGTAACGCGAGAGTAGAATCCTTAATAAAAAAGAGAACAGTCAGCATCATCCACAACTTTGGAGCTCATAATTTCTCATAAAAGTCATGTTAACTACGCACAAATTCTCAAAGCTCCCTGCGCGCCAGCTATCACTCGGTTCTCGCTTGTTATTGGTGGAATAACGAGAAAGGGAGGGAGAAAAGTCACCACAGTCATATGACCGAGTAGAGCTGATCCAAACCACTATGAGAAATTGTGCGTAGTATTTTTGGGAAAATATGAGAAATTCCTCGTTATATTCTTGCTCGTGGCGGTTCTATTTTTATTAAGGACTCTACCTGTGAGCTGCGTGCAGATGTTTCTCATGCCACAAATTGGGTGAAAACGACTACGCTCACGCAATGTTGCCAATGTAACTGGGATGACGCCACGCTGGCAAATAACATGGCCGACTAAAAAGAAAGGCCTGGGCGCAGAAAGGTCACGTGATCCAGTTACCACTAAGGAGGCCACGTGATCTTAGATACGCTTCATTCAACGTCTTGACTCAAGAACATGACGTCAATTTTTCTTCAGATGTCAAGCATACCTAATTACTATCACTTTCATTCAATAGTATTCCACTTAGTTATCGAAAGAATTACTAACATTTTTTACAGATATGACTCGGCAGTATTAATCCCGTGGTACTGTGTTTCGTTGTAAGAATAACTTTCGTATTAAAAACTCGATCGTCGTCTGTAGTGTTAAAAATTGAAAACGTTGGTTTGATCGTTAATGGACACCTTAATATTTTGAGTTAAGGTAAAAGTTAATCGTTACTCAATTCACACATCCCACGTATAGAATACTGGATTCACCTTCTACAGTTTCTTTAGTATCATACTTTATCTGCTTGTTAACACGTTGAAATAAATAAACTAAAACAGAAAATTCCTTAATATGTGACAAAATAAAAAAAAGCCAATAAATTGACTGATCTAAATTACACAAATTTACTACATTTTCAACTTTTTATCTATAAATTTGGTTTGATATATTATATGATACTGGATATTCATTGATTAGAGCTAATCAATCAATACCTCTTGATGCCATAATTTGAACACCAAGTAGTCATGGCAGCACCTGTATTCCCACTTTTAAACAATAAATCCGAAGTTTCACTTTAATTTTTTTTCCAATTAAAAAATTATCGGGTTTGCCTACACGACCGGTTCAAAAAAGCTCTGGCTATATTTATTTTCAAATAAATTCTTCACCGTTTTTTCTCGTGTAGATATCTTCATCAAGACGATCCTAAACGCCGTGGACTGATCCAGGATCCTTTCAAAAGCCGAGCTTAGACGTCCTAGGAGACACAAGCGGATGAGTCCGTTCTGGGAGATATCACCGAGCGAAGGAAGAAGGGTCTTGAGGACTTGGCGATTTCCCAGAAGCCACGAGCATCGGAGCAGCTATCCGGTGAACGTCGTACGTCTTTTCGGGCACGACGACAGCCGGGTGAGAGAGAGGTAAGGACACGGCATAGGATTTATTAATGCTCTCCACCAACTACAAATCCAATGAAATGAAGGGTGATAACTGTTCTAATTTAGACATTATTCTGATGAAGAATTTTCCGAGTTAAATGGTGTATTCTCCATATCCATACTTATACGTACTAATATATAAATGGGTGACGCCAAAGCGTGTCTGTCTGTTTGTTACTTAATAACGACTAAACCACAAAACCGATCGTGATGAAATTTAGTAAGGAGATAAATAAGATGTCCAGGATGAGCACAAGCTAACTTTTATTTTTAAATGCACGAAAAGAAAGATAAAAAATAAAGTTGAATATTAATGTTGTTGAAATCGGAGGGAAAATCAGCCATTCAAATATATTTGCCCGAACTTCGGTTTACCTCAGCCTCGGTAATACTAACCTCGTCTACAAAAAGTATTTTATTTAGTTGAAATAAAAACTAATCTTGTAAACTTAACCATTTCATTCATTCATTTCATACTAAACATTTTTACAACACTCAACAAGCTGGAAACAACCAAATAAAAATAATTTTTCATAATTTTTCTATAATAATATTCATTATATGATTAATGGGTACATCACTCGAGAAAATATCGTTCTTTCATATTGCGGTGACCAATTAGCTGTGACATACATTTCCTCAATGTGATTTTAACATAGTTATAAATTCCATATTAATATTGTTGTTATAAATATTTAAATTATTTAATATGATGAATCCTTGAAATCGTTTTATTAAAATGCAGATTTTTGGTTTTTCATCGGTCAAACAAATCTTTAATAGATTCATTTAAGGTCGATGAAATTATGTTTATTTTATTTCGTTTCCCCTGGTTTAAGAATTATTTTATATATTAGAACATTTAAGTATTTTGCAAACTCCAGTCAATAATTTACTAATTCAGCTATTTTCCATGATAAAACTGATTATGATTTAGAAAATACTGTTCCTATTTTGAATCAACTACATTGAAAATGAAATTTTGTTTTAGTTAAATCAATACAATACATCAATAAAATTTACATCAATTTACATCAATAAAACAAAATTGTAAATGAGTAAAATGGAAAAAGGAATGATTTTCCTTGAAAATTTTGAGCAGGAATTAAAATTGAACTGAATGACGTGTAAATGATCTGGAGCACAAAGACAGGAGTCTTGACGAGACCAAACACCTCACATAGAACTATGAAGGACGTCGTGCTGATTATGATGAACACATAGATTATGGCGAGCATTGCAGACAACGGTGATTGTAATTGGGGGGGAACGCCATACCCCGATAGCAGCTGCAGCAGCCGAAGGGGATGACAGAGGTTGTTGAGGGGAGTAAGGACGGGTGGGGGGAGGGGGAGGGGGGTAGTGTCTGCGGTGCTGCGCTGGCGAATTGCCCGAGAGAACAATGACGGATGGCAGAGTGGTAAATCTCTGATCGTGCCGTCTGCGCCCGCTGAGTCCTTTGACATATGATTCTCCCTCTCCTCTTACTCCTCCTCCCACTAATCTTCCTCATTCTCTCTCCGCGTTCTCACTCTACTTCTATTATTATTTCAATTCCTTTCCTTTTTCCTCTATAACATATATTCATATCACACCTAGGGGTGGCGTGTATTGAAAATAATAAATTTCGAATTCAGATGTATTTTAATAGTTTTTTTCTGAATAATCTATAGTTTATAAAAATACGTACTTCTAAAATAACTTTATTTTTTCAATGCAAATTTGTTGGTATTCTCTTGATATTATAACATTTTATTCTTATCTACGGAGTGTCCTGAAATGTTAAATCCATCTCTGCCTTAGAGCTCTTGATCGGAATTGATGGGATGATCCCTTGCTTGCTTCCGGAGAGTAAATTAGTTTATTGTCCTTTTCTTGGCTATACGCAGTTTATAACTGCTTTTTTGACAAAAAAAAATCTTACAATATTCCACATCGTTTTCCATTACTCTTTTTTTCTTCCTCGTCTTTTCTTTTTCCGTTAATGAGGAAAGAAAATGTTGATGGGTTCAATCAACTGAAAATAAGATTACATATAATTTGATTCAATATTAAAAAATTAAGGTATGTGTAACAGAGTTTATCTCTCTAGAAAACTACTTACGTAACAATTTCTGTAATTCAGTGATTTTGCTGGGTAGGAAGAAATTACTAAGGTACACTATTAATGATGTTATAATGAATAAAAATAGGAGTCGAGGTCAGGATTCGAACCCGGGACCTTACCATTGCGCGCTGAGATGTATTTTTGTTTGTACCTGAACGTAATCCGTGAAGCGAGTGAGTGCTACTGGTTCCATAACGAAAAGGTGAACCTATGGGGGATATTAATATCCTAGTGACATTAACCTGCGCTGGTTCACAGTTCGTAGAGCTCATTCTGTTACTGGGAGCAATTTACCCGTCAAGGACTACAGACTTTAAAGACATGACCTTCGTGTAACAAGTGTATCTAAATCCCACCCCAACACGATTCAGTAGGGGTAAATGGTTAGAGTAAGGGGTGAGAAGTAATGTTTTTGTTTCTTCGGTTTTGAATTTTAAGAAAACCGTTTTGAGTTGTCGACTTCTATTTGTGGGGAAGTGCACCTAGGGAATCATCAACTATCGCATGCGATTTTTCCCCCGCAACCCTGCGGGGAAGGGGAAGAGATCGGTGGAAGACTGGTTATGTGACAGGACCACAATTTTTGTAATGCAATGCAAACGAATGAATTCCTTACAAATGTTGGCATAGGTCGAAATGCTTTTCGACACAATTCAAACTTATTTAAACCGAGGAAACACCCTTAATGAATTTTGTATTGTTGAACTTAAACCGAATACTTTAGTCACAGCCTCCCCAGAATTGTAAGACCATTTGAAAAACTTTTCCTTCAATAGTACTGGGGAAAAGGGGAGAATAGTGATTTTTTTTATGTTTTAGAATGGTCTTTGTTAATCCTCTTTAGAAGAAATAACACCCCCACCTCCACCCTGTCATCTGGAAGTTTGTACTTGTTTTTAGCAAAATTGTTGAGAACTTTTTTCCCCATGGCACTCTAATGGCTGAGAAGTGTGATTGAAATGACATAGGAACCTCATGTTAAAAGAGTGTACAGAACATATTCTGGTATTCTTTCTTGAAATATTTCATATCAATATAAATTATGACTGGATAAAGAAAGTGCGTCACAGGCATTGACTCGCAGTGTAATATTTTATTATATTTAAATAATACTGAAATAAAACAATGTCTCATCGCGTATAGGGTTGTTCTCGTACCAGAACAACTCTACTTTGAGAAATTTGTAAATGTTGTGAGTACTGATTTCGAGAGAAGCAATAGAACTGAATATAGACCCACAATTATCGCTCACTTAAACTTTATCGCCTAAGAGTAAAACTAGATTTGTCGTAAGAAAATCATAAGGCGTGATGTGCGAAAACATCACTCCTGTAACCACCCGCGTATCGTAATATGTAACCCGGCAGTTTCCTTTCTGAAGGGTGATGGGAAACGATCATATGTTGCAGAGGTTGGCGAAGGTAAAGGATGATAGATGGTAGATTGATGGGAAGGAGTACTTAAGTATCTCCAAAGTTTCTCTCTCGGAGTTGTTTCCAACTTAATAAACTTATTTTAGTAGGATTTCATTGAACTTGTGAAGAGCCAACGCTGAGCATCGTTTACTTGATACACGAATAAATGCTTGTTTCGGTAAGTTTCTAATGTGACAAGATGCATCCCACACATTTAAGTTCACCTCATTTTGATCTTAAAAGTACGGCAGTGCGGTGAAATATTCAATTTAAATTCCATTATCTTAGACTGATGATTAAATATATAAGCTTTCTTTTCGACATTCTTTAATTTCCCGGTACAAATTTAAAATACATATTTCAATTTGTTTTTAATACAACTATTGTTAATTATTAACCTTCATACTACCAAGCAGGGTCAGCTGATATACCAAAACAATTTTTAAAATGATTTTTTACGTCAAAACGGTATATCTGCACTTTTATACTTCTTGTTATTGTCAAATTTATTTACTACGTCGTGTCTGTTGTGCTGGTTGCATAACGAGTTCGTCCCTAAGGGGAATAATATTAATTTAATTCTCTCGGAGTCTTTGTTGACCCCCATTGTTGGTTTTTTGCCGAACAAAAGTTTTGTAAAATTATTTTTACGAAGTGAAATATGTTTATAATTAATTATCTTCAAGTATGTTGTTACTTATTGATTTCAGTATTCTTTATAGAGTAATGACTCCGCTTAGTAGTTCATGTTGGTCTCAGAGCTTCGTATTCCGAAGGTTAGAGACAAATACAGTATTGTAATATTTATTAAATTAGAGCGAAGAAAAGTGTAACGACAATGTGTCCCTCATAACTGAGCATATACTTTGTGATTGTTTCAAACCCATGTTTTCTGGTAAGCTAAAGAGGTAGTTCATGGCATGATTTTTATAATACAAGTTTAAGACAACAAGGAGGAACACATGGAATTTTATGGAATGGAAATTGAAAAGTTGTAAAAGAAACCATTCAAGTCAACAATTTTAAAACAATGGAATTTAGAATGGAAATCAAAATCTACGAAATTCCATCTTGTAAGAAAACCATATACTGAAGGTTCCTTCCCTAAATTCACCTGGGCAATAAGAGACCAAACTATTTTTACTAGGTTGCTGATTGATCACTTCAACCTCACTCACATCCACTTGATGAAAAAGATGGACCCAGAGCCGTGTCCCCTTTGTGGAGATACAATGTAAACACCCCACCTCATATTTCAGTACCCTGAACTTAAAATAAAGACAAACCTTAAAAATAACAAACGACATTTCTTATATATTCGATACGCTCAGTGGGTGCCAGAAGGTGCTACAACTTTTGAAACTTGACTCACAGATTTAAACTTGCTTTATTTTCAAGTTTATTAATGTATTATTACGTGTTTTTTTCGATATGTATTTTACTTTTGTGTTTGTTTTTAGTGATTGTAACGATTAATTTAGCCATATAACTATAATTTTTCTTGTGGTCGCTGATGACCTGGGATGTTAAAAAATAAAGAAATTTTTAAAAAAGAGAACACAGAATTTTCTGCATACATTCCGAGCATGTATCTGTAAATCCGATGGGACCTTGGAGCAGAGGTTTCTGGTGGCGTAATTGATACGTGGAGTCCGTTCTAAATGAGATTACCTCAGTGCTGCTTGTGAATGCATGGAACACAGTTCTGTGTTGTTTTAGCGCGAGAACCTCCCATTACACGCCACCAACTGTTACTTCCCAAACGGATGTATGTCGTTAAATTTGTACTTCGATGCAGCGAGCATGGGTCAAAACATGGCCGGATTTGTCAATACAATTATACTTCACTCAGTTACAATATGTTTTATGAACGTGGTTCTTGCCTCGTATGTACACTATTTGTATCTCTTGTCTAGTCTCAAAAAATCCATTATGACCGTGGTTCAGATATTTCATCTTCAGTTGTCTTTTATCAGAACTCAAGAAACATTCCTTTGTTCAACTTCGTGAGTATTCCTGACAATAGGTGAAAATCACTCTGTGCGAGATCGGATGATAAAGACAGATGTTCAAACATCTTATTATTCTTGGTGACGAAATCTTCACCAAGATCACAGAAAACGTTATTTTTGGAAACGGGAAGATACTGTTCGTTTTCGAATCTTTCAAAGACAAATTTTCAAATTATAAAACGCAATTGACAGTTTACAAAAGGTAGGCGCTGACATTGAATTATTGTTTATCGTGTAAATTAAGATACGTGGGGTTTTCTTACCAAAGTTGATCAGAAACTCATTGTACTTGTGAACTGTTATCCTCGTCCATGTTTTGTTTAATTTCTTCCTTACTTCTGGTTTATGCTCAATCTTCCGTTTGTCTCATCCACCTTTTTATGAAATGCTTTTTGTATTTGTGCCTCACTCTGATGTCTGCCCAAAGTGTTCAGAGACAGGTTTTTGTCTCGCGGTGCTAATCGTATGTCATTCGGTCTGAACCCTAGAAGGGATGCGTGGAGTACCTTTTGTCCCCCAGCATAGTTTTTCTCTGATATTTTCATAGTTGATTTTAAGATTATTTCGCGTAAGAGAATGAAAGGTTATCTAAAAAAGAACGATATCTTTCATTTTAAAATTTGTGTTTATTTTAAGGTAGAATATGTACCTCACATATTTTTTGGTAACCTTTTGTCATATTACGGGGCCTGGAGTTATACATCTCTTTTGATTTGTGAAAAACATTTAACCGAAGGAGACTTTTACGCCCCTGTGCGCGTATTGTGGCTTGTGGAAACTCAATTGCGTTGTCAACAAAAGCTGTATTGGATTGTGTCCATAGCGCGAGATCGTCGAAGAAAACGTACGAGTATAAAGTTACAAGTGATAATGTGCATGGTGAGTATTCGATCCTGACTCACGTTCATACACAATTCTGAAATACTTCTTCTTTAACTCAGCCTTTTCCCCACTCCATGTGGGGTCGGCGAATGGGGATGGATGTATGATGCTTCGTTTGGTTTCGGCTGGGGAATACTAGGGTGCCGGACCTCCGCTGAAGCGGTGATTATGAATGAAATGGTGAATGATTATGAGTGAATGTTGTGGTGGAATGATAGAAGTACCCCGAGGAAACCTGCCGCGAAAAACAACTAACCACACTTTTTATCGTGTGATATAATATAAACCTGCCGCTCCGTCCACCACCTCGGATTCTACTTGGATCGGACCGGGTTTGAACCGGCGTCCCCAAAGGTACAAGGCGAGCGCGTTAGGCACTACGCCAGAGGTTATTTTAGTTACTCTTAAATTCTATCCAACTGCCATTCCTTATACTCTAATGTAGTGATAGACAATCCAAAGACGAGTATTGTTGTGTGTCTCTTTAGCCGATTGGTTGGGTACGATGTAACTAGCTGACTCTGCCCGGATTCGCACGGAGTTTTTATTGTTTTTGGTTCACCCTTCTTTATAATTTAGCCGAATTAAATACACCACACTTTAGTCACAACATACATAAAATGGGACTACGTTACGGCCAAGCACATGATCCTATTCAGAAGTATTAATAACAATGGGGTTTAAAACAATTTGAAGTACATAGCTGTGGAATAATTGTGGAAAAAATAACTTTTTTTATGGCGTTTCATCCTTTGACGCACCAACTAAAACACGTGCTTTAAGTGAAACAAAATGTCACTTAATTATATCACGCGATAAAAAGTGTGGTTAGTTGTTTTTCTCCGTCCCGCTTTGTAACGAATACGTTTATTGCGTTTTACAAGAGAGGTGAACAGAGAACACGAGAAAGAAACCCTTTGTTAGGGATATATTTTGAAATGCACGTACTAAATACGTGGTTCTTTTGTTTCTCCCGACCTACTTCTTTTTTTCTTTTTTTTCTTTTTGCACGTTTAATATTGAAACAAAGAAAAATGACGTGGAGAGCTTATTTTTTCACAGTCTAAAGGATAATTAATGTCAGCTATAATTGACCACACCCTAAGTTTAATTTTCTTCTTTTTCCGTTCTGTACGTTATAGTCATTTACTTACTAATTATATGCTTAACTCTAATATTAAAACACTTAAGAGAAGGAGAGAATATTCATTCTTTATTTATTACTTTCATGTTTCATTGTTATATTTTTAAATATTCTTACAATTTGTGAGTAAATGAAAAAATGATTCAAATTTCCATTTATATTATGCACATGTAATTTTTAGCAAGAAAATGTTGCAATTTTATTCAGAGTAGCAAAAAATATTCTATTTATTTTTATCTAATATTTCCTCGAACCTATATTAATTAATTGAAGGATTATTTAAAAAATTATAAATGTTTACACATGAGCTTTTCGTAACCATCTCATATTTATCATGTTTTATCTCTCGACATAATAATTTCAGTGGAAGCTAATGATGACGAAAATGTTGAATTTATTTTGCTCAAATTATTCCCCGGAATAGAAAAAGAGTTCATTCATTGTTCTTGTAGATGTAATGTGAACTTAGAAGTTTGAAAAACTTCTACCACTGCCATTTACCTAAAATAAAATTCTTTTTTCTATTTATGGTCCCTGGAATATTGAATATCATAAAAAAATTCATGGTCTTTACTGAATTTTCAAAATGGCTAAATGTCTACCAATGAAGCATAACACCAACATATAATATAACACACTTAGTCCGTGTTTCCAAAATTACATTAATAAAATATTCAATGAAATGATTTTTATTTTCGAATAACCGAAATAGTAATGTATAATAATAAATTTATTGTCAAAAAACAGTACAAACTGCGTATGACCACGTGGAGG
>NNCF01129446.1:0-13894 GCA_002313205.1 Laupala kohalensis
TAATAAATGTCCGAAAGAAGATGACTTACTCTATAAATTTTCAAGGAGAGATGGAAATGAGTAAAAAGAAATTACTCAATTGAAGCCCATAGTGTTTTCTCAGTGTGAGTACAACAACCAATCAGTAGCGGTAGTCCAGAATCTTCCCAGTATGCAAAATGTTGCATGTTAAGACTACATTAGCTCTAATGTAGGTACTCTGGGTCATTTGGATGACTTTAAAACTTGTTTATTAAAGTATGCCTATTGCTACCTGAACTAACTATATCACGACAGGATTTTTCAAAAATGGTTGTAGACCGGCTGTTCTCAAACATTTTCAGGATCGCTTAGTCACAATCTCTTAAAAGGTTTTACATAATACATAGATTTGACACAGCTCATCCACACACACACAGGAGGTCAATTTTCAGCAAAGAGGAAATACAAATCACCGTAAATCAGAGCCCATACCTCTCTTGGATGTGTAATAGGACGCAGGTGATATGGTGCGTAGCTTCGTAGGTGGTCTGGAGCTGATCGTGAGCCTCCTGCACTCTCCGGACACGTCCGTGCTGGCGTGCGTGTGCGCCGCTCTGGCACGCATCGCTTTGGACCGCGAGAACCTGGCTGTCATCACGGATCACGGCGTGGTGCCTATGCTGGCCCAGCTCGTGCTCACGGTAAGTCATACGCTCAAGATGGCCCCCACCGGGACTGTTGGACGTATCAGTACGCTCGCGGTCAGAATACTGAAAGGAAACACAAGGAATGGTGTTATATTGTTGGGAGCTGATTTGAAGTCTCGCGGAAGGAATGTGGTCAATTGTGGAGCACAAGCAAACCTATCAGTTGGTCAAGCGCGTATCACGGGGGATACGGGGAATCCCCCCCCTGCATGGAAATAAAATACCTGAAGCTAGTTGAAACTAGTTAGAGAATAGTGGTGCTGGGTTATCCAGTCGGTGCCGTGTGTGGTCGTTGTAGTTTGACGTTTCGGCTACCATGCTGTAGTCTTCTCGCTACCTTGCCCACCTCTAAGCTAGCAACCATCGACCTCGTTACTTCTGAAGAATGCTGCAGCAAGGCAAACGAAACGCCAAGCTACTACGGTCAGATACGGTCAACAACGGTCGCGGATGCTTTCGAGAATAGTTAAGTTAAAAGAAGAATTAAATTAGGATAGGAAGAATTAAAGTAGGATTGCCAAGTGGAGCCGTGAAGGTCAGGAGAAGGTACGGTGTTATAGATTTGCTTTGATAAATAGAGGAGATTGAATTGGATAGAGGAAGAAGCTCTGCTAGCTGAATGTCTTGCGAGAAATAAGTCGACGCTCAGCCGTTACCATGAAAATCACTAGTCACTGATTGGTGAAGGTCTGTGATGAGCCTCTAGTTCCACATCCGTTGGCCGGGTGACAGTTCTATTTCTAATTTAATTCAACTGTATCTGCGCAGCTATCCAAGAAGAAAGGAATAGGCTTGTTGTGTGTTGTACAGAATGTTTCGTTGTAACTTTTTTTTATAATAAATTAAATTAGATCATAAATTATAAACTATGTCACAAAAAACAGTTGCAAACTGCGTATGACAACATGGGGGCAATAAACTAAGTTACTCTCCGAAAACAAGCAAGGGACTATCCCATCAATTCCGATGAGGGGCCCATGGGGGATTGTACCATGGAGGATTTAATCGTTAAATTCATTATTATTGTGATCGACATGCTTAGGAGGTGAGAAACGTAGCAAATGTAATACTCCTCTGCCACGCTCCTTTAAATCGGCTCCCAATGATACAAGTTTGTTTATTTACAAAGAGCATTAGAACAACAACAGAAGTGATCTTCCACTCCCGTCAATTTTAACAATTAAGGATTAAACGAAAATTCAAAACAAATTGCAGTGGCATAGCAAGGGTTTGTGGATATTCGCATCCAGAGTAAAACCCCGCAAATTAAAAAAAATGTAACGGGTTATAACTCAAAACATAAGTAATACGTTTTCATTTAGTGGTTTTAAGAGCCTTCAGATAGCTTAAAAACGTGTTTTTAAGTATCATATTTTCAAAATATTTCCTTATCCCCTGGAGTGTGATTCCTTATCAACCCCGCGAAATGAATTCCTGGCTAAGCCCATGATCAAAAAGATAACATAATAAAAGAAACAATGCTCAACAAAAAATAGAGAACAGTTCTCCAATGTATAACAATGGAAATTTGGCAGAACTGTTTGTAAAAGAGGCAGCATGAAGAAGACTTGGCTGGGAGAGTTTAGGAATGTAGCATCCCCAGAAATCACTCAAGGTTTTCAGCTGTTAGCATTATGGTCAAAGTTAGCGAACAGTCTTCACAACTTTTCCGCTTCAACTCCAGCAAAAAGATCTGGTGGATTGCGAGTGAGATAAACTAGCCGAGTTTCTGTGCAAAGATCTCTTATGTGAAAAATCTCTTTAAAAAAATATTCAATTAAAATAATTTTTCCAAATTGCTTACACGGAGGAAATAAACCCATAATCTATCTTTCTGTCCCAGCAATTTGTGTATTTCAATAAAACATTAATTTTCTTTCAGTATTTTCCTGTTCTGCTTCAGGGGAACTACACTGAAGTCAGATATACTTTTCAAGAACTAATTACTTCTTTATCATGTTATTCTTAATCACTGAGCCTTTCTAGTCAACAGGTGTATCAGCTTTGAAACAATAATACAATACACTTCATATTTTTCTATTACAAATATCTCGCTTCTACATAGTAAGGTATTTTGGGAACTTACAGTGAATTTGGTAAAGTGAAATATTAATTGAGTGATGTAGGCCCTTTATTCCACTTACATGAATTGACCAGTTTCAGAAGCTGTTGATTCCAAAATCAACTCTGCAGTTTTGGGGGAAACTAGTCCTGGTGAAATAAATGTAAAAGGTGTGTGGCCAGTATCGCTCAACTAATATTTTAATTTCACTTCCAATTCATTTCTAAAGGAATAATTTAGGTATTCAGTATACATGGACATACTTTGTTTGTGTAAATTGCTACGTATCTTTGAAATGAACCATATAGAATAAAAATGTAATAAGTAAAGATATAATTCTTTTATTTAAAAAAAGGACTTTCTAGTCTTTTAAGTTAAAAAAACTCATATGTTAAAACATGGTTCTAATGCTGAACACATGTCATCTAAAACACAATCTGTATATACAAAGAATATTTGTGTTGTAGATTTTCTAGATGTCACTCCAGTGGTGTAATTAGAGAAGGATGATTGAAGCAGTCGTTGAAGAGATTAAAAGATTTGAAAAGAATACCTCAAGTTGTTTGAGCAAATAGAAAACTAAAACGTCATAAAATACTAAAATAACTTAAAATATTTTTTTCTTTAAGTATTTTTCTTAAAGATTTTATTAGTATCTCAATGTTTCTACTTGGGAACTTCGTGTTTTCCTTCCAAAAATAAGCCTCCACCAGTAATTCCTCAATTTTATACCTCCGATACCTCTTTCCTCCTATTACAAAGTTTCTTTTTGTTTGATCAGTGTTAACTTCACAGAAATCTTAACAATTAATATAGTAAATGCCTAATTCATTGTTCCAAAATACTTTGTATTTGCAATTAACCTCAACTAATGATTTTTAATTAAATCTATTTTGTGGTTCCCAATTAATTCTTATATTTTCAATATTTTTTGAAAATTTTAATAAAAACCTCCAAGATACACAAGATTTGAGTGTTAAGTATTTCAAAACTGCTTCAGATTACTCACACTCTAGTTACATCGATGGTCACTTGCATTGTCTTTTTATTTCTTTAAATGTAAAGTTTATCTTAGTTCTTCTTCATCTTCTTCTCTCTGTTCTTTCCATTTGTCTATTGTCCCTTCTTTACAGTAAAACTTGTTTAAAAAGGATCGTTAGAGACCAACAGAACTGAACATTTTGAGCATTTCAATTTTATACTTAATGAATCAGTATCTTTATGGATGGCACTTAAAAGTTGAAGATGTAGTGATGGTGGAAAAATCATTAAATTAATAGTACAAGAAGTAGCTTATTATCTAATAATAATAACTAATAAATTTATTGTTAGAAAAGCAGTACCAACTGTGTATGACCTTGTGGGAGGCAACAAACTAATTTACTCTCTGGAAGCAAACAAGTATCAATATAGATAGCCTGAAGAAAACATATTTATAACTACGATGTATACAATTAAAAATTCTTCTATAGTAATGTATTTTTGTCTAACAAATATAACGCTTTTTACATTATATTTTTTGTGGATAAATTTGTTTGAGGGAATTATTAATGATGCTAAGGAATAAAATGGTATTACACAATAGAATAACAAAATGTACATTTGTGTTTCTTTTCTCATTTATATTTGATACTCATAAGGTTTTGTACACAAGACAGATACTGAATATTTATTAATAATGTGTATTATTAATAAAATTAAACTATCTTATTTGCTTTTCTTTACTGTATGAAGATATTAAAATCAGAAAGATAAATATTTAAGGTTTTAAAGTTTGTAATTTTGCATTAAAATTTGTCTGGTTATGGAAGTACGAATATTAATATATTTGTACGAATATTAATACGAATATTAATACGTGATTAACTGCAGTTAATCATATTGAAATCAAAATCTTTTTTGACTTGACAAGTTCTATCCAATTTAAAATACATTTATGTTATAACACTGTCTAATTGAATAGAACAAAACAATTTGAATGTTTTATGCAAGTTTGTACCTTACCAACGATCCGCTTTAGGCAAGTCTTGCTGTATTAGGAAGAAATGTATGGAAGCGATGATTCAAGTAAATCACTGTAACATTATTCAATTATCTTATGTTGTCCTTGTTGTATTAAGTGTTCCTGCATTTCTTAGGATACCTTCTTTTTGTTGTGCATGTGTGTGAAAGAAAAGTTTTAGGATACCGCTTACTCTTGTAGCTTGCGAACAGAGAGCAAAATGAAAGACCGGACAGTGGTTCTGAAGAGAAGACAGGAAAGACGGGCAGTCAGACTGATGAAACCGAGACTAATGAAGAGGTGACATAAAATCTGCCTCAAAAATGGAGTTTTATTTTATTTAACTCTTAACTTAGTGACCCAATTTGAATCTTTTTCACCATCTGCTTCTGCACTTTTAAAATGCAAACTTTGCATGTACATAAACTTTCTACTTTTCTTCTCAATTCTGTCTTTATGTAGAAAATCTATTTTACAAATATAACTACAATTTATGAATGCTTTAGAATTCACACGATTTCCACTTGTAGATTGATATGAAGGGTAGAAGTAATCAGATACAAGATTTTGTGTAAATTTAAAATGTTGAGTGTTGTTGGGTCTGTTTTTTCATTGGTGTAAAATAATGTAATTTAGAAAATTTGCTACTTAATAAGTGTACTTTTTATGAGTAGCCCAATACTTCATTTACTTACATTCTTTGCTTTTATCATGTTCTTCAGTATTCTGTTGAATAAACAATACATGTTATTTACTAGTTCACAGTAGTAAAATAATCCTTTAATAGCATTTTAATATTAACATGTGCCTGCTTCATATAATAGACTATCACACAACTACAGTTGTCGCTTATTCCTATATGAAAAACAAATATACTTTATTGTTATTTCATTCTCATGTATTTCCTTATTCTCAAGGATTTTTCTCTTACAGTAGCTTTAGATCATTTTCTCATGAAGTAACATGAGGATATGGGACCACAGGACTTGCCCTATTTAACTTCATTATGGAATGAGAGTATATTTTTGTAATAGCAGTCATTACCTTTTCACATTTTTTACTTCAAAAATTTATAGTTTTTTACTTTAGAACAGATCATTATTTTTACCTATCATGGAGTTGTATCTGCACTTTTCTCTAATATTGCACAAAAGTTTATTAAAACCAATAATATATTGAAGAAATTAATAAGGTTAAATATTTGGACAGGAAGAAGATAGATTAAGAGAGCATCTTTCTGAAGCCATAGCCAATTGTTGCAATTGGGGTAATAACTGCCATGAATTTGGGCGCTTGGGATCGATCCCTCCCCTTGTTGGCTACATGGAATCTAAAGACAAAGCAGTCCATCGTACGACAGCACATGCATTGCATCAGCTCTCAAATGACCCGTACAACTGTGTCACAATGCATCAGAGTGGTGTTGTTGCAGTAAGTCCAGATTTTACTTTTAACAAGGAGAAACTATATATATAACCCGGGACCTTCTGCTCTGGCTGCAGGTGTGCTATCCACTGCACCACCCACCTCGACTCCCAAATCCATAGACAACTTCCACCTGGATGTTGATGTTGCAAACACTCCTCCATGAGTAGGTACTCGGAAGTTGTGAGTTAAAATTTTTTGTATTGTTTNGGTACTCAGAAGTTGTGAGTTAAAATTTTTTGTATTGTTTTTTGTTTGTATCATTATCGTAGTGCTTCCAATTTTACAAAAAAAAGAAGGCTCTAGTCCATTATATGGTGGAAATCAACGCAATATATATTGAATTTACTGCTTTTCATTTTAGTATATGGCAATAAAAAATCATGTTTGAGTAAATTTTTAGTATTGTAAAGAAACAAAGATACGTATCCAGAGACGTAGCCAGATTTTATGGCAGCAGGAAGGGGGAGGGAGGTGGAGACGCAAGGTCTTGACCATTTGCTTAAGATGAAAATAGGGAAGTAAATTTCACGTTTCTCGCAAAGGATAAATAATTTAAATTTCATTAATTGAACAATTATAAGATAAATTTTCACCCAGAATATAACCATTTTTACACTCTGAATTTGAGTTATTATTTTTATTTGCCATAATAAAGTATGTTGAAAAGTGTCACATCTCTGCCATAAGTATGTTGAAAAGTGTCACAACCTCCAATAAAAGATTCTAGAGTTCATTAAGTCAGATAAATATTTGTCAACAAATGTGAATTGACAAAATGCTGAAGTGGTAGTGATATCACCTCTTATATTTTATTTTCAACACGATATTATTGAATTAATACAATTTTTGTTAGATTTGCATAAGAATGTTGAGTTCAGTTCAAATGCTATAAGAGTGTATGCAATTTTGGTGAAGTTTAAAGTTGGTTAACTATTTCATAATTCTAAATTTCTCACTTGGGTCCAGTCAAGGGCTCTAGTGACCTTGCCGTTGATGAGCCCTAATGCCCCACGAAAAATAAAAAAAGAAATGGGTTCAGTCAAACTTGATAAAATTTCAGTTATTTTTCTTTCTTTCTTTTTTAGTGATAAACTGTTGTAGAAAAAATAATCTCTTAGCTACTCGTATCCTTGTAAATTAAAAGCTGTCAAAAGGTTGCAGATCTTCCTAAAGCCAAAAAGAGAAACATTAAAGACAATGTGTTTACCTGTGAAGAACAAGTAACAAAAAACCTGATGATAAATTGAGCTAATATGCACAATAAAATAGATTGTATGCCTTACTACTAGAAGTGGCAGAATTAGAGGAGGAGTTGAGAGATGGCTTTTGGTCAAATACCCCACCAAAAACAAACTTAGATATAAATTAAAATTTTAACTTATTTTGTAAAGAAATAAATTATTTGGTATGTTGTTATGTTTTAGTGAAAGTATCTTCTCACAGAATCATAAATTGCCTTAAATCTGCTTTGCACTGAATAAAGTCTTGGATCTGCCTCTGCACCAGACATATTTGTTTTTAGCTCACAACTTCTGAGTACCTACCTGTGGAGGGAAGTTTGCATTGTCTATAGTAAGGTGAAAATTGCGACAGACCGGGACTCGAACCTGGGACCTCCTGCTGGTCGCAGGTATGCTGTCCACTGCACCACCTGCCTCGATTCCTCTGCCCATATCCATATCGTATGGAGACTACGCAAACTTCCTTCCCCGAGTTGGTACACAGAAGTTATGAGTTAAAACTGGCATCCAACAAATAGGTACGAGGAAACCTGGTTTAAATGCTCCCAGTATAGGAGCCGTCTATGATCGCTTAACCTCTGAAGGGGGATGTGACCCAGGTTCACCGGACAGGCCAGGCGAATGTTGGGTACAGGTTGAGGAGTCAAGGCAGGCGATGCAGTGGACAGCACACCTGTGGACAAAGCAGGAAGTCCTGGGTTCAAGTGCCAGTCCATCGCAATTTTTCTCTTGGCTGTAGACAATGCATTNTCGGAAGTTATGAGTTAAAACTGGCATCCAACACATAGGTACAAGGAAACCTGGTTTAAATGCTCCCAGTATAGGAGCCGCCTGTGGTCGCTTGACCTCTGAAGGGGGATGTGACCCAGGTTCACCGGACAGGCCAGGTGAATGTTGGGTACAGGTTGAGGAGTCAAGGCAGGCGATGCAGTGGACAGCACACCTGCGGACAAAGCAGGAAGTCCTGGGTTCAAGTGCCAGTCCATCGCAATTTTTCTCTTGGCTGTAGACAATGCATTTTTGTTTTTGCCTATGGAAAGGGAAGGAGATATGGAGCAGGCTGAAAATGGATCGACAACATGACTTCTTAAAGCCAATAATGAAAACAAATTGCTACAAGTTTTACCATCTCACTGTAATACACTTCATTTCTTGTGTAAAATATGACTTTAAAATGATTTTAATGTTTTGATTTGTTTTAGTATCTCCTTGTGACAATTGGATCAGACGATGAAAAGCTTCAAGAGGCATCTGCTGGGTGTTTGAGTAATATCCGAAAACTTGCTTTGTCAGCAGAAAATCAAGAAATTAATAAGTAGTTTTAATTACTTGTACCTGGAAATATCAGTAGTAAAGGATGCAAAATTGTTGTTAAATATTTTTTTTATACTGTAGTTGTACCATTATAAACAGAATTTATCAAGCATATTACTTCAGTTTTCGCACATAGCATCATTGTCTAATACAACTATTCTCTTATTATACACATATTAGTAAACATTAATGAAGACTTACTGTGTTGTTTTTCTTGAACTGTTTCACTTCGAAGTAGTTGAATGGAAATAAAATAACAAATAATTTAATTTTTTCTAAAAATTCTATATTTCTATTGTGACTTATTCACTATTTTATGAAATCTCATAAAGGTCAATTTAAAAGGCACAAAAGTCACTTTAGGAAGAATGTTCATTTTACAAAAGATAATTTATTTCTCAGTACTAAAATGTTTTATTGAGTAATAGTGAGAAATTATTAGAGAACTGTTCTTAATGTTAACATTTCTGTTACTTTTAAAATCACAGTAAAATATTTGCTGTCTTATTTCATTATCAACCTTAGTGAAATGAATGTAATTCTTTACTTTCTGTATTAAATTATCTGAAAAGAGACTATTAAAAGACAAAGGACTATTGAGAAAATGTCCTATATGTTAAAAAATAATATATTTTCTGAATAATTTTTTTAATGAAAAAACACACATTGTCTTCTTCATACAAAGTAATTATTGATCCCTTACATCAAAAACACAGCTCTACATTTTGACCGTGCACATGGTGCTCTTGTGGTGTCCATACACCTGAAAAGGTCCATTTTGTTTATTTAACTTATGGCATTAGTCCCACACTTGATACTTTCACATAATACACATCTCAACAAAATAAGAATTACAAAATCTTACATTAAAATCACATAGAAAGAAAGAGTCAGAAAAACAGGAAAACATTATTACTTGGCTACAAACAAATCGCAGGATTAGGTCAAGCAAATCCAGCCATTGAACAGCGATCACTGAGGTTACCAAGAGATTGTCTTTGGTGTCAGGGAATGCTCTTTGTGAACACTCGTTACATGCCACACAGTTTGGAGGGCTGCACCACAATCACACACAGGCTCCTGTAGCAACCCCAACTTGTGGAGCATAGCTCCACATCTACTATGGTCTGTTTGAACTCTATTTAGACAGACCCAGGTTCTACGAGGGAAATTAAATCCATGGGGTGGTTTTTGAGGATTAAACAGAGGGTGTCATACTGGATTCACTTTTGCTTGCCATTGTGTGACCCATTTGATTCTGCTCTTAAAGTCCTGATCTATTAGTTGTTGTACTGGTTTCCTTCATTTCAGTCAGTTAAAAATGATTATATCCTGGTGGAAAGGAAGGTCTGGGTTCTCTTGTATCTTCTTATGTTTATTAAGTAAGATCTTTTTACTATGAAGTTCAGGGGTTTCTACATGGGCCAACACTGACAGTCATTTAGGGGGTGTGGTTGTGGTCCATGTGCATGGTCGAAACATCTCTATAAACAATCAATTAATAAAACAAAAGAATTTGTCTGAAGTTGATAAAGTGTGTTCTTTTATTAATATACTGTGTTTAGATGACAAAATGGTTTACAGACATTTTATATAGGTATGTGGAATTAACGTTGGAAGTAGTCTCCCGCCAACTCAGGTTCAAATATGCAGTGGAGTGGAGTACAGGACACAATTGAATACATAAGTTCCACCAAAAGTAAATAGTTTTATTGACAATAATCAAAGTGACACTTCTCACAGTAAGCTTCTTTAAAGTAAAACATATAATGATGAATGAGTTAACTGTAACTTCATTTGACTTTTTTAAAAAAAGAAAAGAGTATAATAGTTTAGTTGCTATCATTATACAATCAAAAGTACACCATAAATTTTAATAGAAAATGAACATTGGAGGTTAATTGTATAAATTCAAATTTCTTTACCTCTTCATCTCTGCTTACCTTTATAAGACTGACATGTTTCAACACGTAAGTACACAAGAAAGTGAAGGGAAGTAATTAATCTTTCCGAATACACAGATCCGTTTTGCTTCCGTGTTCGAATTTCCCGCGAATTCTCCTCTTTCGTGACGAGTGAATTCGCGATCGAATCGGTGATCATGTCGATTTTCGTGTTGCGCTTGAGTTTTATGTGTTGTTACCCAGTTGTCCTTCGCTAGATTTCTGCAAGTGTTTTACCTGTGTCTTGCGGACAGGGCTTAGCCAGTTCAATGCTAATCGCGTGACGCGCAAAGAGGCGCGACTGCCCTGCCCCTAGCGGAAATATTGAATACTATCTTCAGTTTTCAGGTTGGCGGGCTTTTTAATCCCTTCGTACGGTTTATAGGTATTACACATACTAATATTTTTAATTTGAATTTTATTTATTTTCTCAAACTTGATATTTTTTCTATTTTAAGTTGCAAGGCAGATGGTAAATTACTCTATCTGTGGAAGGAGAGAGAAGAAAAACAAAGAAATAGAATAAAAAGTACAAATTTATTCAGTTATTAATATTGTTACGAACGAATAACCAAATGTCGTACAACATAAATATACAGGGGGTGCTTGTGTGTTTCAACAAGCCTGGGAGATTAAGGAATAATAAGATTCTTTTGCGGAATCGCTTCGGTTTAAACAAAATTCACATTTATTACATTATAATATTTACACACATTTCCTTAAATCTACAATTGCTGAATGACTCAATTGACATGGTAAATAGCAAAATTGATGTTGCTCGTTGTGTGCGAACAACTCTGTGAAAGAGATTCAACAGAGTTATAAGTGATTGCATAAGTACAAACATTCGTTCATATTAAAGTTCCCATATACCCATTTCCCCATTAATGCAGAATTACGAAGGATATAACAAAGTTGAAGTGTGACTGGTCAGTCTACACAAAAAAAAGGCCCTCCGTCCTCGAGTTTTCGAGGACTGCCCCCCATACATCAACTAAGTGATTATTAACAAAGTACCTGCTTGTACATTAGAATTGGTTAATAAATAACCATAAATAGTTGCAGGCCTTTTGAATAGATCGAGAATGTTTTTCCCGATGTTATCCCCATTTACGAGGAATGAATACAATTACTTAAGATTCAGTGATCTTGAAGCAAAGGTCTCGTTGTTACGAGAGCGAATACTTATTGGTTGGCTTCTGACGCCCTTCACCTCGCTGTGGCGGCTGCTTCTGGCCAGGTACACGGCGAAGTGGTTGAATGGTGGTTTGATGGTTGCCTCGTTGCACCAAGTCAGTAGAGTTGCTCGTTCAACATGCTACTGAAACTCAAACCATAGTATGAGCATTGATGCTCGTAGCACTGTACTGCATAATAACACAACACTTGGATGATTCCTTAACGGAAATCATTGTCCAAAAAATCCTTACACTATATAACACAACAGTTGAATGACATTTCGACGACACTAGTCCCTACGTGCGGGACGTACGACGATCTAATGGGTACGGAGTAGCTGAGACAGCCGTATTTATAGCTGCTTCACAGAACGTGTACAAAAGAGCAGTTCAGAAATGGTATTCATGGAGCGTACATAGTGAGTACGTTCACGAATGTTGACTCATGGAACGTACATAGTGGGTACGTTCATGAATAGTAATTCATGGAGTTTACACATAGTATTGATACTATCGAAAGCATCAATTGTATCTAATTTAACTATCGATAAATATCGATTACGTTATGGCTTGAAGAGCGCTTATTTTGAATCAAAGTTATTTACAGAATGCATAATTATGCACAAAATAGACATGTTTATAACAAATAGAAATAATTAATAACAATATATAAACAATTAATAACAATTATAAATAACAACCCCCTACAAACTTTTGGTTTGTAACAAATATTATATTAATGATACAGAACCTCATAAACATTTTCAAACAAACAGGAAATGATAAAATATGTTTTGTTACACACGTAGTTTTGCACGAGATGAGTTAAATATACTAAGAGAACAAATTGAATAATCACATTCATGAACCAGTTATATTAGCAACAAATAAAGAATACAATATCCATGTAATTCTCTAGTGCACTAATGTTTTGTGGCATTTTCAATATAACATGTTAGATATTCAACCTAAAATTAAATTCTCAACTTAAAGTTAACATTTCACAAGGTCAAACCTGGAAATGAGACCTTTTTTTAACACTGAAGCAGCAAATAAAGATGTGAAGAATGATACTCTAATCAAATCATGACAAGAAACTAACACTATAAACATTAAGAAACTTAACAAGATTTTCACAACAAATATTAAATTCTTCTTTATAACATTCTATTCTAAAATTTGTATTCATCAACGCTTTCTCTGACTGTTATATCTCATTATCCTTATAACAACACCGAACCTTATTATAGACAGCCAAAAACAACTTAGATTCGCATTAAAAATAAAAAATTCATTATCTCTTTGTTTCATCATAATGTAAATATTTGAGTTGACCTTAGTTGACAACGTTTCGAGGCTCTACTTTTGGCATTTGACATTCATATTATCAAAAATTTTACAAATATCAGCTCTAATACAAGGAATATATGGTAACACCACCAGTAAGTTAAAATTTCACCCGAGTTATTAATGATCTTAACATCTAGAAAGTTTTTACATTTGTCTTCAATCTCTAATATAAATTTCAGATCACAAAAATTATTGAATTCTTTTAACAACATATAAATCTAATCATAATTTCTCACAATCGTACACAAATCTTCAATATATCTCGTATACATTGTAACACAAAACTATTGTATTTAAGTACTAATTCAACACCTTTAATTATATAATATTATATTGGGCTCTAATGACTTCGATGTTGACGAGCACTAAAGCCCCACCAAAAAAAACAAAAAAAAAAACCTTTAATTATTTCAGGTATAGATAAAAAAATAATGAAAGATCAGATGTCTCAAATTAACTTCCTGAAAATGAAGTTAGTGAAGATTAAAGATAATATTAACTTTATAATGGAAGAAGGTGTAATTGGCACACTGGGAAACATGTTAACTACATCAAGTGATATACTATACCCAACAGGAATTTTAACATGTTTCAGTTTACCAACACATTCCATACCACTCTTAACTGAGATTCAATCATTCTTATTCTTCTTGTGTCGTTTTCGGCCAGCTTTGGACCACATACAAACAATTCTATATTTTGCAAAGT
>NNCF01129446.1:20479-44414 GCA_002313205.1 Laupala kohalensis
GTCGGGGAATTTACGGTACCGAACCGACATTTGTCTAGAGTAGGTGAGGGAAACCCCAACTGAAAACCTCACTTTGTTCGGCCGAGCAGGGTTTGAACCCACGCTCTACCGCTCAGCAGGAACGCAAAAGCGAGGACGCTACCAAAAGACTACCAAATTTTGGCGACGATAGCCAATGTATAGATTTTTAAATATTTTTTTAATGTCTGTCTCTATATACTTAACAACGTTACACATCTTGATGTGTGTGTGTGTATGTATTTATGTGTGTGTGTGAAGTAGATCGAAACGTCGGCATAACAACAAATTGTTTTACTTGGCCTAAACGCAAGATATGCTTATTTGTGCAATATGGCGGCTGAAAATATTATTTTTTACTCATAACATCAATATACTTACTACTATACTATGTCCTTATAGTACGACGTGTAACATAACTTTTTCTGAGAAGAAAATGTTATAGGATTTATATGCAATTAGAGTATTCAAGAGAAGCCACTTTCCAGGTGATGTGACGAATAAGACGTATTAATCTTACGAATTCCAAAGCGTTGTCCAATATGCTGTGATTTAGAATCCTGCCCCGAAAATATTATTGTCAGAGTAGCACAAAAAGGACAATAAATTTTCGTAAGTTCATTTTTATCGCCCCACAAAAGTTCCAAACCATAAACGCTGGCTATATTCACAAGATACGCGTTGTTCCTGAAACATCCCTCGTTCAAAAGGCAATTGCTAGGGCTAAGAGTCTAAGCATAACCACACGCATTCGTTTCAATTTTTTGGACCTTTGATTATTTTCAGAATGGTCCCTGGGAGGGTCTTAAGGAAACGGAACGTAAATTTGACGAACAATAGGCTGTATTTCTTTCGAGCACAGACAAGAACTAAGGTGACGTGGAAGATCCCCTCTCATTGGATTGGTCAAGAACGTACTCTTTGCCAGAGACATCATCCTGTTTTGGGTAAGGTTCGACGACCTCACTGAGACAAATTTATTGATAAACTTTCCCAAGGTAATGTTTGTATGGCGTTGCAATTTGACAAATATATACCACTCTAGATTCATTGTAGCAGAATATCAGAGGAAAAGGCTAGAAGACTCTGAGCAAGATTCATCATGATGTTTTAGGGGAATGCTAAGTAAATAAAATCCCATGTGAATTTTATATTACCCCACACAAATAAATAATGCAAGACGTACGATGTTTAATGAACGAACAGTATACATTTTGTGATAAAAACTCACAACGTTTCGACTTTCGTTTGGAGTCGTCGTCAGGTTGTTCAGATTATAACAAATAATGACAAGAAAGATAACTACAGAACAAATGAACATGACATTAAACATAAATATAAACACGAAAATATGTTTAGAAAAAACCAAAACTACACAAACATGTCATATTGTATTTGTTATAATTTGAACCAACTGACGACTTAAAACGAAGTCGAAACGTTGTGAGTTTTTAATCACAAAATGTATACTGATCGTCAAAAACAGGTCGTAAGTCTTGTATTATTTATTTGATTAGATTATATAATGGACGTTAATTGTAGTAGAACTACTCCACACAGTTGATGAATCGTAATTCATCTTATAAATTAGTTGTCGCTTCTCTCCAATTACAACACAATTTAACGTAGCATATGATACGGTCTTCTCTGGGTTCCAAGCTGAATTTAATTAATATTTATCATGTTTTACGAATATAAGTTTATCATTTTTATGAATTGCGACGTAAAAAAGAATGTTTTGATTGATTATTATTATTACGTACTATTTATTATTGGAGAAAATTGTTGAAATCTGCAAAACAGTTTCGTAATTATTGCGATAGAGTTAAGCTCGAAAACTTGTGATGAACACTGAATGAAACTGATTTAAATACTTAAAAAAATACAAAAAATAAAACTTATCATACAAAATGCGCGTGATTAATTTACAGGTCTGCAATGAAAACTTGTTTGTAAACTAATATGCGATTCTCTTAGATACTTTGTTATTGATTTCAATAATGGTTACAGAAAAGTTGCATCTGTTGTGAATGGTTGTTAGGTCAGTGAGAACGCTTCTGTCCCAGTACAAAATATTTGACTGATAAAACGCCACAATTTACCTTAAAAATTATGGGAAAATCATCATATATATTTTTTTCATGTTATAACTAATGGTGCTATAAAAATTAAATTTTATCCAAATACAAGATGTTCTGTTGAAATCAAAGTAAGTGCGATATAATTAAAGTAGGGAGAAGTTCGAAATGCCACCTATGATTTTATAATAATAATAAATAAAACACCAAATACCACCGATAGTACCTAAAACAAAATTGTAAATAAAATATCAAAACATATTATATTATCGATTTCTACGACTGCTCCCCGAGCTGCGTCTGGCATTCTCTCTCACCTCTTGTTCTTTTCGATTCCGACGCTTTTAGAGCTAGGGTTTTTCCTCTTCTTCCTCCTCTTCTTCCTCCTCCTCTTCTTCTTCCTCCTCTTCTTCCTCCTCCTCTTTCTCCTCTTCTTCCTCCTCCTCCTCTTCTTCCTCTTTCTCTTCTTCCTCCTCTTTCAATGCTAACTTCTTCTTCCTCCAATGCTAGCACTACGAGATTGCCGACTCCTCCCTTCGCTGTGGATACGAGGACATTTACCAAAATATTAGTGAGTTTTCGTTGGGATGCTGCCACCTACATCAGCCGAGTAGTAAGTGTTAAACCAACTTGATCCCTAACCGTTGGCCGCAAGCAGGATAGTTCAAGTTGGCTTTTCCATCACGTATTGCAACCTTTGTGTGAGCCACGACAGGCTGTCTGGAATAGGTGGTGTTACGCCAGGCGATCCCTCTGCAGTCGCATGAAAATGCCGCGTTCTCCTTCCTTTGGTTACATCTCGAAACTACTCTTTTGGCGCGAGGACAATAGTGAATACCCCCAGGGGGCTTACATCTGGTAAGTACGTGTTTGGCGAACACGGGACCCCGAGCTGAGTGTGGTATTGCTTCCACTTACTTGTGCCATGCTCCTTCCTTTCTCTTTCTTGACCTCCCTTGGTCACTTCTTGTTCTCTTCGATCCCGACGCTATTAATGCTAGGGTATCTTTCATTTTCCTCTTCTCTTTCCTCTATTTCTTCTTCCCCTCCCCCCAGGGGGCTTACATCTAGTAAGTACGTGTTTGGCGAACACGGGGCCCAGAGCTGAGTTTGGCATTGCTTCCACTTGTGCCATGCTCCTTCCTTTCTCTTATTCTTTGCCCCCCTCATGTTATGTACCTCCTTCATTTTAGCCCCCCCCTCGATTTGATGTGTTTTCTGAGATATGTTTTGGTGTGTTGTAGATCAGGAGGGTTTTTAGTGGGTAGGGTTGAATTATTCGACGAGTCCCACACGCGGGGAGAGTCATATTGGCTCTCCCTAGTGCGTTACTGCATTTTCCCTACCTGTACAAGTTTTTCGGGCTCCAATGACCTTTGCTGTCGACATGAGCCGTAAAGCCCCACAAAAAAAAAGACAAGACTTTTAAATCAATAAGTTCAGTTCGTCTTGCGAAGGCAATTGATGATAAAATCGGAAAGCTCCAGTCTGTCGTGCGCCAGCGGAATGGTGAAATTCTGTTGGAAGCACGTACCGACAAGCAGATCGAAACTACTTTGATGTTGACAGAAATTGCTGGTCTTAAAATAAAGACGTCAACACACCCTGTCCTGAACATGTGCAAGGGCGTCGTAAACCACGAAGACTTTGCACATGAAACAGATGAAGACCTCAAAGCATTCTTTGAGCCCCAAGGCGTGGTAAACATCCACAGAGTGAAGAGGAAGGTGTTGGGAAAGCTAGTCCCCACCTCCACACTGGTTCTGTCGTTTGACAAGCCTTCGTTACCGGAATCAATATCTTGCGGTTTTTACACCCTGCGAGTGCGGCAATATGTACCGAATCCTCTGCGCTGCTTTAAATGCCAGAGATTCGGTCACACCGTAGACCGGTGCAAGTCACCCGGCGAAGTATGTTTTATTTGCGGACAGCCGTCGCACGAGTCAGATTGCTCGTCACCTCCGTGCTGCGTGAATTGTAAGGAAAGCCATCCTTCCAATTCAAACAAATGCGGCAAATACCAAATGGAAAAAGACATTCAAAGAATCCGCGTTACGGAAAAAGTGTCTTTCCCGGAGGCCAGACGACGGTATCTTATCAAAAATCCAATAAACATGAGTAAATCTTTCGCAGCCACAGTCACCGCACCGAAACCATCTACAGTTTCTATTGGCTGTCAGGTGGTCTTGGCAGACATCGTCAAACCCAAGATGTGTGATTCCGGTAATCAGGCATCATTGGATGATTCCACTGCCTTAACAGATGAATTTATGGGGTGCAAAATCCTCATACCCACAAAATATAAGGCACCACCCAAGAAAAATTCAGTATCTGTCTCAACTTCAACATCAACCAAACTGACATCAAAGAATAAGCAATCTCCCCGAGTACAATCTCGGAGTCGTCCTCGGCGAAGAACTCGCTCCCCTCAACCCCAAAAAACCAAAGCTTTGAAGTCAGACTCCCATGTCGGATCTGCTTCCTCTAGTCGCCGGCGCTCAAAGAGCAGAAATAGCGGACTTGCTATGTCCGCAAGTGATCACTCAAGCAGTGATCACGGTGACCACCCTGAGGAGGTAACCACAACGGGGTCTGACTTTAAAGTCATAAACGGAAAAAAATCCAAACATCGAAAGAAGAGCAAATAAACTCCAGACCATGGCTATTCTTTCCTGGAATCTGAACGGCATTCATGTCCGTTCAGATGACCTAAAGCTCTTACTGTCTCGTCATTCCCCTCCAATCGTATGTATACAAGAAACCCATCTCTTGCCAAAACACTTTTTTCACCTTCGTGGCTATACTTGTTATAGGGCAGACTTAGAAGACGGCCTGCGGGCACACGGTGGAGTCGCTGTGCTCGTAGACGCTTCAGTCTATGCCAAAGAAGTCACTATATCAAGCGTCTTTCAGACCGTATGTATGAGGGTGAGCTTACCATCCCTTGCATTTACGGTTTGTAATATTTATATCCCCCCCGGCCAGTCATTCACGAAGAAAGATCTTGACGGTCTGATGGACAAATTGCCTTCCCCATTTCTTATAGTCGGGGATTTCAATGCCCATAACTCCATGTGGGGTTCTTTACACAATTGTCCAAAGGGCGATATTATTGCAAAACTGTTAGACAGCCGAGATATAGTGCTCCTTAACACGGGCCACTCAACCCATTTCTGTACAGCTTCCCGGACATTCTCGGTGCTAGATTTAGCCATCTGTAGTTCCTCTCTTTCCCCGCTCTTAGACTGGACAGTTATCGACGATCTGTATGGGAGTGACCACTACCCGATTCTTATACATTTTAACGTCTTCTGTGCTTCGGTTTCACGCCCCCCTCAGTGGATTTTGAAAAACGCAGACTGGGATGTGTTTAAACGCAACATCAATCTTTGCGATGAGCCATTCGCCAATGTGGATGCTACGGCAACCCATTTCATCCACGCGGTTTTAAAAGCTGCTGACGTTGCCATCCCAAAATCGTCACGTAATCCGAGACATTGCCCTGTTCCATGGTGGAATTCGGATTGCGCTAAAGCGGTCAGCGCTAGAAAGAAAGCTTTAACGCGACTAGCTAAGTATCCCACTGTTGATAATCTCATTGAGTTTAAAAGGTGCAGAGCCAAAGCAAAACGAACTCTTCGAGAAAGTAAGTCTTCCTCCTGGAAGGCTTACATTTCATCTCTTACTAGCCGTACTCCATCATCAGTCGTATGGCAGAAAGTTCGGAAGATCCAAGGTACGTGGTCCTCATTTACCATCCCTGGTCTCAATATCAATGGACGGGTCGAAACTTCACCCGAAGTCATCGCAGAGCAACTTGCATCTCACTACCCCCCCAGGGGACTTACATCTAGTAAGTACGTGTTTGGCGAACACGGGGCCCCGAGCTGAGTCTGGCATTACTTCCACTTACTTGTGCCATGCTCCTTCCTTTCTCTTTTCTGACCTCCCTTGGTCACCTCTTGTTCTTTTCGATCCCGACGCTTTTAGGGCTAGGGTATCTTTCATTTTCTTCTTTCCTCCTTTTTTTTATTTTTTTTTGTTTTTAGTAAAGTGTTTTTAGATATGTTGGAATTTGTGTTTTGAGTTGTAATGCAGGAGGGTTTTTAGTGGGTATGGTTGAGTCTTTCGGCGAGTCCCACACGCGGGGAGAGTCATGTTGGCTCTCCCTAGTGCGTAACTGCATTTTCCCTACCTGTACAAGTTTTAAGGGCTCTAATGACCTCGCTGTTGACGAGCCCTAAAGCCCCGCAAAAAAAAAATGCATCTCACTACGAAACAGTCTCTAACTCCTCCGGTTTTTCTCCAACGTTTCTTCAACGGAAAGCTCGCGCGGAAAAGTGTTGTTTGGATTTCTCCAGTTGCAGAGACGAGGAATACAACATTCCTTTCTCAATGACGGAACTGACCTCTGCCCTTGCGTCTTTGAAAGATACAGCCCCTGGGCCTGATCAAATACATAATGCGATGCTAAAACACCTTCCAGAGATAGGCTTAAAATTCCTTCTGAAGTTATATAATTGTATTTGGAATGAGCATACCGTCCCTGCTCAATGGCGTGAGGCCATAATCATTCCACTTCCGAAGGAGGGAAAAGATCGTTCAAACCCGTCACACTTTCGACCGATTTCTCTGACAAGTTGCGTTTGCAAATTGTTAGAAAAAATGATAAATCGTCGCCTTGTTTGGTCTCTGGAATCGCGGAACCTTCTGTCCACTATCCAATGTGGTTTCAGAAAACAGCGGTCAACGCTAGACCACCTTATTGCNTGACCACCTTGTTGCGTTGTCATCTACCATCTCATCAGCTTTCGTATTAAGGGAACACCTCGTGGCTATATTTTTTGACTTGGACAAGGCTTATCATACAACCTGGAGATACGGAATCTTACGCACATTGCATACGTGGGGATTCCGTGGTTGTCTTCCTCTGTTCCTGGAGAGCTTCCTATCACAACGCTCTTTCCGCGTTCGCCTTGGTACTTATTTGTCATCGAGTCACCCTTTGGAAAATGGTGTCCCACAGGGTTCAATCTTGAGCGTCACTCTCTTTGCCATAGCCATAAATAGCATTGCGTCATTGGTTCGAGAACCGGTACATGCGTCTCTCTTTGTTGACGACTTCGCCATCTATTGTTCGTCTAGCAGCATCTCTGTCGTCGAGAGGCAACTGCAATTGGTTTTAAACCGTTTACACGAGTGGAGCATGTCTACCGGCTTTAGTTTTTCTGTATCCAAGTCATGCTGCATGCATTTTTGTAGGATATACCATCTCCATAATGATCCAAATCTTTTTCTTGGGGGCCAACGTCTGCCCTTCGTTGACTCCGCAAAATTCCTGGGTCTCACATTCGACCGCACACTAACTTGGCGCAATCACATCCGAAATCTACAATCCCGGTGTAATTCTTCCCTCAATCTCCTTCGCTGCTTAAGCGCATCATCATGGGGCGCAGACCGCACTTGCCTTCTTCGTCTGTATAGAAGTCTCGTACGGTCTGTATTAGATTATGGCAGTATTGTATACGCCTCCGCATCACCGTCGACACTCAGGACACTTAACAGTATCCATCATGCAGGAGTCCGCATTGCAACTGGTGCTTTCCGCACTAGTCGCATAGAGTGCTTGCTAGTAGACGCTGGCGAACCATCTCTTAACAGGAGACGTGACATTCTACTTGGATCTTACGGAGTGAAACTGATGGGGATTTCAAGTCACCCCACTCGGCAACACCTTCATTCGCCGAAATTTATTACATCTTACGCTGCAAGACCTTCGTTACCCCGCCCAGCGGGTGTTCGTTTTAAAAAACTGCTAGATGAAAATTTTATCACACTACCTCCCCCAGTGAAATACCCACACTTTCTCACACCACCTTGGTCCCTCATGCAACCAACCATTGACTTTCGGCTATCTCACCTTTCAAAGCAAGACACTCCAGCTGTTGTGTTTCAACAGCACTTTGGAGAACTAAGAAACCTCTATTTGGATCACATGTTCATATACACTGATGGCTCAGCAATGAATAATTCTGTTGGTGCTGCTTTCCACTGCGATAGGGCCACCCGTTCTTTTCGCCTCCATTCCTTTTGCAGCGTGTACACTGCTGAGAAATTTGCAATCCTTGAGGCGCTGAAGTTCATTCAGCTATCTTCAATACGGCGTGTGGTTCTCTGCAGTGATTCTATTAGTGCTCTGTGGTCAGTGTCTTCACTGTACACTTCTGACACCCTTACGCTGACAATTCAGAATCTAATAAGCCATCTAGTGTCTAGAAATTTTGAAATAGTTCTTTGTTGGGTTCCTGGGCACGTGGGTATTATGGGTAACGAAGAAGCTGATGAGGCAGCGAAGTGGGGAACCCAGAGGACAGTCCTTGACCTCTTATCTGTTCCTACGTCAGATTCAAAGGTTGCAATAAGATCGTCTCTTCTTGGGACATGGGAAGCCGAATGGGAAACTCGCGCCTTCAAGCTGAGAAAGGTAAAAGACTCCATTAAGACCTGGGTGTCATCATCCCGTGCGAACAGACGTGAAGAAGTAATCCTTACACGCCTTCGTATTGGCCACTGCTATCTTACCCATGGTCATCTCTTACGCGGTGAACCTCCCCCCGTCTGTGAAACTTGTAACAAGATTCTTACCGTGGAACACTTTCTTCTGGAGTGTCCCAAATTTAGTACCAGCCGACAGCGACACAATCTACCGAACAGTTTGAACATTATGTTGGGACAAAATGAACTGATTTTAATGCGCGTTTTTAGATTCCTTCAAGAAATCGGCCTCTGGAACAGTATCTGATCTATCTTCGTATGTATTTACTCAAATCTATAAACGAAACGGGGCTCCTCCCACAATTTCTCGGGAGGGTTAGGATTTAAATTTGTTTAAATTTAATTTCGTTTATTTTTTCTCGAAATTTATTCTTTTCTTTATTTTCGATTTTTAGGATGCTTTCATACAATTCTTTTTTCTTATATTTTGATTTATCTTCGGATCTATTGTAACTCAGGAGGGTTTTTAGTGGGTAGGGTTGAATCATTCGACGAGTCCCACACGCGGGGGGAGTCATGTTGGCTCTCCTTAGTGCGTAACTGCATTTTCCCTACCTCTACAAGTTTTTCGGGCTCCAATGACCGTTGATGTCGACATGAGCCGTGAAGCCCCACTTAAAAAAAAAATAGTGAATAGCAAGTATTGTAATGGTGTAAATGGTCGATCGGGACATTTCATCAACAAAAATATTCATTTTTAGTGTTCCTCATACCGCAAAGGTGATTTCCAGCAAGATTGTCCCTCTCCGAGCAGGTATTATAGCTAAATGGATGAGTCAAATTCATTCTTCTTTCGTATTTAATATACCTGCTTGTTGTATATGCACGTGTTCTGAATTTATTTTAAGGAGATCATAGAATACCTCAGAAAACTTCTCAAAACCAGTACTAAACTTTTTCTTTGTATTGTATGTACAGAAAGTGTAATTAATATGTTTCAACTGTATAAACTGCACTTCGTTTGAAAGTTTTGTATAGACGTTCGAAAACAGTTTAAATCTGTCGCCCCACTGTTTTACTATTTCAAGGCCCTTGAAAATTGTTATCGAAGTAGATGAACCGAGTAGAGAGAAAATGCAGATTTAGGAAACTAAAATGAAAGACTTAATACCAATAGAATTGATGGAAGAACGGAAAACTCAATTCTGGAGGTGTAATATTAAACTTTTATCCGCTTACTGTAAAAAAAAGCTGTTTCAATCTGGGTATGACGATGTGGAGGGTAATGAATTGAATTTCCCCTCCGGAAGGGACCATCACATCACTTCCGAAAAAAGGGTTCTAAACCTGTCACAGATTTTTCATTTATGTTTCTCAACTTTTTATAACTTCTATAGTCAATATTGTTGATGATTTATTTAAATGGACATGATCTAAATGTTGGTGACCTTGACTTAGTATTAATTTTCATTATCAAGTTAGTTTTTCATACGATAAAGAAGGTTTTTGCAGGTGTATGAGAAAGTATTTGCAATGGTATTGCACCGCTAGTTTCTTTCGCTTCGTGTTTGTTTTCCTCTCCGAGAAGGAAGCGAAGTTTCGTGCCCAAAACGGGATTTCAGGGGGATTAGAAGCTCGCTGACATATCGATTATCCGCGCTATGTCTTATTCATATTGTTGTCCATTAGCGCATTCTTGAGATAGTTGTGCGCTGGGAGATACCACACCATGATGACAGCATTCACTGAGTNGGTAACACACAAATTGTAAAAAGACAAACAAATTACAACATAAAGGGGGACTCTCTGCACCCATGCATAATGCATATCGCGGAGAGTCTGGGACAAATTTACAAACAATGACACAAATAATTAAGCAAATTTACATAAACGTACCTCCACCTAACTTAGAAAAATTTTAACCATCCACCAAAACTAACTACAAAATATTACACATTCTTTTCTACAAATTATTCACCATTTAGCCCCCCCCCCGTCCCCGACAGCAGTGTCAGAGACGGAGGGGTTACCGTCCCCGCTACGAGGAGGCAGGTGACTACTATGTCGCCAACCACTACCAATTCCACAAACTATAACTGTAAACAAATTATATATATTATGACACACACAAAATACAAAATGAAAATATATCGTTAACTAATAGGCCAATTTCACACGACCAGTATATTGTTCCTGCTTTTTACCTACAATAATACAGTATACACATATCTAATCACTAAGAAACAAGACAAAGACCTATACCAAATGGTGCTAAATACACATCAAAAATTATTATAAACTTATTCCATAACACCAAGCACAAGCATCAGATACAGAAAATTTCTACTTATGTACAAAACTACGAGTCATTATATTTAAGCTCTTAATAGTATTCAAGATAGTAGGACGTTACAAAGACTTTTGAACATGAGTGAGACGTTGGCAGTCGGTCACTGGTGGCAGTCCTCGGGAAAACTACCCTCGAACCACCACCATCCCGATCGGATTCCCAGGCACACTACGCACCGTTCCCAGTACCCTTTTATAGTGGCTGGCTATGCTTGTTATATCCAGAGGAACTCCCCTCCTCCGGAAAGCTTCTGCGACGTGACGATGCAGCTCGTCGGGCTCTGCTGGAACTCCCGACGCCATCAGCTGCATTTGGAGAACCTCTTGAGGATACCTGAACGCGATTTTGCCTCCTCTGGATGCCCGAGACTGTACAAGATATTGTAATGCGGCCTCGAGCATGGGGGTTTCCTCCAGCCTCGCTAGGATGTGGTTTACGCGAATGCTGGAGTACACCCCCTCCGGAGAAACATCAAAAGTTGTTGTATCTGCGTCCAGTTGTGACGTCTGCGTCCAGTCCTCCTGGTGCTCTTCCACTAGTCCAGATGGGGGTTTCCTCCAGCCTCGCTAGGATGTGGTTTACGCGAATGCTGGAGTACACCCCCTCCGGAGAAACATCAAAAGTTGTTGTATCTGCGTCCAGTTGTGACGTCTGCGTCCAGTCCTCCTGGTGCTCTTCCACTAGTCCAGATGGGGGTTTCCTCCAGCCTCGCTAGGATGTGGTTTACGCGAATGCTGGAGTACACCCCCTCCGGAGAAACATCAAAAGTTGTTGTATCTGCGTCCAGTTGTGACGTCTGCGTCCAGTCCTCCTGGTGCTCTTCCACTAGTCCAGATGGGGGTTTCCTCCAGCCTCGCTAGGATGTGGTTTACGCGAATGCTGGAGTACACCCCCTCCGGAGAAACATCAAAAGTTGTTGTATCTGCGTCCAGTTGTGACGTCTGCGTCCAGTCCTCCTGGTGCTCTTCCACTAGTCCAGATGGGGGTTTCCTCCAGCCTCGCTAGGATGTGGTTTACGCGAATGCTGGAGTACACCCCCTCCGGAGAAACATCAAAAGTTGTTGTATCTGCGTCCAGTTGTGACGTCTGCGTCCAGTCCTCCTGGTGCTCTTCCACTAGTCCAGATGGTGGTGAAAAACACAGCCCGAACCACCAGCAGAGACAAGATGTAATACCTCCGCAAAGAGCACTGGGAAACCTACTGAACAGCGAGGAATGGTGCTGCCCCTGGTCACTCGGAGATGCCAACGGATCATCAACCACTGACACTTTCCAGGTCCAGTGCAAAGGCGTTGGCGGATGACCCACCATCAACAACCCCAAGTGATGAGTCGTCACTCTCCGCAAAAGAGAGCTCCTCCTCACTTTTACCAGAGGAACTAGCACCCTGGTCGCACAAAGATGGACATGTGCACGGCAGGATGATCGTCACCTCCCGCGAAAAACGCACGTGTTTTGCCCTTGGTTCCACCTCGGCTTCAGAATCAGTCTGGGCGCCTCCGGAACTGAAATCTTCCGCCTCAGAACGGACAGTTCTACTCACTAGGTTGAGTACTAGGACTCTTCCCGTTTCGTAGTCCATATCCTTGGAACATAACAAACGTACGTCCCTCACCGCAGAGGTTGGTATCACCCTGCTTCCTGTTACCGCCAGCGTAACATCACGGTCCAGGAAGGTGAGAAACAATTCCCCACCATCACCGACCAGTCTCCATCTAGAACTCTTGGGGGAATCGCTCATCATATTAACTTTCGGCCCTCCTCGATTCCTGAAACCCGACAGGAGAGTCAAATATTCACAATAATTGTATGCCACTAATTAGCACCGATCGCCCGGAAAAATCCCCCTCCAGTCCAGACTTAGACCAGTCGGCGGTCCCTGATGACACTACCGGCAAATATTTCAAGTAAGACCAGGGCTGCGTCGTTACCCAGAGCCGCAGCTAAGACTCTCGGCTCCAGTACAACACCGTAACTCTCATCTAACTCCTCTCTCACCTGTGCGTGTTGTTCACAATAATATATAGCTAGCTCTGCTGTGTCCAGCTCGCCACACTCACAGAACGGAGAAACGGCTAAACCCAGATCATACAATTTACTCTTAAAAGGACCATGCCCTGACAGCAGGTGCATCAAACTCCTTGATGGTGAGAATTTGTTTTTCCCAGCAAATTTAACATCTGGAAATATTTCCCTACATTGGGCTTCACCTTCCTCCGCCTGCCAGCGGGCTTGCCAGACACTGAGAATCCTCTCGGTTATAAATGACCTGTCCGACACAGCAGCATGACCCGGACTGTAAGAGGCATCGTCTAGCGTGTACGGCAACCCCCTTCGTGCATTGTATCTAGCCGCCGCCTTCATCACCTCCAAATCTAAGGGCAAAATTCCTGTCAAGACCTGCTGTCTGACAGTAGGGGCAGTTCTATAAGCCCCAGATACGGCTATTAAGGGAGCTCTTTGAGCACTGCGAAGCGCTCTGCCGCACATCGTCAGACGCGCCCTATGCGCCCACACCGAGGCACAGTACAAAACAATTGGCAGGAAGGCACCTCGGTAGATGGTTTCGAGGGTCCTGCGGCATATCAGTCGCTTCCTCGTCGATAACCTCATCAGCCTATAGAAAATGCTTTTGGCCTTAGCCGTCACAGTCTCGACATGCTCAAGAAAGTTTAGCTTCCGGTCCAAAGAGACCCCCAGGTACCTCTGCGATTTCACTGAACCAATTGATCTTCCGTTGTGTCTGATTAATGGGGGACGGTCAGCATGTGACCCCCTCATGACCATGAGCGATGTTTTGCTCTCAGAAATAGCAAGCTTATTTCTGCCACACCACGTGGAGACAATAGCAAGTGACGAATCACCCTGCTCCTCAACTTCTCTCCGGCTACTGCCCTCCAGTACCAATGCCAGATCGTCAGCATACGCAATGTGTTTAAAACCTTGTGAGGACAGCTCCCGAAGAAGCGGATCCATCACAAGGTTCCACATTACCGGACCAGAATTTGATCCTTGAGGACAGCCCTTCGACAGTCTCTTGGAAAACAAGATTCCTCCGTGAGACACGCATGCCTCACGAGCACAAAGATAACTCGCATACAGACCATATAAGTCAGGTGGGCAGCCCACCTCCCTCAGTATGGTCAGCATACTGGGCCACCACGCATTATCAAAAGCCCTAGAGATATCGACGAAGATCACGACCACATGCTTTAGCTGGCTCTCAGATGTTAGTCGAACCAGCCTTTGCACTGCGTCCTCAGTAGAGCGCCCAGCCCTAAAACCATACTGCGTATCAGACAGGCCACAGCCCTCGTCGACACATCGTTTCAGCTTCTCAACCATTAGCCACTCCAGCAGCTTTCCCACCACCGGCAGAAGGCAGATCGGCCTATATGCCTTTGGATCGTCTTCAGGCTTGCTATTGTTTTTAGATAGCAAGGTCACGACCGCCCTCTTCCAGATCTGAGGAAAACAGCCATCCTCGAGGCAATGATTGAAAAGCCTAGTCAGAGGACCGACAAGCAAGATGGAAGCTGCTTTGATCATGGATGGCGAGATCCTATCGATACCAGGGGCTTTCTTAGGATTAAGATTGCCGATGGCATCTCGAACCTCGCTCATGGAAAAACTGACTTGGCCGACACTATCGTATTGCTCCAGCAAGCCTTCTCTGATTGCTAGATGGTATGCGCTCTCAGAGTTGAGGTCATCGCTTGGAAGCAATGTGTCAAGCAAAAGAGACGCGGTTCGCTGGTACCCCACAGTATGTGACGACGATTGCTCGTCGCCACCCAAACGCAAAGATCTCATAGCGAATGGTATTCGCATCTTCTCACACGGGGTTTTTGTAGGGTGTGCCCCAGGAATCGAGCCTCGATATACTCTCCACATACTCCTCCCACGACTTCCTCTTTGCCTTTTTAACGTCAGAGTTATACTTCCTTCGGGAACCATACAAGGAATTGCTTCCCTGGCCGCCTGGAGAATTACATTGTTCAAGTCAAGCGCCACTGAATCGCAGGAAGCTTGCTCCTCTAACCCTCTCAAGCCCCTGCTCAAGGAAATGGTGTACTTTTCCCAGTTGGCCCTCCCTAACTTAAAACGATGCAGCAGTTCATCTTCCAGGGTTGCCCCTGTACGGAGATCATCCTGACCGAACAAACGACATTTCCATCTTAGGATCCGGTGGTCTGATCCGGTGTGGTAGTCATCGATCCTCCAGCCAACGATACTGTCGAGACCCCTCACAGATGTAGCCAACGACACGTCAATATTGGACATGCCCATAGCGTTACAGAACGTAGTCAAACCGCACGTCGCCTCGTTTGCCACCTGCAAGTTGTGCTGGACAATTAACCCCTCCACCTCCTCCCCTCTAGAGTCCTCAGGTCCACTGTGCCACAGATGGGACTTGGCATTTGCATCGATTCCTATCTGAATGATGTTTCCGTGGAGCGCTCGGAGAACCGAGTCAAGATGTTTTATAAGAGGCCCTATCGGAAAAGGATACGGTGGAAAGTATGTCGACACAAAGTAAACAGACTGTCCACGCCACGCTACCTGGCACACAGCCACATAGCGTGTCGTGAACTGGACAAGTTTTAGGACGTCCAATTGGGAATTGCTCACAAGGATAGCGGCACATGGTTTATCAGTAGCAATTTGCATTACACGGTAAGACGTCGGGATGCAAGCAACCCTATTTCCCACCGTGTATGGTTCCTGAAGTAAAACAATGTCAATTCCAAACTCATAAACGTATTTTTCGAGATTACCCATGGCCGCCACCATCTTGCGAGCATTAATTTGTGCGATGTCCAGCTCACTCATAGGCGGTTTGCTGTCTCAGCAACTCCACCGCCCGTGAGTACTCCGGACACAGCCTTTTGTCCCCGGTCAGATGGTCAGACCTCTTGTTAAATTGCTTGCAAGTGGCGCAGCAGGACACTTGCTGCTTGCACTGTTCTCTCTTATGCCCCTCAACACCACACTTACCGCAGACCTCCGCCTGCCTTTTGCAGTGTGCGTCAAGATGTCCATAGCGCTGGCATCGGAAACAGCTCAGAGGCGTTTCGTACCGATCGACTGTGTACGAACTCCACTCAGCGTACAATCGTCCTCGCTCGAGCATTGCCCTCCAAAGACGTGGGGGCAACTGAATTACCCAACTCTTCGCTCCCTCACCGCGACCAAGCTTGGTGCGGACGAAGATCTGAGTTTTCTCCTCCAACATTGCGCCAGGAGCTGTGACTATTTCCTCTTTTATCAGGTCTTCGGAGACACCCCTGCTAACACCTATAACGATGATCTTAGGATGTCTCTTTTTGATCGTGTCGGGTTCCAACAGGCTGGACCCCTTCACGGCCTCTTTTATTGCCTCTATATCCTCTAAGAACGGATTTTCAATAACAACCCCATTAGAAACGGGGCGACATCTACTGTCCCGCACCTTTTTAAGCCCCAAACCCTTCGTAACCTCCTGCCTGACCTCACTCAAGCTCATCACTGACTTACCACTCTTTGCCCTTAATAATACTGTGGGATTCTGTTTGGGCAACTTAACATTTGCCCTCTCGTCACCCCTCCTAACAGCCTCGCTGAAAGTTTGTCCTGCTGGCACCGATATTTGTGGCACCTGTGTTTGGGGAGCTTTGGGACTAGCTTTCACTATTCCCTCCACTACCCCCTTAACCATTTCACTGATGACCCTTTCCTCGAAGGCCGGCGTGACATAACTCAACAGTGCCAGAGCAAGCTTTGAACTGCTGAGCTCCGCCATGATCGACCTTCGATCCTCCACTAAGAGGCGATCTTTCCCTCTAACGGTTATAATCGCCTCGATCGCCTCAAGCGACGCTTTAATTTGCGTCAATATTTCCGATCTAGGTTTAGCTTGGACTTCCTTTGGTCCGGGGAGGTCATCCTCAATGGATGGCCCCTCCGGACCAGCCTTGAGCGTCGTGGACGCAGGAAGGGCACTTTTGGGATTGGCCATAATTTCTTTGCGGTGTAACACTCGCTGGCCTCGTGATTCGCCTACCAGAAACAAAAATCACGCCAAGAATTGAGAACGACAGCGCACCGCTACGCCGTTCTCAACAGTGAGTAGCCAAGAAAAAGTAAATCGCTAAAACTCACTGGGCCTCAAGGCCAAATTAACATGAAACTGGAACAATTAGCATGAAACAGGCAAGGTCGGGAGACTTTCGGAAACGACACGAGGGTATGTACAGGAAAAATATATCGCCGATTTATTATCGCAGAAGCAAGACAACGGCGATGTTGCGCAATGGACAGGAGTTGTCGTCTCGATCGCTTGGGAGCAGCACGAGATAGAGATTTCCAGAGCAGTTTATGTTACTCGTTGCAGTGCTGCATTACTAGACACTGGCCTCGGGTCCCCGATTTCAGGGACCCACGAAATTAAAAAGCCCCATGAAAGTGAAGGGGAAAAATATGACCCTGATATGACATGGTCATTATACATTCTTTTGTTATACATAACAAATGCATTTAGTTTTATTTATTTTTATGCAAGTTTATACTTGCATAAAAATGATAGCAAAACAATTATTCACCGTGAAAACTATAATTATTTGCATATATAATAGTATTATTATTTTTGGTTAAAATTAACTATTTGTAATTTTTTTTTCAAATAAACATTGTCAATTATAGTTTCATTATATAATAAAGTTTCAAAGTATTTAATAAAGATTCAAAAGGCGATGTGTATAAACACACTTTTTTATGTCTTTGTACTAATTACTATTAAAAAATTTATAAATAAAAAGAATGTGAATAAATATTAATTGGAACATTTTAAAACTGTTTGTCATTGTTTATATCCTACATATCCAGATTTAAAAAGAATTGCGAAAACTTATTTTTCTAAAGAAGGGTTCCCAAATGTATAAGTGCCTAGGGGTATTTTTTTAACCGATATCCGTTGGTTATGTTATTCAGTGCCTCCAACATAGGGGGCACGGGAGACATTTTGAATAATATTTATAATTTTGATAAGGAAATATCCTTTAATTTTTGCATCCCCACCTAAAAACAAATTCCCCATTGTGCTAAATGACGACATTTTTTAGGAACTTATCTGTCAATAAAAGATCGTAAAAGTTTATAATTTAATAATATAATGATAGATATAAAGAGTTTTTGATCATACACAAGGTAAAAGCTCCATACTACTCACACTAAATATTGAAAAATAAATTATCTTGGTTAAGGTGAAATAAATAATTGAGTGGATTTTATGTCGTTGTTTTCTTTTAATCCTCTATCAATTAAAAGCTTTACTTGGAGGTGTTATCTTGACTAAAAACAGGATATAAATATATGATTAATTAAATTTTTATCAGTCTAATGAAATTTATGTTATCAACAATATAGGTATTGTATTTTACACATTTTAAAATTAAATATTATATTCTTTAAGTAAAACAATTTCATTTTTTGTAGTTGAAAGAAACATATTTCTTACTTTATTTTTTTAGAGGTCTTTTCCACTTTGGAAGAAACTTGGCAAATCTTCTTAAAGAACCTCCAATAAGAAAAGAAAATATCTTTTAATACCTATTAAAAACAAATTTAAAAGTGGTCTTCGGAAAAATATAACTAATGTGTCATGGTATCGGCTCAAAGTAAAGGGTCCAACAAGAATCAATCATCGTTAATCATCGACATAAAATATTGTCGTTAATTCTTGATTTACAGAACATAGTTAATTTTTAGATTATTCTTGTCTATCTTAAAAACTGTACATCTTTTAAATATCGCCTTATTTATATAGCTTCTCATTGTGTATTTTATGAGCTACTAAATATGATAGGTATTTTATAGGGTGGGGGAGAATTCAAAGTGGTGAGGGGGACCCAAAACCCAAAACCAGCGTCCCCTGGTCTGAAGCACGAAACCAAAGAGATTGAAAATGGGTGTCTATAGCCAATGGCGCATCTATGGGGGGGGGGGGGGGTTAAGGGGACTATAACCACCCTTTCCCATTGGATCGGAACTCTTAACAGATAAAATTGAAATTGATAAATGGCATACTTTGTAAAAGTGTTACCAGATTAATAATTGTTATTATTTATAATCAAATAGCTATAAAATTAATAATACCAAATTAATAAAATTAATGATACCAGTTAAATGAAATGAATAATACCATATTAATAACTTAAATAAATAATTGTTATTGTTATTAATAATATCAGATTGTTAATTGATAATAATTTATTTGATTTTTGTATTTGTATTTAAAGGTAATATTTATAAAATTTGTGTTGCGAAACCATCATTTTTAAACAAAAATGCTCCTCAGTTCCCCACCACCACCACCACCACTCCTTGATTACGTTCCAGATCTGCCACTGTCTGCTGCAATGAGAACCAGTTTCGTGTCGAGGTTTGAGCAGGTGACACGAGTGATTGTAGTTGGACTGTTAGGCAATGGTACACTCACATTGCGATGGAGAAAGACAACGTTGTCCGCGAGACGAAGCAGCTAGACGCGGTGATGATGGTGACGGGTTTGGCTGAGAATGGGACAATTAATTTAGCTGGTGGCAGCTGTGTAGTGCGGAGGGAAGGCGATGCTGTTGGGCGAGGCCACTTGTCGCTCTGCCACCTTCCGTCGCGTCTACTCAAAGTCATCTTACTTTGCCACGAGAAATTTAACTTAAGAAGGAAAAAATTATAAAAGGAAATGCACTGTGTTTATTAGTTTATTGTATATTAGTCGCAGTAAATTACTTTGTCCTCAGTGGTCATACGCAGTTTATAACAGTTCTCTTGACAATAAATTATTTATTTGTCAGTCTAACTGGATTGATGTTGGTGTAGCGCTTGTGCACAGTGTGGCCATCTTTTACTCCGCCATTGTACATAGGAGTAATGATACTTGTACCTCGCGTTATGTTGGCAGGACATTCGAATTTCTGAAAACTTAAATCGAACGCGTACCTCGGCCATAAATTCATTTCACTTGATGGCTCTTGTGGCGCTGTTCTGTTCTTTCTGCACAAAGCGTGTGGAACGAATATTACCATGTGTCTTAGCTTGTTGTGATATTAACTTGCATTTCTTTGCAGCAAATAGTCGCTTTAGTGACTACCATAAATATTTATTGGTATATTATTTAAATTCGTAGATGTTGGCAATTTATGTTGAGTAACCCTACTGAATTGTTTCCTGCTTGTCTTTGAGTATACGATAATGGGTCATGGGAACAAGAGAGACACGACGAAATTATCAGGATCATTTCATCTCTTACCACCGACAGCGCTAGCGTCTTCGCGCCCGTCGCTTGTAAGGCTCTAAAAGAATTGGTATTCTCATGCCGTCATTTTCCTCCACACTTGGCTTATGCATATTACAAGTTCCACGAAAACGGCATCGACAACAATATTATTTTGGATTCAAAAGAAAGTAGTAGTATTTTATACGAAATATCGAGTTAATAATATGTTTGTGAATACATGGTCATAGATTAAAATATTATAATACAATAATGCTAACACTATCCGGTTGACAAAATGAACGAAATAAATACAGTATCAGATATTAATTGATATTTATTACTTATTAAAATAATAAACAATAATTCTACGATTATTACCACATACGATAAACTAAGTCACTATAAAGTCTATATTAATAACAAAATATTTTTATTAAATCCATTTTTCGTATAAAAACAGCTACTTTCTTCTGAAAAAAAATCCAAAGTATTGTTGTTTTCATTATATTTTCATGGAGCTTACAACATGCATAAGCCGAGTTTGGACTAAAATGGTGGCATGAGAATACCAATTCTTTTAGAGCCTTAGTTGCTCGGCGATCCGTTTGACAATACTGGGTAGCAACAGAGGCGTTTGCGATTGATTTTGACGATTATTTAAAGTTACCTTACGAGTTTACCCCAACTTGAACCGGAATTTTCTTCGATTTTCCATCTTGTAGACGCGGATTTTACATAAAGGCTCTCTAGGTTCTTGCATAGGGGCGGCTGTCTATTGTAATAATTAATCTCAAATTTAGAGTTATTTTAATAGTTACGATTTATAAACAATACATTCCGAACAATCTATAGTTTATAATAATACTAACTTGTGAAATACATCTTTTTGTATCCCATTAAATACAAATTTCTTGGCATTATGTTGAGATAAGAATACGTAGCTAAATATTTTTATTCTCATAGGAGTGTGTTGAAACTTGTAGTTAGAAATTTGTAGCATATTTGTAGTTCTTAAAGCAGTGACTTCTGAAAAGTGAACCCTCCCTTTTCTCTCCACTTCCGACTACTCCTAGTATAACTATTCCTACTAACACCTCCAAATGGGCAAAGTTGTTCGGAAACCCCGCTAACCGGTCCACCTACTAACAATAGCCTACCACCCAATTACTACCTCCTATCGCTCCATGAACACTACTGGACTATTAAAAATAAACACCATGAATCAGTGGACTCACCAGATGAGAATTTTATTGACACATTCTCGACGACGTAAACAACAAACGATCACACCGACAGAGGCATACGCATATGAGTATAGTCGACGTGGCGTGCGAAATATCAAAGCTAGTACCCTGGGTACCCTCGTTTTGCAGCGATGCAGGCTGCAATTCTACCATGGGGACGATCGTAACGGTGACGAATGTAGTCCTGCGGAATGACCTGCCATGTAATCTGTACTTGATGCCCCATTTGGGACAAATTTCCTGTCGGTCTTCAAGACCGAGCAATATGACGTTCAATCCAGACCCAAACATGTTCAATGGGAGACAGATCTGGGGATCGTCCTGTCCAGGGTAGGTGACGTACACCTTGGAGAGCGTGTTGGGTGACACAGGCTGCATATGGACCTGCATTGCCCTGCTGGAATAGGACATCGCCTTGTCGGTGCACGAACGATAGCACGACTGGTTGAATGATGTTTTGGGTGTACCATGACGTTAATTTGGAAGGACATTTGCCGTCGTCAGGCAGAGTGAATGAAAGGCGACGCAAGTGTGTTAATATGATGTAATATGTTAACTTTCGAAAAATAACAGGCCACCATGACCGGCGTTTAAAATTATACTAATATCAGCCATTGGTCGAGAGGTATTCATAAGTCACAGAGAGTTGGACCAACTGTTGAAAACCACGTGAATGAAAAATTGTTTGAGATAGGTTAAAATTTTGGAATAACGTCAGAGTAAAGAGGGGCACAACGTTGCGCAGTTCCGTCAGAAGCGTGGGGTATTTTTTTATTTAAGGTTGAGCAGGGACACGCCAGGCTCTCTTCTTGGTTCTTAGATTTTCATCAGAACTATTAGAATTCGCACAACGGATCATCATTATCCGCATTATTCTTACTACGAGTTTTGACTTCAAGTTTATTATGAGCATTGTTACAAGATTTCTGACTGTATTAAGAGTGGCGAAATCAATTATTACGGGAGTAGGAAGTACGCTCACGTATTCATCAAGTTTGCTTATGATGACGTCGACCGACATTCAACGTCCAGTGAGCATCTAGAACCGGTACGGTGACTACTAGTAATCTGGACGGGCTTTTGGTGCGAACGGGACCACTACGGAGACATTTGGAGACAGGACTTTCACGTCTTCCGCAGGTCAGCGGTAAACCACGATGTTTGGCGCTGATATCTCACCATTTAAGGTTTTTCTTTGGAGGGCCATTATGGGTCCCTTGTACACCTTGTCCCTAGAACCCAAACTTTATCCAGTGAAACTAAAGCATGACCAAGACTCTTGTGGAAAACTGAGACATTTATTATTAAGATGCCTATATGAAAAGAAGGCCTGAAGGAATGAACTCTGGTAACTGTCGCAGGACAAACTATGTTAAAACTTATAGACTTTGTAATGTTTCAAACGGAATCATACCGTTAAAGAAAAATAGTTAATGATGTGTCACTTGGTAGAATTAATTGCATGTATTTTTAAGGGAAGTACTTGAAATTGAAACAGTAAAGTGCCTTGTTGCATTTTGAATTTTTGGGTAATAATAATTAAACTAATATTTTATAAACGCTGTGTTTTCTTCACAAAGAATTTATGCGTATATCAAGGAAATTATCGGCCGAACGCCGACCCTATTTTAGCGACTTTATAGCAGCAGCACATATATTGTCACTAAAAATGCTGGCCGTGTGGCCTAGGTAAGTGTTTTTTGTGTGGTTAATTAATAATATGTAGAATTCACACCCATTATTTTATAATATTTGTCGCTTTAAAAAGGTGCATGCATATGGAAAAACTTTCCATTAATCTTTTATATTACAATTGGCTTTGTAACGTAAGGCTAAACTACCATACAACCCTGCATCGTTTTATTTTACAATGGACGACGCAACGTGAGGCTTACACATATTTTTATCTTATTAATCATGTTACGTTGAATGAAAATGGGAGACGGGACCGGGATTCGAACCCGGGACCTTGAGCTTTACGCGCTCATGCACCTACCGACTGCGCCATCCCGTTCGCCTCTCGGGCCCGTCTACCATTCTCATTCAACTTGTGAAACCCAAAGACCTCTGAGGTGGTCTCGTAGAGACTAAACTCCTCATCTGAGGCGACTCCCTTAGGAAGTACTTTATTTGGGTAGTATTTTCCATTTCTGGTTCACAAACATAGAAATCTCCTAGATTGCGGTGAACCTCACCGCCAGGTAACATATTAATCATGTCCGTGCAGAGACCGGTCCCGTCTCCCATTTTCATTCGACGTAACATGATTAATAAGATAAAAAGATGTGTAAGCCTCACGTTGCGTCGTCCATTGTAACATAAAACGATGCAGGGTTGTAAGGTAGTTTAGCCTTACGTTACATAGCCAATTGTAATATAAAAGATTAATGGAAAGTTTATACATGTGCATGCAAGAAACAAAATTGTCTTCGGTTAACTCATTAAAAACTGGGTCAAACGCTGTTACCATGGTAACTATTGCTTCCTTCGACCATAA
>NNCF01129447.1:0-28425 GCA_002313205.1 Laupala kohalensis
GTATAGATAATTTTCATTTGTTTTCGAATGGGTGAATAAAAGAGGGAAGCACATTTAAAGACAAATGGTTATTATTTTCTCTTTACTCTCGGTATGTGTTCTACCGCGTAAATACGTAGTGCCCATTTCATAAAATTTCAGAAATACTCCTTAATCCCGGACACACATAAAACATTTTACATGGGGAAAGTAAACTGCGCAGTAACCAAATTAACAAAATAGTTACGTATAGAATTATCATTCGTTATATTTACAGTTACACAGCAGTGTAACTGAGTAAGTAAACCGTGGTTTGAATTCCTTCGCGAAAAACATTTTGTCATATGACCATTTTGTGAGCTATTCGAACGATGCTCGTTCACCCAGATATTATAGATGTATATGTGTAAAAGTGTTGTGTGTTTGTCCGTATACCTTCCCCGGAACCTTTCCTAAAGAAACATTCCTTTCTTCGTCAACGGAAGGCAAAGAGACTCGCTTGTCGTGGTCGTCTCTAACGCAGTCGCCAAAAGAATACGATCCTCTGTCTGTAGGAGAGAAAGCGACGCGGGGCCGGAGCGTCTCGCTTTTCCACAAGACGAGACGGGGAGTCTGTCTCCCATTCCACGGAGAAACACGAGAACCTACAGTCGCCACACTAATGGTCCCTATCTTCTTCTCCTGTTTCTTCTATTTTCATGCCCAAGAACCATGTTTCCTTTTGATTTTCAGTATACGATACTGTGATTCTCCAATTCCATGCATGGCTCTAAATGAAAATAATAAAATATTACGATAGTATATAGTTAGTTGTATATCTTGATAACACGTTACTACATTATGAAAATACGAAGTTCATTATTATTTCTTACACTAATGCCTAGGGTTGTTGTGCGGAGTATAGTTAGTTCAAATCATTTAAACGTCTAATTATATTCTTTATTATTTTGGTATTATTTTGTATGTTTGTTTCATAAATGACGGTAACGAGTATTACATAACATAATTTGTAACAAAAAGTTATTTATGTAGAATGTTATATGAACAGTCAACTCGTCTGACTCTGTCCCCGCCAGTAGCGTAGTTGGTTATGGGTGACAAAACGAAAATAAAAATTATCTCCTCAGAATATCCGGAATGTGTTTTGCTACATTAAAATATCTTTGATTTAAAACATTCGGAAATCGATTTTCGAAAATGAATTCTTTTTTCATGAGTAATGATGTTTTATATTGAAGTATTAAATAGTCTACGCAGCGTTTACGTTGGCGGTAAAGTTTGTTTTAAAAGTTAAAATCGGTATCAGCATATATTATTGCTTATATATACATATAAATATAAAAGAAATTNNCTGTCTCTTATACACATCTAGATGTGTATAAGAGACAGATATATATGTGTGTGTGTGTGTGTGTAATTTAAAAGATTTAATTCCCTGTATGAAATTTCCTAAGATGCTTGAAAAACTTAGATATCATCTACTATTCTGAAAACATCGAAAATGGAAAATACTCTTGCAATGTCTCCGCAACTCACCCGCGCGGACATGGACATCTCTGGAGAGCACGGCGCCGAGTGGATTCCGCGCACGGCAGCGGTAGAGTGCCGTGTGCACATCGTGACGGTAGCGCTCCGCTGGGAAAGGCGGGAACTCGAGCGAACCGTTGGGATGCAAGAGGCGAAGGCGCGGCACTGGAGCGGCGGCTGTCCCATCCGCCAACAGCCATTCGAGCGAAGGCGGCGGCGACCCGTGCGCTGAGCAATCCACACGTCCACCACTGCTGTTGGAGAACTCCACGCGGTGCGGAGGCTCTTGCAGGAACAATGGGCCTTGAACGTCCAGCGCCACGCTCCACACTGGAAACAAGCATATAATAGTTCGTTGACAGAAATTCAAGAGAATATAGCTCATGGACTTGTAACATGACGAATTACCGCCGAGCCGTTCCTAGTGATAGCGCGAAGAAACTCTGGTGATGGACCTAAGAGCTAGCAACAACCCCCCCCCCCTTACATTACTCCTCCACCACATTTCCCAGAACACGGATATTTCCTTATTAACTTGCTTCCCCAAATAGGGGATGACTGGGGATGCAGCTTTTGATGACACCAATAATTATTCGTGAGAATAAATTATGTTCATAAATACAAGAGAAGCTTGCTCAATGTCTAAATAAAACAGGAATAGGATTCTTCGTGAGGTCCGAGGGGTATGTCAGCGCGTCGACGCTCATCGCGAGTCCCAAGCAACAGAGCGAGGGACACTTGCGGTGATACACGACACACAAACTGGCAACAATGCCCTCCACCTCTCCTTAACTTCTTTCCTATTCCAGTTTTATTGGGGCTATAACTATCTCTTCTCCCCACATATGGATATTCCTTTTATTGTTCCCCCAATTGGGGATGACAGGGGATGTCGCTTTTGACACACACACACACACATGACAAGAACTTATGGACAGAAGTACAAGAAAAGATTGCTAGTGATTGCAGTCTGGATTTTATGGTCTGAATAAAACAGGAATAGGGTTCTACGTATTGGTTTTGGTGTGACGTTAGAAGGGCTCGTCACCGAACGATAGTTGAACTCGCAGCGTTGCAACTGTGCGAAAGAACACTGGAGGTTAGAACAAGAACTTCCAAATGATAATAGCTTGGAATACGTTTCAAAGAATCGTTCTTGAATCCCGAAGAAAACTGGAATAGTATTCTAAGTAGTGGTCGAGGTGTGGGGACAGATGTGTATGTTACCGTATGATAAATAAATAAATAAATTTATTGTCAAAAAACAGTACAAACTGCGTATGACCACGTGGAGGAAAAAAAAACTAATTTACTCTCTGGAAGCAAGCAAGGGACCATCCCATCAATTCCGATCAAGGGCCCTAAGGAATGGACGAATGACTGGCGAACTGGCGAAGGTTCGCCATAGCGAGTCCCTAGTGACTGTGCGAACAAACACTGGCGTTTATGGTTGACCCAAAAGCAGGCAACTCCCCCCCCCCACCCCCGCTACATTACTCCTTAACCTCATATGTATTCCAGTCTTATTCGGTGTATAGCTATCTGATTTCCCTGAATATGGAATTTCTCTTTACTAAGCTGTTCCCCAAATTGGGGGTGACGGGAATGCATCTTTTGATGGTGATGATGATGATGATAATAATAATAATAATACACGAGGAAAATTTACGTTTATAAATACATGAGAAGCTTGTTTATTACTGCAGGATTTTATTGTCCGAATAAAACCGGAATGATGTTTCGACGTAGTGGTTATGGTGTGACGTCAGATGGGTTCACCACGGCGTGGACGAACGACAAGTGTGTCTAGTGTCGCGAGTGTGCAAAGGAACGTGTAAATGAGGACAACTCGAGTAACTTCTTAAAGAACCACTTTTCTTAAAACCCGAATAAAACTAGAATCGGTCTGAGTAGGGGTCGTAGTGTGGTCTCAAAGGAGTATGATACAGTCTGTACGAATGATAGACGAGCCGTTTCCATAGCGAGTCCTTATCGACAATGCGCGGAAACACTGGTGGTAATCGCGGCGACACAGGACGGCGACAATGCTCCCCACAACTCCTCAACCAGGCCCAAGAAACAAGATAGGGCGAAAATGTCTGAGGTTTAACGCTTCAAGTAGTTTGCGCATAATACTTACCAGACTGCGCTATCAGTCACCCGGCCACCTATATTTCGTCCAGCGCTCAATAGATGGCTGCAAGATCGTGTTCACCCTTCTCCTATTGGCTTCTAGTGATCTTTGTTCATTACATTCGTGCGGTGCAGTGTGGAGCTCAGGCTGTGCCGTACCGTGTGATAAAGAATAGTGATTTTATATTGTGAAATGCCTCGAATTTTCGTGTGTTTCGTACCGGGGTGCTACAATGCAACAGGCAACCCGGAAATAACTTTCCACGCCTTCCCTACCGCACCAGAAAGGTAGTGGTAGTTTGCGCATAACAATGTTAGGAGCGCTGAAAGCTGTTAATACACCGTTAGTATGGGAGAGGGGCGTCTGGTTTATAGTCTGTGTCCTCAACCTTACTCCTATTTCAGTCTTATTCGGAGTATAGCCTCATAATCTCGCCGAATACGAATAATAAGGATTTCGAGTAAGTGGTATTAATTATATTTATTTGAACAGAGAAATCATCACCATTACACTCATTGTGACATTTTGAAAATTCACGGCAGATTTAAAACTTTTAACAACGCTTACTTACATACAATATTGTGCGAAAGACAGACAAGATTTATGTAACTTCACTCGGTTGAATCATAGTTGAAACGTATTAGAACTTTTCTTCTACAAATATATTTTCTTTTATGTGACTATATGGGAATAAACCGTTGATATATGTTTTGTTTTCTTTAAATTAAAACACATAAATTTGTACTTGTTAAAACATTTTATTGTGTTTACAAAGATCATATAAATAATAGTTTACATAGTATTAAGGTCCGGAGAATTTGGGCGTATTTATTTTCTATAGCAAGAGTTAAGGAACAACTGGTATGCTCAATGTCCTGACATAACTTCGCGTTATTTATATTCATGTCGGAAACATTTATGACATATATCTTACTTTGCAGAAGATAAAATGTATCGTATTAAAATATTACATGGTTTCTCCGAATTGAACTATAATTATTTGAATTATGAATAATTTGGCAATAGAAATAGGTATCCGGTCATCGGTAGCAAAGCCGTCAGCAAGACTTCTAGTATTGTCAGAGATAATAGAGGAAAATAAATTCTCAAAAGTGTGTGACGAACATCATTCTCTCGTCAACTCCAAAGGTTGCGTGGAAGATCTAGTAAGAGAAGAAGATTGAATAAAAGAATAATATGGAAATATACTTTGTAATTAACTATTAATAATACATTATACTGATATTTATTATTATTATTTTGTGGGGCTTTACGGCTCATGTCGACATCAATAGTCATTGGAGCCCTAAAAACTTGTACAGGTAGGGAATTGCAGTTACGCAATAGGGAGAGCCAACATAACTCTCCCCGCGTGTGGGAATCGCCGAATGGCTCAACCATACCCACTAAAAACCCTCCTGATTTACAACACACCAAAACATATCTCAAAACCAAATATCAAAAACATTGACAAAGAAATGAGCGGAGGGGACAAAAAATGAGAGGGATGGAAAAAATGAGGAAAATGAAAGATACCCTAGCCTTAATAGCGACGGGATCGAAAAGAACAAGGGAGGTCAGGAAAGAGAAAGGAAGGATCCTAGCACAAGTAAGTGGAAGTATTGCCAGACTCAGCACGGGGCCCCGTGTTTGCCAAACACGTACTTACTAGATGTAAATCCCTTGGGGGGACCCTGAATATTGGGTTTCTCAGGTTTCCAATAGTGCATACCGAATATTCTAGTTGTCTTAGTAAATTCTATCATTGTTTAATAAATATATACTCTATGTATGTTTTACTAATACAGTATGTATTCAATACACAAGTTTAACAAATCAAAACAACACTAGTGTTATTGATCACAACAAGGAGATTCTTAACGATTGAATATCATGGTACAGCATGCATTACAAGGTTTCATAATTGGCACAAGCGTTCTCAGTCCCACCTTCTATTAATTTTGTGCTGTATATCTTTTGCAAAGTCTTTAATAACGAAAAGGTTTAAAGAAGAAATTAATTAAAAATAAATTAATAGAAGGAATCACTAGGATAACAAAATCCATTTTACTTATATGAGTTCTTTGCCAACTCTAAAGACGTTTGTTTTGAAATATCGTCAAGTAATTTAATGCTATATATGATTGATGTCTTTATTCCTTATGTAACTGTTATAAAGCATTACATGGAACAGCTTTATCTAAATAAATATCGTGTTGTGTTATAGAACATATGGTGTATTTTTTTTGTGTGTGGGGCTTTAGGGCTCGTCAACATCGAAGGTCATTAGAGCCCATGCAAGTAGGGAAAAATGCAGTTTCGCACCATAGAGAAGAGCCGTAGTGACTCTTCCCCGTGTGTGGGACTCGCCGAATATCTCGACCATACCCACTAAAAAACCCTCCTGAAATCAACAAATATCTAAATAGAAAGATGAAAGAAAAGAAAAGAAAACACAATAAAAATACATTATATCACAAAAAAAAGGGAAATAATTTTTAAATATTATATTTTCGAATAACAGAAACGAACGATGAAAACAAAGAATACAGTAAAGATGAAAAGGGAATGAAAATTTAAAACCCTCCCGAGAACTTGTGGGAGGAGCCCCGATCTACTCATAAAATTCAATAGTTTGTTAACATTAACCGTTTCATTTCCGAGAATTGTTGGTAAATCTGCAGCCAGACCAATTTGTCTCCGTATACTTGAGTATCTTCTGCAATCAGTTAGTAGGTGACGCACTGTCAGAGAACAGCTACACTCCTCACAAACGGGTTCATCATCAAGTAGTAAGAGATACCTATGAGTGAGAGGACAATGTCCTATGCGCAGGCGGGTCACATATGGTGTATATACACATTACATGAAATAACAGAAAACACAACCAATAAAATTTACTATTTACGAATTATCTGTGACAAAGTAAGTAATAAGAAAAAACTTCACAAATTTCCATTGCTTTTTTTTGTTCCATAGCAGACAACATGTGAGAAGAAATACCATTATGTTAGCTGATGTGTTTGATGCAGAACAGTAGTGGTGAGTGGAATAGTCGTGTATACGTAAAATTTGTTTACACTAATTTAACAGTAAATTGCTCACTGCTTTGGTGTACACGTATAAGCAATCAAAAACTCAAAGAGACAAAGGCAGCGTTGAGGTTACAGAACAAAATTTGCTTATAGTTTCCACTTTCAGTAGTTTGCGTCAATCGATCTCCGCAGGAAAATAGAACCAGAGATTCGTCTAGAAAACTTTCAACTGCCACTCTATGCTAGGAGTTACCTAAAACCAAATACGTTCAACTAACTATGACTTGAAGTGGTGTTCTTGATTTTTAATAACAACCAAGTACTCAGTAAACATCAATTGAATAAAACATAACCAAATAGTAATTGTAGTTGCTTACACAAATATGACGAATATGATGCATGAAACTAAATCGGAGAAATGGTAAAACATAAAATATTTTCGTTATTTAATATTCGATTCGCATGATCTGGATAAATGTTTACGGAAGAATTAGAATTAAAACTTTGAATTTTCCTATCGTTTCCGTGTATTCTTTTTTTGGTCAGAGTTCTTTCATCTGAATATCCGCCATACTCACGCTCTAAAGACAAAAATACACTATATAAAAATACTAATCACCAGGGTGGTCGTTAAAAAACGAAAGTTGGAATTTCAACGAAACCTCCCCCTAGATCGGATTAAAATGCAAAAAGAGGTGGGTAAAGTTTCAACCAATTTGGAGAATAATACCCTGTGATACCGGGAGGTTAAAATTTAAATGATTTAACATGGGAAAGTGTACTTTTTTATACTATTGAATGTAACATTATTTTACAACATTTTGGCAAAATGTTGGCTATGTACCCTAGGGGGAACGGTTACTAAAATTCGAACTTTCGTTTTTGAATGGCCACCCTACTAACCACAATTGTTAATCGTATTTGTGGCTTTTTCGTGTATTTTATATATTTTCCCAATTCAAACGTTTGATATTAAGACCAAAATGCTTCTGGCAGTGCAGTCAGGGTCGTTGCCATCGATTTCCATTGTGCACACAATGGAGTTACAGTTCGCTAAAAACTTGTGTCGTGGTGACAGAGGAGCCGCGTGTTCTGTCTAATCTATTTGCTTCGCCTGTCGGAGCCAGCAAGTCAAAGCAGGTCAGACGCGCGCTGCGTGACTTGCGGCTAAGTTGCTTTCACTGCTCTGAGACTGCGCACTTGTCAACATTGCCAGAGAATTTGGTTACAGTTTGGGATGAACCCGTGCTATGAGCGTGATTTAATCACTAGAATTGCGACGCTTTAGTGAACTTGGAGATATATTGGATTTTCGTCTGAAGGAGATGTTTCAGAGTTATTAACACTCCCGAAACTGGAATCTATTTATTAATCTTAACTAGAAGAGCAGAAGGAAAATAAATCACTGTTACGAACAAACAAACGAACATACCAATGCATATCTATTATAGATATGATTTTTTCTACGACAACGATAATTTGATACTATCTAAACCCGTGCGATTAAAATTGAATACGACTAACAATCTGCATTATAATATTAACGTTCACTTTTATTTAATGATTATTTTATTGACCTGAATATATATTTTCCCCATCTAGGGATGTTTCTTTGTTTTATATTTAGCATGAGCATTGTAAACAGGACGACAGAACACTTATGAAAGGTTTACTTTAATTCACACTGGAGAATTACGTACAATTCCTTATGAATATAATTTAAATGCCAGCATGTACAACCGCGTCGTAGCTGTCTTTTGTTAGGATTCAAGAAGTCAAATAGAATCCTTTTCATATAAATGTCAAGTAGCTTCTTTTCTTGACGTGAAATACTATTATCTCTGAAAGGAAAAGGTGAAAGAATAGGAACTTGTCAAACGCATCCTTTAATGCTTTGTAGTACGATACTTCATTTGAGTGATTCGCTCCGTCCGGTTACACAGAAAAGGAACGAAAATTTTCTGGGACATTTGCGTATTAATCTTAATGATGATAAAGATGTTAATGTGAAACGCAACTTATGGAGAACGTTTACGCAATATATACGAAAAGAAGGTTGAATTTTGTAAATTATATTTTCTTAGTTTGGCTTTATAAGGGAAATAAGGCATGGATTTGAACTCGTACCTTGTGCCCAAGTTGCAAATGATATACAATCACCCCTCATCCCAAAGCGGGAGAGCCATTTCCTCCGAATTTCAGAGCTCACTGTACCTGACATCTCTCCCAGGGGGTGGCAAGCATATTCAGCTGTCCTTATAAATCTTCGCGTACTTACCTGACAAACCTGCATTCTACGTGGAGGGGATAATTAATTAAGAAAATTCTCCAGAGAAATTCTGCTTTAAAATCGAAAAGTCTCATTAAAAACCTATGTTTGTAAAACGTAACTATTCAGAGGTCTCAAGAAAATTTAAGATGAGATGTATGATTTTTCTCTCAAATTCAGCATTAAATTTTGCAGACTCATTTCATGGCTACTGTGTTACAACAAATTAAACATAATAATAAGAATATAAATTGTAATAATAGTTCCATAGAGTTCCTTCATGAACGTGTCATTTGATTTTGAACACCATTGGCGACAAAGCACATACGAGCAGCGCAATACTCTGTCACGCTACACAACTGTTCCACTTACGGTCTGTTACCTTCACAGAGAGCCATGTAACGCTTCATTACACGAGGATATTACCAAAATAATTGGCATTGACCTCTCAAACGTACTGCTTCGAATAAAGAGCCACACTCCATATATTGATAACTTCTAGTCGAAGCTGGTTCGGAGTATTCAATCACATGAAATAAAATTAGCAAACGTAGTAAGAAGGTATAAGAAACTGGAGGTCTAACGGAGACTTCGGTGGATTATTTATGAATAATAATATTTTTTTAACATCATCTTCATAGTATATCATTTCTAAGAATCAAATTGTTATTTTCTTAGAAAAAAGATGATATATTTGTGTTGAATATTATGTAATAAAGGGACACTTTGTGGTAACACCCGAGAGAGTTTTGCACTCAAACTACAATAATTGTTTCATAATGTAGTTCTTGAATGAGTACACAATTAACATTATTTTACGATAAAATTGAATATTAACAATAATTATATATTTATGCTGAAGGTAACGCGTCCCTCTCAGACAACAGAGTTGTGGCACCGGAAGCGCGCCGGTCTCGTAACCCAGAATTCTGTGGATCCGGAAGCATTCTGTTTAAATATGTTCGCCTCGGAATATAATGATTAACATGGGTTGAATAATGGGTCACAATCGTAGGGCAAAACATTCTAATACAAAGGATGAATATCAGAAAGATAGAGGTTAAGAGAATAAAACCAATTCATATGGTGGTCCTTTACAAGCTGTTAATAGTTCACTTTTACTAAGCTGTTAATAGAACACGATTGCGATGTTCTCGCTCCGTCAACTGTATTTTTTCTTATTGTTCTCATTTTTATTCTTCTCTTTTCCTTTAGGTTTATCAACATTAACGGTTTGGTTTTATTTCCATAAGAACACATTCACAATATAAACCTTGTTCAATATGTATAACACATTTTCTAAAACACATTGACCTTATAAAGGAGTTAGGTGTGTTAGGTACAACATGTTAAAAATATTTTATTGTTAGTAATAATAATAATAAATTTATTGTCAAAAAAACAGTACAAACTGCGTATGACCACGTGGAGGACAATAAACTAATTTACACTCCGGAAGCAAGCAAGGGACCATCCCATCAATTCCGATCAAGGGCCCTAAGGCAGAGGCGGATTCAAAAATTTCAGCAAAAGTTCCTAGATAAGATAAAAAGTTAGCTGCGAGTTATAATACATATATAATGTCAATAGGTTTGTCAATAGTAGGTTTTATTATTTAAAATAAATTTCGTTAGAAACAAAATAAAATTATAACTTTGAACAGAAGTTATGTAAATTTAAAACATAATTTAAAATAATTTCAGAACACTTAAATGGACTTACCAGGATGTCCTCATTAACTAAATTACACATATAGTACTTAGGTATTGATCATTATTCCTGCTACACAAGTAAATTTCTTCAGATATAAATAATTTTGTTTTAAATAATTTTTTTACTTCTTTTTATAAAGTTTTCTGAAGGAGACGATAGCCATTGAGAAAAACAAAAAATTCTCGAACGGCTCTGAAACTTTATTCAGTTCAGTACTGCTTGCTCTTGACAAAAGAAGGGCACGAGATCTTACACGAATACATTCAGAGAAAAGAGCCTTGTAGAGGGAATGATTGCTGTTTGCTGTGTTGTGCCGTCACTTTAGGGATGGGGGATGTGAAAGCTGAACGGAAGAGTGTTTTCAGAAAGTAAATCAGACAGTTTTGAAGTTCTCTGTCTTTCCAACGCCCTATGCTGTTGCGATTGATATTCGAAAGAACGCTTGACTACCTTGCTTATTGCTGACTTCATTTCCATAAAAAAAATAAAATGAACCATTTCGCAGCGTTGAGTTATTGATTTCATTTCAATGAATATTTTATTTTTTAAGTTGTTGAAGCGGATGAATTGATTTGCGTTCTTTTATAATTCATTGAAACGTGGGAAGAAATGCAAAAATTTTGTAAAAGGAAAAAAAATAATGATTGATGAGTTATTAATTCTGAACATCGCCTTTAGAGGTAGACATGCACCATCATGTCTTCTTTTGTGTTACAAAATAACTATTCCAACAAATTAGATATACTTATGAATATTTCACGTACCGAACTCTGACCTAATTTAGTTAAATGCGTCAATTTGTACTTAACACACCATGCAGTGAAAATTTCGATTCGACCACATTCGCTAAGCAAAAGGGAATTACCTTTAGATTGCTACAAAAAGTCTTTAATTAGTTCTGTATTCCGTAAAAAATGTTAAAATGAATTGTAATCATTTCTAAATACATAAACTAATAAATAAAGCAAGGTAGTCAAGCGTTCTTTCGAATATCAATCGCAACAGCATAGGGCGTTGGAAAGACAGAGAACTTCAAAACTGTCTGATTTACTTTCTGAAAACACTCTTCCGTTCAGCTTTCACATCCCCCATCCCTAAAGTGACGGCACAACACAGCAAACAGCAATCATTCCCTCTACAAGGCTCTTTTCTCTGAATGTATTCGTGTAAGATCTCGTGCCCTTCTTTTGTCAAGAGCAAGCAGTACTGAACTGAATAAAGTTTCAGAGCCGTTCGAGAATTTTTTGTTTTTCTCAATGGCTATCGTCTCCTTCAGAAAACTTTATAAAAAGAAGTAAAAAAATTATTTAAAACAAAATTATTTATATCTGAAGAAATTTACTTGTGTAGCAGGAATAATGATCAATACCTAAGTATTATTGTTGCAAATGCAGTTACACACTGCGTTAATCAGAAACACGACAAAACGAAGTAGAAAGTCGCCGAAATCTGTTATGAAGTGTTCCACAATTGGCTGAGGGAGAATGGAAAGTGAACTATATATGAGATGAGAAAAGTTTCTCTGAGTTGTAACCCGACTCGTAAAAGATCAAAGGAATGGCCCTCTCTCGCCTTCTAATATCCATCCGTCGTGTCATTCGGAACTGAGATTATGTTCTCTCACGCTTTATGTCTCGAACGAAAATAACCCAGTTGGATTCATGAACACAGTCCTGCGTCAGCTATTTTTCTTCTGACGGAGGAAGAACCCCTGGATACACGGGTTTATAATTATGTCTATTATATTAATCTTAAGTTTATGTATTAATTTATTTCCGTAAAAGTAACAACATGAAGAAAAAGGTGTACATATGCGGATATGGGAAAATATATAAACGTAGATTTGAATGTATGGGTATATGTTGGTATATAAATATGTAATTCTTTATATGATTTTTTTGGCTTCTGCCGCCAAATTTTCTCGTTCAGTTACAGTCAAGCCATTTCTTTTCATAATTAGCGCTCTTGTCCTAACCGTTGGTATTACGTGCTCAGTGAACGAAAGAGTCACTTAAGTACATACAAAAATAGCTGAGAATTAAGAAAATAGGCACGGAAGTATATAGTTTTTATTAAATACTCTTATTTTTTCTTTGCCACTGCCGATATTAGTAACCTCTCAAATAATCGTAATCCTTTATCATTCACATTTCTAGTTACTGTTCTAGTTCATTGAGAATGAATACTTGGGTATAGTATGCTCAGCACTCGGCGCATTTTAGGGCTTTTATAAGGCCATATATTGTAAATATTTATGTGAAAATAAAACCCTTCTGAAATTGAAATTGACATTGAAATATTAATCCCAACTACCATTTAAGGATCAATATAGCGATCCTTAAAGAATACTGTTTATTCCACTTGAAGCACAAACGCTTCGACCTCTTTTAAGGTTATCATCAGGTGTCAATATTGAATGAATAAGAGACGCGTATGACAACATGACTACAGAAAAATATACATTCTAAAATTAAATTTCATCATAAATATTCTTCATTAATTAATAGGTGCAATTTACACTATGCAATAAATTAAACGAAATATGTTTCTTATCACTGATGTAAGTAACATTTAAAACTTTAAATAACACGTAAGTCTGGTACAGAACCTTGTATACCTCATCCTAATAAGTCAATATAAACTTCAAACGGTTACATTTTGTGCCTAAGGTAATTGCATTTATTCTCTGCTAACAAATATAAAACTAAACTATATTTCATACCGTCTAAGAATGGGGGTACTTCTATTTTCAAGACTTATCGTCCAAGCGCTGTAAATCGATAATTGATTTGATAACTACGAATACTTCGAAAATATTGAATGGAATTCAGAGGAATCACTAATGTAAACGTTGAGTTGCGCGGGATATTTTCAAAGAACAACGGACTTTGTGTATCCCTCGACTGAGATTTCGCGGAAGCGGTTGGCGAGAATGAGAGCCACTCGCCTAAATTGCGTCTCTCGTCCCATTTCCTCCGCCCCGAGTGTGCCTCTCTACTGTCCCCTCAATGTTCACCTGTCCCCAAAGCGGTTGCGCGATGGCTCACGCCTCGGGTGGACACGCGAAAGCACTTGCAGTTAGCCACCACAGTGGGTCCAGCGCTGACACGGCTTCCGGTGTCTGACCTTTGCCAGCTTCATCCTTGACATTGGTGCCACGCTGTTGCCACCATTACATACTTTTATCATATTTCTATCAATCTATGTTTACTGTCATTAACTATTCACTCAACCAAGAATCATGGACAATGACTGCCAAAATAGAGGAAATGTTAAGGACATGGGAGAGCAAAGTATTACGGAAAATTTATGGAACGGTAAGAGGAGGAGGATGGATGGAGAATTAGGTTCAACCGTGAACTAAGCGACCTATATAAACATCCGGACATAGTGGATAAAGTGAAAGTAAGAAGGCATCAGTGACCAGGTCATAGAATGAGGATGAACGAAGAAAGATGGGTAGAAAAGGTTTTGCCGTGTACCCGTAGTGGCATACGAAAGATGGCGTAGAGGAGGATGGTGTGAGGCAATGGAGGAGGAAAGCTGAAGATCCAGAGCAGTGGAGAGTCATAACGAACGAAGCCAAGGCCGAACTATAAGAGCTGTACTGCTACAGAAGAAAGTATTCACTCATTCTTTGACACCTATTTTGAATTTGTTACTCTCCAAAAAGGAGAAGGAATCATTATTGAATGTTCACAGACTGGATTTATTATCAATTAAAGAAACTGCTCAACGTTTCGTCCCCCACTGTGAGCCATCATCAGGCAAATACTAACAAAAATGATTGTAATGGTTTTACATGCCGGAAATGTGAAAAATAATAGAAGAATATGGAATACATGGATCATATACAGTATCAAGGAATAAGGCACTAAGACTAAAATAATACGTAGAATATTTACAATATGAGTGCAGAGGCACGGAATCACAGAACCTCAAAAGTATATAACGGTATTAAAAAGAACACAGTCTCTGTAAATAGGGTCGTTTAATTCAATAATTGTATTCAAGTTCTGCAGCCTTAATTAAAATATTAAAGTATCATTAGTTGTGCGGCGGAAAACACGGTGTCTCCATTGCCGGAAATTGTACTATACATCATGTTTCAAACACCCATGTAAAAATGGAGAGAAAATAGAGCACATTAATGGTGAAAATGTTCAAAATTACATGGTGTCTCGAGGATCCTCGCAACGTTTCGGCGCGATGCCTATATCACTGTTAATAGTCAGAACTTCGAACGTGTATTAAAAACCTATATAACTTTCTCAATTTGCATACCAAAGCGCTTTGCACACCTTACTGTCTTGAGTCCTTTCACTGTGTTTGTGTTATTTTATCTCCTTCTGATTAAATTTCTGGACATGTGTTCCGAGCTGATTCTGACTCATATTAACGTGTTCCATTTTCCCTCCTATTTTTACGTAATAGAGACAATACATATGAATATGTTCATAATACGTATGAATATGTACTCAGTCAATTTATTCTTTTATAAAGTATGATCTAATAACTTTTCTCTGTTGTTACTTCGTTTCTGTTGTCTACTGACCTCATTTCAATAACCTACTTATGTGCCTGAATGTACTAGTATTGCTGTGTATTCCATTTCTAAGAAGTTGGATTTTCCTTCTTTAGTGACTTCTCTGCTTTTGATTGGATTTATGTAAAAGAGGAGGAATTCCTCTCATCTGCCGTAGTCTGGATATGGTAATAGTGGATCTACAGAGAAGCGCATGAAAACGACGAAAAAACGAATAAAACTACTATAAGAAAACAACTGTCCTTGACTCTTTCAGAATCCACGACGTAAGGATGCGTCATTTTGTTTGTTTTCTAAAAACAAAAGAATTATTCGATTTTAAAATTAGGGTAGATTAAAAAACCTCGGAGATATTTTAATGGTCAGAACAAATAATATTATCTTCTAAAATAGTTTGCGAAAATATAATCTCTCTCTCTAAATTTAAAAACATTATCTACCAACAAATAAAAATGAAATTAGTAAATAATCTAGTTATGCCCCATATAGATTATAGTGGTGTAGTTTTCTGCGATCTAGGTTCAGGCTTAGCAAACCAACTTCAGGAAGCTCACAATACTTGCATGATATTCGTGTGAAATCTGAAACCTTGTCTTCGATTATGTGTCACTCTACTATGCGCAACTAGCCTGACCCCGGCTGCATGAAAGACGAAAATTCCATCTCTGTCTCTTGCACCATATTCTTTCAACAGCTGAGCCCTCGTGTCTCTCCCCTTTCATCTCATCGCACGCAATAGGCGTTCACAAGTTGATACTTGGCTTGTCCTTTCTATAAAGAGAACCTCAATCTTTACTCACTTTTTTTCTGTTTCAGCAGCCAGAGTGGAATCTGGTATCTGAGAGAGTCAGAGTTCCTTGTTGAGTTCAAAGAAGTTCACAGAGAGATGTGATAAAATTGTATTTTTTATAATTGGCAAATTAATTTAGTTATCAATGGTAGTGAGGTTTTTTTGTGTGCTTTTTCATTTATATGTCAAATTTTTCTATTTTTATCTTATTTTATGTATTATGAATGTTTATTTTGTGTCTTTTGTTTCATATTTTTGTATTTGTATGTTTTTTCTAATTTTATTGCATTTATATGTTCGTACAATATTGTTGGTTGGTTATACCAGAGGACCTAATAACCTTAACCCTGCCAACCCAAATAAAACGTTATTATTACATGTGAGACAGACACCGTCCAAAATGTGTGTGTATTTTGCTATTTGTGAACGCAAACCTTCACTTCTTGTGGAGACAATAACCCGAGTTCTTAGAAGAAACTAAAGGGTAGGGCCTCATTGAAGAATGTCGGCGAAATACTGAAGAAAAGACGTCAATGGAGGTCTTAAATCCTACAGTAGGAGATGCCTCGGTCAAAATGTTCCATGCCCTGTTACTATATTTATGAATAAGGTATTTTCGCAGCGTGTAGAGACAATAATCTGAGTCCTAAAAAGGCTTTGGGGAAAGCGCCTACGGAAGGGAGGGGAGTGCATGCTTCGCGCAGTTTGCACCTCTGTGCAGTACGCCACATTCTCTGACGTCAGGACAGTCCGAGAGCAGTCGTTCCCGCGAACCAACCCCTGGGAGAGAGAGAGAGAGAGGGAGGAGGCACGCTACTCGCCACGTGGAATGACAAAGAATATTCGGTGGCCTATATGTGAGAATTAAGTCTGCAAGTCAGAGAGAGATGACCTGGATAGTATTGGTCGACAGACTACTGTTTGGATTGCTGCGGAAGTCCAGTGGAACGCTTGTAACTGGTTGCGTGTGATGTAACTTTTAGCAGTTCATTATTTGAGAAAGGTAACTAACATATTTGATCTGCAGATAAACTAAGAGGGATTTGTCTGATATAACATTCAGCAATTGACTTTACATGTACGTAAAAATTGCTTTCAAATAAGTCTTTATCCTGTAATGACAATTTTGTGTGTTTATTTAAAATTTTGAAAATTTCCAGTTTTGTAAATATAGTTCACTATCTAATTTGTATTTAATTATTAGATATTGTGTGTTTTTATTGCCTTGGAAAGTGGGCTTGGGGCAGCGGAGACATACCATTGGAATAGTGTTTACGTGGAATCCCGAAGTCATCTCATCACTGCTATTCCCATTCTTGAATCCCGCTTCCGCCCAAAATCGACACCGCACCTGATCTATGGTGGTGTGGTTACATTATTATTGTTTCGAAAGAGACAATATACACGGTTAAACGATCGTGCAGGTAACGGGTTACAATACACCTGGTATGGGCAGTCAATTCCTACGTACAGGTGTCTCTTGCGCCTGCGTAGTTCTGAAAAATTGAGATTGCTGCTTAAAAAATATAATATATTTGGTCACTATCCTCGGAACCACCGAGGCAACAGAGCGCTGCTGCTCCCGCGAAGAATAGTTGAAGGGATTAGTTCCCACTTCTCCTAACAGAGATGCATTATTGAACGAACCAATAAAAAGTCATTTTGACAATGAAACTGTTTTTTTTATGAGCATCCAATCAGATAATTTTTACCTCAACAATAAGCTATGTTTTTATTGACTTTTCCTTAATCTTGTTGGTGAATTGTTAGCGGAGGTTTGCTGTGTGCTGGAGAGGTAAACGCATTTGGAGCTCTTATGTTTTATGTAAACAATTATTATTAGTATTATTATTAAATAGAAAAACCGTTTCCATTTCTTACTTCGATACGTATACCATACTTTATCAACACTTAACCCCATTTTTATGCTGATTATCTCAAAAGTTTCTTTTGACTGAAACAAATGTTAGTAATATGGAGTCTTTTAAATATGAAGAATTTTTGAAATTTAAATAATTTTACGTCCTGAACAATTGAGTTCTAATTTTAATTTAAAGAAATAAATGTTTAAAAGACCTTTAGTTTTTGATGAAGTAGGCAAAGGTAAAATTTGATTACGTCTGAAAAAATATTTTCAATGTTAACGTGCTAACACGTATGCAAATACCAAAATTATTCATCTACGGACATTAAAAATAATTCAAATTTTAATTTTAGAACCATTAAACATTTTTTTCATAATCCGAGATAGTATATGTGTATTTTAAAGCTTTTTCCTATTCAATGAAGAAACATTATTTCCGTTTCTTTTCGGTGAAAGACTGAATTATTAGTTGTGTTTAACACAGTCTGACTACTGATTGTTGTTTTTAGTCTAATAAAACCTTGAGGTAACATAAAACCTTACGTAATGTTATGTTATATTATTTTTTACTATGCTAATATATTTGTAACATATTTGTAACATTTGAAATTGTCAAAACATCAAACCATTATTACGATACAGAGATATTCAGCAATTTTAGTCGATCATGTTTTCCAAGTTACGTCGCATGAAAGAATTTTTGCTTTTTACTTCCATACATATAGTTATTACATCTAACCTACACTTTTTTATGTTTATATTTGAACTATCAGTTCATATTCTGAACGACAATAAGTCTTTTTTTAGTTTTATTTCTTTTATTGTTGTTTTGAATTATTGTTTTAGTAGAGCGTTTTGAATCTTGATTGTTTCTTCATCGGGTAATAACTAAAATAAATATACGCAATATAGTAACACAATAAATAATTTTACAAAATTATGCTTAAAAAAAAAAAAATACAAAACCAAAATAATAGAATACCCATGGTGGTTGAAAATATAAAATGATTATCTTTTATTAGAAAAGAATTATGTTGAAAACTAGTGGATAATATTAATAATGAAAACAATATTAGCTTGTCTCTGTGTATATAATATTTTAAGTCTCCACGTGTCACCAAGTTAATACGATGCTTTTGATTAACTGGAACAAATAATACCTACAGCTTGTCTCTGTGTATATAATATTTTAAGTCTCCACGTGTCACCAAGTTAATACGATGCTTTTGATTAACTGGAACAAATTAATTGTAGTACCTACAATAAATTTACAGTAAAAACACGAACAGAATATGTATGACCTCGTTGAGGGCCATAAACTAATTTAACCCTCGGAAATAAGGAAGGGACTATTCCATAAATCCTTATCAATGGCTCTAAAATAGAGGTGGATTAAATATTTCTAAAATAAGATTTTTAGAAAATTCGTGTCATTTATTTATCGGCTGGAAAAATCGACTAAATAGGTATGAATATCATACCTTCGTTGTTATTACTAATATGAGTGAAGTGCAATGAATTTTAACTTCGTACATGAGGATCAATTCCTTTATTATTATGTCAAAATAATCAAATTTAAATCTTCAAAATATTACAAGTGAATAATGGAACAATTTAAAAAATCGATGAAGTATGAAGTAAAGAAAAAAATTCCTATCATTAGGAGGTAAGTGAATTAAATTTTCTTATATATTTATTATTATTATTAATAATTAATCATATTATATTAATATTGAAAGTAATTGGACATAAAATCTAAAATATTGAAAATAACATGGAAGGTCGTAATACTAAGCACACGTCAAACCCTTTTTTCCATTCAGAGAAATAAAACGCATAAATTATGAGTCATATAATGTGTTTTGGCAAGTTAAGCCCGTTGTTAAACTGAATTTCGAGGAAAATCCCTTGAAACATGAGAAAAAGAGAAATAATTATGATAATATGGAATAAATTTGTTATTTAATAAATCATTCCTTGAAATATAATAACGACGGATTTAATGTCAAAAGACTAAACGTACGCAGAGAGGCACGGGCGAAGGACAAGCGGTGGTAGTAATCTGACGAGCTGCATGTTTCACGTAGTTCAAAGTTGGCAGGGAAAGCGCTTTAAGTTCCCCGTGCACTACGACTTGCAAAGTTGCTTTTGAGTAGTTTTGTTTCCTCATCGAAAGCGCTGGTGGCGAGGTTCGTCTGCGAGCGCTCGTGAGCGAGGCAATCACAGCTGAAGGGTTGAATGCCAGCGTGCGGCGCACAGGGCTGATTTCGAGGTTGGAAGTGTTGGGGCGGAAAATTGCGGCGGAGAAAGTTGGGGATTCTTTTTAAGGGGTCTTGGTACCTGTTTGAGTGCGCTCCTCTGTTGTTCTCTACTTCTGACTTTCTTTAGCGTTTTCCAAGTTGGTCGTCTGACGTGATGGACAGTTCCGGTCTAGACTTCAACTTCCGTATTCTTCATTCGAGCTGTTCAACAAAAGTTTTGCTCCTTCTGGATTCTTAGTGGTGTACTGCTTAAATATATATTTTTTCTTTAAAAGTCTTTTAGATGTTGCCCCAACAAAATCAACGGCAGAAAATATTATATTTACATACACATTTTAAATCCGGTTTTTCGATATTCCCCGATACTAAAGAAAAACTAGCTATGAAATCATTGTTTAAGTATTTTCTTAGTCGACTATTCTTAAATCATGTTTTATCCTAGGACATTTTACGTTGCAAGGTAAAACATCTTCCAAGAATTTGCACCATTCAAGCATATATCCCTATTTTAACTTTTGCATCTGCAAAATTGTAATGATTGACAGCCTCGAAACTGAGAATTTAAAAATAACTTTAGGTAGTGTCAGTAAGTCATACTGTAAATAAATTTATGTACCTTATCAATCGTCGTTCGGGAGTTTCAATTTATCTTTCTTTGCCGCTTTACACAATTTCACGAAGTTACGAGAGCATATGTTTTCATAAAATATCTCTCACTACGTTCCCTTGATGTTCCAACATAATTTATTTTTCAAGATATATAATTGTTTTCAAACGATTGTATCTGGTTGAACGCGCGATAAAGCTAACTTCGTGTTAATTGCGAAACAATATATAGTTGATTTGAATTGAGTGAAAATTGTACCATTTCGTTGTGCTTATTAATTGTCGCAAACTACATTTTTGTGAACTAATTACTGTCATACCTGCCTATGTCATTACGTGACTCGCTTCCACAATTAAACCCAAATCCATTGGTATGTATAAATTATACAGACATTTATTGATAGGATACTAACAAAATAAATCATCCAATTTGCATACGCTGTTTTCTTTTGAAATCTAGAAATTCTCGTTCCTCATTACTCAGTTATAAGTCTATTCATACCTAAAGTTTCACTAACGTTGAAATTTGAAGGACGCCTTCTTTTCAAATTCGATGTTAGAAAGTTTTTAAACTTTCACACAAAAGTAAAATACTTAGTTGAATTCAACGATATAGAAATATACTTGCGTTCAGTATCTCTTCTGTGTAGTCCATTCCATTTCAACGTAGTCCTCTTGAACATTTTTCGAATCTTGGAAACATAGACCAATTAGGTCTAGCCTGTAGCTACAAAGTAAGCTTGAACTGACAGCAGCTTCCGCGCAACTTCCTATCCAAAGAACCGTGTGGACGTTCAGTGCAAAGGACGAGAATCAGAGCAACACTTTTTAGTTCAGAAATCGTCCTTGTGCATAATCTCGCTCCCTACTTAGTGAATAATAACCAACAAGCTATTCACAATAAAGTTCCTCATGATTTTCTCACCGTGCAAAAAGTAAAAGCGATTTAAAATATGTAGCTTTTTATCAATACCTCGCGAAAATAATTTTTTTGTCAATAAACTAAGATACCGCCCCTGTCTTATGATCCTTGATCAGAATTGATGGGATTGTCCCTACCTTGCTTCCGGAGAGTAAATTAGTTCATTGTCCGCCACATGGTCATGCGCAGTTTGTGCCGCTTTTTTGACAATAAATTTATTTAAACTGTTGATGATCTAATGTAATGCAGTGATTAATTCCTTGGACTTTGTTAAAAATCATGTGACACACACTACCTAGGCTGTCGCTTGGAGGCGGCGGTCTATTGTAATATAATCTTGAATTAAGATTTATTTTCATGTTTATAATTAATAAATAATATATTCCAAATAATCAATAGTTCCATAGCAATATTTACTTGTGAAATATCTTTTCTGTGTTTTATTAAATACAAATTTGATGTTGTGTCGGTATTATAAAACGTTCCTAAATTTTAATTCTTATATGAAGAGAATTTATACTGAAATTGCCTTTGGGCCATTGATGCGATGATCCCTTTGTAGCAGCATATTACCACTCAGAACTGCTACATATTATCAATTATCATTCAGAACCGCTGTATATTATCACTCCATGCATGTAATAACTCACTTGCATAGATATTACATGTGATCACACGGAACACATTGTGTTTAAGGATATCGAACGCAAGGCAATCGAACGTTTGTTTACTACAAAGAACGACATGTGTACGCGTTCCTAGACAAGAAATGACGTTATATTGACAAGAAATACGAACGCTGTTAGGAAGGTTCCAGAACATGTCAAGGCAAGGCTTATTGACAAGAAATACGAACGCTCTTAGGAAGGTTCCAGAACAGCGACAAAGGATTCTCTCGACGAATCAGAAGGTTACCAAGGTGAAATTATTTTGTTGATCACAGCTAGAATTCATTCTGACTAGAGACTACTCTCTCCTACTGACTAGACCTCTGTGTAAAACGCTCCTTCTGCGACCGCCTCACGGATAACCGAGACGAAATCCCTCGCCATCCGAGCTCGGATCGGTCAAACGACTAAGTGCCAGGACTGCAGAATATGAACATAGTGATTGAACTTTGTGAAGTGAAACTTGAAGATTTTCTACAACTCAAATTCGTGAGTGCTGCAGGTTACTGCAAAAACATTGTATTTTCAGGAATTGCAGGTGATTTGACGTGCCCTGCTGTCGTTGGTACCAAAATATTTTTCCACGTTACATGTTATGTTTTTCTTTCTACGAGCATTCAGTTTTCGCTCACATTTAATAAGAATAAAACTCGTCCTTTTCATGATTTTTGACTTATTTATTTTAAAGTGGATTTCGTTATGGAACAACGCAGTTAAAACTTTTGAAGTAACGAAATAAATCACTCCGACAAAATAAATAAATTTGGTGACCCCGACGCGATTCGAACACGCATTCTCACTCCATGTGATTAATTTTCTATTATTCTCTCACTAAACGTGTTACAGAATTTTGAACCCGATTTTGTAATTTTGCAATATTTTTTGCTTCTTTGGAATAAAATTTCTGTTGCTAAATTATTTTTCGCGATCACAGAGTCAATTAGTTTAGTGTCATAATTATTATTACGTGATAAACTAATTTAATTTAATTTCTATTTTTATATGTTATATATGTGTATAATATTTCATTTTTCCTTGTTGACATTCGTCGTCTATCATTCCACTACTGACTATCAATCTTAAATAACCTTAGGTTCAATTTTATACGGGTGAATTTCTTGAAATCGAATTAAAATGTCTTATGATAACGCACATACGACGCTGTACCCGATCGCGACCACATTATCGCTCCCAAGGTTTTGGAAAAACAAACCACGAGCGTGGTTCGCAATGGCGGAAGCAATTTTTAACGCGCAGGGAATTACTACCCCATTTCAAAAATACGTCCACTTAATGACTAGTCTTGATTACGACACTATTAGGGACATTGATACGTTACTGACACCTGGCAACAGTACGGCATACGACGATCTGAAGCAATTCCTTATTAACCAGTTCGCCTACTCGCAAAGATCCAGAATTGATTAAATTTTATCAGCGGAGGCTATCGGCGATCGTACGCCCTCCCAGTTTTTACGTCATCTCAAAAATCTTGCTGGCACTGAACATCAAGATAACTCATTTTTGTCGGAAATATGGCTTAGGGCCCTACCAGTTCAAATTTGAGCTATCTTAGCAGGGGGATGCGCAAGGGGAACTCGCCGACAGAATCGCCGCAGAATTCCCCACTTCAAATACCGTGGCAGCCACTCGTGTAAATACTCCCGTTCAAATTCCCGACGCAACGAGTATCCATAACACAGCAGTAACTACAGATCCCAGAATGAACTATCTTATGCAGGCAATAAACAACCTAACCAAACAAATGACCGAATTACANGTTCAAATTACACAGCAGTAACTACAGATCCCAAAATGAACTATCTTATGCAGGTAATAGACAACATAACCAAACATATGACCGAATTACAAACACAAATTTCTCAACGCAATTTTCGAAGCGAACGTAATTTCCGTCCCCGATCCAGATCGCGATCGGACGTTTGTTGGAATCATGTCAAATTCGGAAACGACGCCAAGCGATGTCTCACTCCTTGCAACTTTCAAAACCAACATGCTACTTCGGCTAGTGTCACTACCCGCGGACCAGTTCGGAGGAACCAGCAATATTTTCGTCCACGCGTGAGCCCGAGAACTAAATCTACTAGAACGTGATGGTACCATTATAAATATGGCAAAGCTAGACGCTGCAACACTGTGTGCGTTTAAAGCAGGAAACTCAGCTATTCACACGGCCAATTGCAACAAGTCGCACTCTTCATGCCAACATTGGCACGCTACACAACAAATACCAAGATATTATCTTCACCAGAAACAAGTAAAGCACTAGACGCAACGTCTAAACCTACACTACATTCTCCGAAACCGAATTTAAATACATCAAAGTCGATCTTGAAAAAACCAACTGTTCGAAACGTAGCTGACAGTGTTACATGTGGAACTATACAAGCTCATCCCATACAACTTAAACCTGTCAAGAATCCATCAAAAACAATATCTAATGTACAAGATAAAGTAAACATGGAATTAGAACACTCAACCTTGGAACCGAAATCGGCTATGAAACAACACAAAACCACGCACTTGAAAACTAACAAGATCAGGCGAAAATCTGTACTTACCGCGGAATCACGCAAATAATACACAGCTCGAACAAATACAAGGCGTTGCACTGGCATAATTTCTACAGGATCCGTCGCAACCAACGAGAAGTCAGAACGAGAAGATACCAATGAATTCTCCACTTCCCAAGGAAAACACGCCGTTTTACAGCAGACGGATCAGGTTTAAAGACAAACCTATGTTCTTCTACTTTTACAGCGCAATATAATTACCACAAGGAACTCAACCAACGCTGATGCGACTACACACGGCAGACACAGAAACAACAATGGAAAATCCTATTGTCAGAAAGACGGAAGGAGAAAAAAAAACATTGTCGGAAGCGTCTACCATAAGTGTTTACAATTATGATTCAATAGTTAATCATGTTTTACTTTTCTGCAAAAGGTCAAACTTCTAGACCTGCCAGAGGTCAATACAAGTAAAACACAGGTTAAACAGGTCAACCTCCGTCTGTATTCCATTATATTATATATTTCAACCTGTAATGCATGCTTAATATCCCAAGACCTAATTCAACACCCGAAATGGAAAACCTTTCATACCACAAGGCGAATATGATACTGTACTAATCCATGAAATGATAAGTCATACAGCTGAAACTGAATGACTATCGCATTGGATGGTGCAATTTGAGTTACTGCAAGCATAACTTGTTTGCTTCCGGAGAGTAAATTATAATATTGTCCTCCACGTGGTCATACGTAGTTTGTAACTGCGTTCTTGACAGAAATATTAATGATACCTAAAGTACTTGCCGTACTGAAAGAATTAGTGTTACAATCTATAAAGCGATTCAGGCTTCTTCTTTAGCTTCATCCAAAATATACGAATGCGTTGAAAATTTCTGATAATTCTGTTTGAATATACCAAATAATATTTAAAATACTTATTCTTACATACATTTTGGTTTGAGAAATAAGAAATAATACATGTGATAGGCTGGATATAGGTATATTAGAAATATTTTAATACTCATTCTAAATTTGTTACGAAACAAATTTATCTTCCAAAACTGTTTTTTTCCTCCACGAGAATATCGTAGGACAAAATTGGCTGAGGTGTAAGGTAAAGTTATTTATGTCAGTTCCTAATTGATTCCCGATTTTCTTCATCTCGTGATGCTAAAATTGTTTCTCATTTGCACTATTTTATTGCATAAAACAAGTGGTTTCAAACCACGGTGAAATTTTGGTATAATTAAAAAATAGTCTCCTGACAAGAAGGTATCCACGATATTATTACTCTGATACATGATATTGGCCTATTCTAATTCAGATTTAACTTTTATGAAAAAAGTACATTTTCCACATTATATATAAAAATTCTATTTTCACGATCATATGGTAATATAGAACACAAAACTTCGCAAGAATTGAGAATTAAATAGCCAAAAATCTAAATGTATAACTGGTTAATACGTTTGACAAGAAATTAAAAGAAAAAAAATAACCTCCCTCAAAATTAAAGTGCCGATAAACAGAGATGAAGACTTTCCGGTCGAGAAATAAACTTTGAAATTACCTCGGGCAAATTGCCGTCTAAGAGGAGAAGTTCGATATCTTCAATTGCGAATTCATTCCCTCGTAAAATCGCTCTTCAACGATGTGCGTTCATTGCTGACAAATAATTCAACCCTGTCACTACGGACTTCTTCGTAAGTATTTCTGCCAATTTCATTGGAACACAAACAAGCAATTTTTAAGGGGACTGAACATTTTTTACATTTGTGAGTCATAAATTCTATTGCTAGATGTGGAATTCCTGTCATAAAACCCCCGGCGTAAAAATGTGACAAAATTTAGTTCATTCACCGTTGCCTCATACGAAACTAAAATCTTGATCCTACTTGTCTGACTTTTTATTGCGTGTAAAACAAATAAATAGTTTTTTTTTCGACTTTTTTCCAACGCAACTATTTCGAAATTTTAAACTATGAGATCTATCACTTTGGAACCATTTTTTTTTTCATTCTGTCAATATGTGTAAACTGACACAGTTAGTCTCCTAGCTCCTTGCCCAGAGTTAGGAATGTTAATATGTACTTATTTTCTAGGAAATATTTTGTATGGAGTTTCACGTAATGTTGCAAAACAAGTGTATTAAAAACTAATGAACACAGCATTGAATAAAAATTCGTGTAAAATTCTGACTGAATATTTAAAAACTGAACACAAACTATTTGAACTAAGATTACCTTTGATGTTATTGTACGAATGGGAAATGAACGTTTTCTACTACGAAAGAAGATGTAATAACGAAGACGCAGTCAGTTAAAATAAAGGACCTCGAAATGAAGAGAATGAAAGGTCTGTCAGCCAAGTATATGGTTCATGGAGAGACGGAATGGGACTAACTGGGGAGGAGTGTCCTGGTATCTTTGACATCAAAGGACCTTGCAAACAATTTATTCGGTCCAGCAGTAGAGAGTTGAGATCTTCCCATTCAGTTATCTCGAGACTAACGGAAATCAAGAGGAGGTCTGCAAAGCGGAGCTCTCAGAAGCCAATAGATCTCTGTTAGGATGCAGCTAAAAGGGGGAGCGGAAAATCCATTTCATGCTCTGTGAAATGAACTTAATCGGAGCACTGATTGCCATATTAGTTTTTAATCCAACATTTCAGGAAAAAACTAGAGAATTTTTTTTATTAACATCCTGTCATACGCGGTCCATTTACTTCAGATTTATACGATTATCGTCATTACCATATACATTAACATGGAAATACCCCAGAAAATTTGTAACTGAACGAATGAATGACAAAAACAGACTATAGTTTCATCTTTCACCTTTCCCTTCCCGAGATAACATCCTTACATCAACAAAGGCGCTACTTGAATGTTTTATGAGTTTCATACAATGGAACATTACTTAATTCACGTACAATTCTCTACGAATATTATTTATTTTGCATGAAATGTATGTTTTCCAGACGCTTTCATTTGTCTGGACTCAAGAAGTCAAGTTACGTTCTTTTCAAATAAATCAGTCAAGTGACGTCTTTCCTTGATGTAATTTTTAAATGTTTTTCCGGAAAGAAAAAGGAGTTAGATGAAAAACGAGGAAACCACAAACAACCGTTTTTATAACTCACAACTTCCGAGTACCTACTCGTGGAGGAGTGTTTGCAATGTCAGCAGCCAGGTGAAAATTGCGACGGACCGGGACTCGAACCCGGGACCTACTGCTCTGGCAACAGGTGTGCTATCCACTGCAATACCTACCTGGACTCCCAAGTCCGTACGCAACATCCACCTGGCCTGACCCGGTGAACCTGGGTCACATCCCGCTTCAGGGGATAACTCTTAAACCCTTTGACATTGCAAACACAATTTCCGAGTATCTACTCGTGGAGGAGTGAGTTAAAAATTGCTTCCGACGCGTAGGTACGCGAAAAACGGGATCAATAATCTTACACTTCTTTCAGTACTGTTTCTTACATCTCAATTAGAGCATTATTTTATGTTATACTTTTATGTTTCAATTATTGCTATTTTCACAGATGTATGTATGTATACATTATATAT
>NNCF01129447.1:32476-70206 GCA_002313205.1 Laupala kohalensis
AGTTTTTGAAATTGTTATAAGTTGTTTAAAAAGTACTACAGCAATGGCGTGATAAAGCACAAGACGAATTTAACTTTTGTTAAAATCAATAAATTCTTTTACAGTGTAGAAGCACTGGTGCAGGAGGTAGTTTTTAACCGCGGATTTGAAGATATTCAATTTCATAATATCTTTTATATTCTTGGACAGGGAATTATATAGAACAATTCCCGCATGATAAGGTCCTTTTTGGCAAAGAGTGGTTGACACTCTAGGGCGGTGAATATTACTACTATTGCGTGTATAGTGTTCATGAACGAGACTGTTTCGTATAAAGCAAGGGTGGCACTTCAGTAATTCGGTCTTAACAAACACGACTGTTTCATAAATATAAATGCAGGGAAGTGTTAATATATTTAATTCCTTGAATAAAGGTTTACAAGAGTTTCGGGGATGAGATTTACAAATTATCCGAACTATCCTCTTCTGAATTCTGAAAGTTTGAATACTCTGACCGGAATTACCCCAGAAGGTAATGCCGTAACGTAAATGGGAGTAAACGTTTGCAAAATATACGCAACGGGAAATACGTGGACTAACTGCGTTAACTAAGATTCGGAATGCGTAACACAATTTGCTTAATTGGGAATTAAGATTGTCAATGTGACAATTCCATTTGAGGTTGTCTTGAATATGGAGACTTAAGAATTTTGTATTCGTAACAGTTTTTTTGTGATCCGTTTAAAGAAAGAGAAACTTGGGGTAAAGATTTTGTATTACTATTGTGAAATAAAATAGACACTGTTTTGTCAGTGTACAATGAGACGATTTGCATGGAACCAAGTCGAAAGGTTAGACAAAACTTTTTGAGCATTGGCGTGTTTACATAGTAAATTAGTGTCATCAGCAAAAAGAACCATTTTGCAATCTGATGTGGATGATGACATGTCGTTCACATACAATAAAAAGAGTATAGGGCCGAGAATTGATCCNCGATGACTTGTCGTTCACATACTACAAAAAGAGTATAGGACCGAGAATTAAACCTTGGGGAACTCAGCGAGTTAATGGCTTTGTTTCTGAAAGACAACGCTCAAGTATTTTATTTTTAGTATAGGATATTTCTACCTGTTGATATCTATCCTTTAAATAAGAAGTTAGCCATTGATGGGGAAGTCCACGAATGCCTAAAGAATGCAATTTTGAAAGGAGAATTCCGTGATCGATGACATCGAAAGCTTTGGATAAGTCAAGAAAAACACCCTGACGATTTTCTCCACGGTCAAGGGATGTGTTAACTTTGTTTAAGAAGGAGAATATGGCGCTTGTAGTGGAAAAGGATTTCCTAAAACCGAGTTGATCATCAGAGAGAATGTTATTTTTTGATAAAAAATCTAGAAGACGCTTATAGAATAATTTTTCTAGGATTTTTGAGAAAGTGGGTAGTAGAGATATTGGTCGGTAATTTCCAATATTAAGTTTGTTACCTTTCTTGTGTAATGGTGTGTTAATCAGAATTTGTATATATACCTATTAATTAATAATAAATAAATTTGTTGTCAAAAAAAGCAATTACAAACTGCGTATGACCACGTTGAGGACAATAAACTAATTTATTCTCAGGAAGCAAGCAAGGGGTCACCTCATCAATTCCGATCAAAGGCCCTAAGGCAGAGTGGGATTTAACATTTCAGCACACTCCTACGATAAGAATAAAAGTAGTTCGCAGCGTGTTATAATACTAACAGAATACCAACAAATATGTATTTGATAAAGCACAAAGAAGCTTTTTCACGAGATCTAATGATTATAAACTATAGATTATCGGAAAATATGGTTTATATATCGTATTACAATAAGTCTAAATACGAGATTTATTATTTCAATAGACGCCGATCCTAGACAAGAGCCTAGAGAACCTGTTTAAAATATCCACCTATTACGGAAGGAAATTCGGAGAAAAACCTGATAAAATTTTATTGCTATCATGCTGATCATTTGTATTCTCGATTTCTGGGATACAAAGATTAAAGCTTTGGAACATTAATCATGTTACGTCGAATGAAAATGGGAGACGGGACCGGGGTTCGAACCCGGGGTTTTGAGCTTTGCGCGCTCATGCGCCTACCGACTGCGCCATCCCGTTCGCCACCCGGGCCCGTCTACCATTCTCACCGCAATCTAAGAGATTTCTTGCTTTGGAACATGTTTTACGTTCATCAAATTCATTACAATATTTTAATAATAAGATGAAGGAGATAGAAAATAAAATAACTTTGAGAAATATCCATAGCTTGAAATATGAATCTATAACCTTCAGCAAAGAGCTACCACTACTACACAGTCGACGAAATGAGCAATTGGTTTGTAGAATCACGGCCGCGAGAGGATACGGTAAATATATAAAGTATGTGAGGATGAGATAAGCAAATATTTGCTTTGCTATGCTACTACCAAAAGAGATGACTGCATTACGCTTTAAATTTTGTTTGTTATTAATAATAAACGGATTTTAACTTCTAACATTTTTCATTTTATAAGTTCTATTAAGATAAATAACTCATGTAACGTTTTTGTTTAGGATCAATATCTCAGTAACTAACCTCAACATAAAAAATAGCAATTTTTGCACTTTTATAACTTACTGAAAAAAGAAAAACAAATGACCACTCCTAGGATCCTTCAAAACAACGCGTTTGGGTGGGTGGGGGGTCTTATATTTTCGAATTTTACTAGATAAAAATACTAGCTTCTTAAAATTTTTCGGATATTATCATTGCAAAGATTCACAATTGCCTGGTCAAGTAAGGAGGTTCAGGGCTCTTCAGTACTACGACGTTCTGTGGAAAGAGGTTTCGGTGGGAAACATGTTGTATTATCGGAGTCTGAGAGTGCTGATCAACATTTGTCTCCAGAAGGAGTGGCTAAATCTATTCAGTCAACCTCATCGAGGTTGACCAAGTGGAGGATCCCCTTTTCCCCCAAAGCAAGAAATTTGGAACGAAGACGCTACCGTTAACGATATTTTTCATAAGTTAATCCCGTGTGATTGCAAGTACTATAATTGAGAGCACGTAGCACGTAACCCTCGAGTATAATGAGTCATGAAAATGGAACGGAAAACTAATGAATAATAAAATGTAAAATGTTGTATTATTAAGCGTTAATAAAAGCTGTTTGGAGAATTTTTTTCGAAACTATAATAAATGAATACTATTGGTTTCAAACAATTATGTAAAGATTTTGTGTGAGAATATTTCTAGATTTAAAAAGAAAAGAAATTAAAAAAAGTGACATTCGACTCCTGATAATAATTTTAGTTTTTATTCTCTTTTCATTATTTTATTAGATCATCTGTTCAAATACCTCGATACCTTTTGCATTCAAAGCTTCTCTATTAGATTCTGTACCACTCCGCGGACCACGGCGATAACCCGGGAGCGCCGAGGGCACTCTGCGCCGTATGTTGCGTGCTATCTGCATCAGGGGAACGGAAATGCTGTACTCGTTCGTGAGAATCACCGGAACTGGCAAACGCGATCTCAAATGACCTGCGGAAAATCCACGAACTAACGACGGGTGTATAAAAGGTACACAGGCAAAATAATGCAAGAAATAGAGAACGCCGGTTTGTGTGTGTATTATTGATATTAAAATGTATAAATATTATCTTTGTTTTTACATGAGATTGTCTAAATACAATTATCAAATTGTTACGTAAAAGATTTCTCTATGGACGTTCTTCAATAATTAGGAGCACGGAATAAAATGTAATAAAAATATTAAAATTCACCCAGATTCATTTTATATTTTGTAACAGTCAAACTTAGAGATCAAAGGATAACTTTAAATTTCTATCACGCAGAGTTTGAGGTTAATCCTATTCTTATAGTTTAAATCTTTACTAGCAAGAGACATCTTTATTAAAAACAACTAATAAGTATAAAGTGTATAATATTTTAAACGTAAATAGCAATTATTCGCTAAAGCTCATATGGCAATTATTTACCATTGTTTTCAAAAAAAGGATAGCCAATTATTCACCACTTGGTAAAAAGATGCTGATACTTAGAGATATCAAATATATTTTAATTTCCCCTATTATCCTAGTTTTACTTGGAGACAAAAAAATTAAGTTCCTTTCACAGAGACTTGACAAATTGAAGTGAATCATTGTTTTTAAATTCATGTATCGATTCTTTTCCTCGTATAATTGAATGAATAGTTACATCAATTTGATTCTCGCTTATTTACATTGAACTCTTTAACAAAGTGAACTACATAATATATTGAAATCTTGGAAATAAAGCGATACCACTGTCTTCTATAAATTAAACATCAATCACGTTGAAAATAAACAGAAATGATGTTTATTTATGTTTATGTTTATTTATGTTTAAATGATGTTTATTATGGAAGCCGAAATTGTTTCGTCCGATATGTGACTTATATCGGTACATACGTTCTATAGGAGCTGACATAAATGGACATTAAACAGGTAAATCTTTCCAGAATATGCACGTGGATTTAAGTACGTTATTTTATTTAAGTATCGCCTGTTGGATCAATTCTTGCATTATTATATGGAACTTTAAATTACAAAATAGCCAGCATACTAGATGAGGTAAATTCGAGAAAAGTATTGCATTTTAATAAAACAGAAATTGAATGAACTCCTGAACTGTTTTTATAATTTAATAAAGACAGAAAGCAATATTATTTTTAGTGAAAGTTCGAGAGTCAGTATCACAAAACGTTTTAATAGGACAAATACTGTGCAAATAAAAAGCAGAAACATTCAAAAACTAATCGTGCAAATAGCCAAACTATGAACTCATCACAATAAATACAAAAGAGGGTCATAAAAAGTTATAGTCTGGTTTAGAAAAAGAATTTTAATTGAAGTGGACCTATGTAGACAAATCCAATAATAATTATTGTGATGAGACTGAAGTGCATTTGATAATGACTTGTTGTTGCTGAATTTCCGAGGAATTTTTAACTAACATCAAGTTAAAAGAATTAATTACCCGTACTTTCGCGATATAAAAAAACATTATTTACATTCAATTGGAGTAAATAAAACAGATAAAAAATTACTGAATAGATAACCTGTAATTTATTTAACAATTTATAGAAAAAAGATTCAACTTCCACTAAAATTTTATGCGACGTATTATTAGAATAACTCAAATGACTAAAAAATAAATGTAAGAAGCTTCGCATTATACAACCTCGAGATATAGAGTGTACACTTAAGTACAATGTATAATTTTAATGAACAGTATGAAAGATAGACATAAAACGAGTTTAATTGAATATACAAGTCAAAGAAAATATGTAACATAATTTGGATTACAAATTATTAAAACGCTAGGAAGACTTGAGACCCTCAAATACTTATGTATAAATATCCTAAAACCATGTTTAAAATTTAATTTGGTTGTTAATACTTAATTCTGTTAATAACCAATCAGGGTTATCAGATTATCTGATAAGAGGTGTATCCTAAAATCAAGTTTCGGGATACCTATCCGGACAAGGCATCTTTCCATCGTCATCATTATTCATATGGAAGGTATCAATTAACAAACTTGTGTTAAAATTAAACAATGACATCACCCTTTTCCATAATATTTACTTAGGAGCATATTTCACAAAGAAATGATTATACAATGCTGTAAATCCATTTGCTCAGTAGCTAAATAAGAAATACGCCTGTAATGCAACCCGCCACACATAATGGTCTTACGGGTCTTATGCAACTCAAGGTCTACAAGTATACCAGTATGCATCAATGTACTCATTTATGAATATACAAGTTGTATGTATCTTTGTGTATTTTGAAGCACTGAATACGAATTTATAATTGCTCCATCAATCCCCAGTTATTTTAATCTTATTTTCTGTATTTGAGAGGTGTTTTTTTCGCGATATGAAAGATGGAACATTTCTCGACCCGAATTCGGATTCAGCACGTCAAAAAAAATGAAGAAGGGTACATAGGTCTAGTCTTTGGGACATACTAAAAAAAATTTGTATGTTGTTATAGCTGATCAAAGAACATTCCGCTAAAAAATTAAATAATTTCAAGTTAATAATTTTTTTAATTGTTGTTTATACATTTCTATTTATAATTTCTTTATGTCCATGTAATTTTACCCCAGAAGTGGCTCAATCGGTCTACACAATAGAAGTAGGAAATTACCCTCACCTTGACAGCTATTATATGAAAGAACTTCATACGCAATTAGAAGAAATATTCAGTACGTTTCAAATATTCACGCTAGCAGAGCACCAAAATTTAATCACTAGGAGTATCTTCCAAGTTACAGCATGCGAGGAATTGCTTGAAAAAGACATGCTGGCAATATTCTTTGGAATAACCTGTACACTGAATCAACGTAGCCTGAGTAAATGAAAGCTTTCAGACGATGCTTTTAAATTCACGAGATGATGACTTGCTACCATTAAAATCGCCACTGTAGATATATTTAAAAATGAATTCCTTCGAATCACACTCACACAATGATTCAAATCTACACCATCTTGGGTGGAGTTGGAAAAAATAGTAAACAATACTTGGAAATGTTATGGGATGATTAAGTAGAGGGAATCTTTTAAAAACACATGATAATAATGATTTTCTTACACATGGAATAAATTCCATAAATAATTCTTTCTATAAATGAAATGAAACCGGAATTAAGGGAAGTGAATAGTTGTTTTCGTATATTATGCATTAGCTAAGTACTTGAACCTTTTACCTTAATTTTGAGATCCCTACGCAAAACCCCTTTTTTATCTCTATACAAATGTTCATAAGTAAATGGAGTTAAAAATTAATCGATGAAAATACGAAAAGGTTGAAGAATGAGATCGAATAAATTTGTGACGTCATTCCTCTATACTACTTAGCAACAATTATTGTGACATATGTTTTACGTATACATAATTCACTAAGATGCAATGTTACGTTGTTAATAAAACTATACATTAATGGAATATCCTCAATGTTTAATAAACTTTTCCCCCCATAATTCTGCATTTTGATGTAAAGTATCATAGGTATCAACATGAATATTAAATTTATATCACGTGGAAACGTGGAAAATACGTTATACACACAGAAGAAATTAACAATTTATATCATCAAAATATTATTTATGTAGATCTGAAGTTGTGTAGTAGAAATTTGAAAAAAATAAATAAAACTACAATATTTGTTTATATACTGCAATAATATGAAAATTATTATGAATCAAAATTAAAAGCGTGGCCTTTACAACGATGTATCAATGTTTTTAGGGCACAAATGTCTGTTAGGTCCCGCAAAACATGGAAGACTGTTTTAAGAGAACGGCAGAATTAGGGTTATTCAAAACCGAACGAAGGAGTTAAGAGGATTCAGTGGAGGGAGAATTGGATGGCGTGACAAGAAACAAGCCAGACGGCTTCGAAATGGCAAGGTTTAGGAAATGGTGAACGTTGGAAGAATTTTCTTGTTTTAAGAAAAAAATGTTATGGCCTTTGGCGAGAGGCAGCTTTGTGCTAATGGAATGAAAGGAGATGATTAAAGCTGGAGGAAGGAGAGAAAATACGCAAAGACACACTTGCGCACGTCACAATTTATTTTAACTTGTAAATAAAACACAAAATGTGGGGAAGGATATAGATGTAGCATAGGAGCTCATACTTGTTCTACGTACATTACAGAAATTTGTAAAGTCGAGATTAAAGCTATGAATTGGAAAGACATCGTGTAAAAGATGAAAGGAAGAAATTTTTAGGAATGATAAATTATTAAACAACCAAAAGGTGTCAGAGAACTTGTTTACAGTCTGGCGGTGGTCCCAGTGAACTCAACATTATAAATCTCAAACTCAATGCCATCACGGATACCAATCACGGAAGTTTTGATGAAAAGCTGATGTTTTGTAAGGTTTGTGTCAGATAGCCTTCGTGTCTAATGGAATTGAAAGAGCTAAATTTGGGCTAAGATGTCACCAAGAGATGTGAGGAGTAAGTCACAAAAGACAGTAGGCTACAAATTGAAATAAATGGGTTTTTCAATATTTCTGGAAGCATAATAAAAACTTCATAGTAAATAGCGAGGCTGCGTGATTGATGAATTGCAAAAAATTTCTAATTGTTATGTTGAGTACTACTTGAATAATTCAGGGGTACCACCACAAACTCAAAATTGTAACAAAAGTACCAAAAAACTCAATCCTTCCTCTTCAAGTTTGTGTTTGTTTGGGTGACCTACGGTTTTCCACTTTTACATGAATTCTGGTATAGTGGTTATTATGAGCAATAGTATTTTTTATTATGATTTGTATGAAAGACTATCATTGTCGTAATAATTTCGAAGTACATAAAAATCATTCTTTCGAGCATTCAATTTTCGAAGCGATTGTTTCCAAAACAGTTGGAGTATTGTAGAATTCATTCAATCGCAGTGGTGATTCAATCAATACAGATCTGTAAGTTAAAAAAGTTTAAAATGATCAGAAAAATATCTCATCTGTTCAAATCAGACAATCCGGTAACATCATCTGGTTTGGTGATTAAGTTAGAAATGATGGATCGAAGTAATTTTCATTTATTTCTTCTGCCATGGGAACGTGCCGAGTGGAGCTTAAAGTTCAAGAATTGTAATATTGAAAATATGATGGAATGATGCAATTGGACGCTTTTACAGCATCACGTTCTGCTCGTAAAAATATTTATTTAATAAAAGATGTATGAACAAAAAAAATTTAAAAATTCTCGTCCATATATTTTATATTATACAATAACTATACTGATGAGCTCTTCCCAGAGTTAAACACCAAATAATATCATACGTTAAAATACATGATGAAGGATGGATCTGTAGAATCAAAAACGCCAAAATATGTATCTAATTGAAGAAGAGAGTCAAATCAAAGAGCCGGGAACCAAATAAAATGTTTCGGAGTCACAGTCGAAAAGTGCCAAACTGATAACTGCGGTGCAGGTGATTTTTAGATTTCAACCCATAACCATATTATTTCTCCTAGAAGCATGTGCAGTCTAAGAAGGATGCAACTTCGTTCAGTAGACCTACCTGGTCATAAACAAGTTTGATTTTACTGCGGGTCATGGGCAGCACACCTTGTAAGAGAAAGGTCACAACTGACAAGGACATTATCACGTGGGATTTCATGTGACGTATTACTCTATTTCGTGTGTTTTAACAATAGTTTAGTCTAACCAACAAGAAATAGCATGTTGATGACGGGGTGTTCGTTTAACGTTTTCACACCAGATTCTAGTATTGTGGGAATCTAATAACAGATATAATTTGCCCACATAGTTCGTGTTCAATTTACTGTCAAGGACCCAACAACGAAATTATATTGAGTGGTCCTAATATACTCTGTTAAGTAATAGTACCGAGTAATAGTAACCTATACATACCGAGGTTTTAAAAATATATAGTTTTAACAATTTCACAAAAATGCATTATTTTGTGTTTCATTTTCATGTCCAATTACTGTCGATATTAAATGCAGTTACTTTAGGTGTTGAAACTAAATTATTTACTCAAAACACCAGTGTGTGACACTCGCGGAATACTTGCGCAATGAAGCAATGGAGTTTTATTTTCATTTACCAGGTTCCAGCATGACATGCACACGAAACCTAATAAGATTATTACACGCTATCTTCCATCAATAAAGAACCGAACTTTAACTTTTCTCACCATTTCAGTATAATTGTTTCAACAAGAAATTAATTATTAACAGATCAATATACAACATTACAGAAGTCAGATATGTTAATAAATGATATTCATTTGTTTCTCACCACCACAAAATACACAGATATTTTTTATTAGAATTGTTTCCTTTCATATTTTTTCGTCCTACAAATTTCTCTTTCCTCCTCATTTCCTCGCACTGGCGTGGTCCCTGCATCTGGGTTATGTATGATTTCAGAAAAGACCACCCCGTACACTAAACAACGAAAAGAAACCAACATTTTTATTCCGTTTCTCCGCCATACCGAAGCAAGGAACAACACACGACTGGAACACGGACAGGAGAGAATTTAAAAATCATTATTTGTGGCTTGAGAAGTGCGTATTTAAGAAAGTAGCTTGCCTCTCGAGTCGCGCACACAAAGCAGCTGTGGGTGAGAGAAGAGAAAAAGTGTGAGATAGAAGGAGAAACAGTCGTGGATTATCTTTTACTGTACGGAATTGTGTTTCCTCACCAGAGAGGTTTCTTCTTTTAAGAATAAGGATTAGGATTTGAATTTCTCTTGGAATGGAACAGCGACATTTTACTTGGTTTGCAAGAAATGCATTTGTGTTTGGAATTAAGAAAATTGTTTGTTCTCTCATCAATATATAATTTGATGTGCTCCCACAGTGTAGTAGATTCTAAAGAAATTTAAATATTAAGTATCGCCAATTCATACATACCAATGAACTTTATTTGCTCCCCGACATTTGAGGAAGTCAACTCACCTGAAACGGAAAGAATGAGCAAATTATATGGAGAACATGTAACATTAAACATATTTAAACACAAACATACACTGAATAATATCAATCGAACCAATAAAGTAGTACTTATTTGTTCGTAAAATGAAGTATGTTTGGATATATATTTGAAACTATAAATTTATTCTTGATGATATTGATTTTTGTTTTCAATATGCCTTTGCCTCATTTTCAATTTTAAATATTTCTTAATAATCTTGTCTTTTTTCTTTCCATTACTACACCACAACATTTGAAAACCTTAGCTATGTTATTTGGAGACGTAAATCTTAAAATGAGCAAAAAAGGATCAATAGATCTGTCATGACAAGTTTAGAGAAGAAATAAATACGACTATACGCATTTTTCCCTCCCGACACTCAAAGTTGGAAAAATGATTTGCAAAATTGTCTTTGACATGCTATTTTGTCGCGAGTAAAATAGAATGGGTCGAGGTGCAGGATCTGACTTTTTCCTTCAAGCTCTTAAACACCATTGTGACAGAGATAAATTTCGAGTATTAGTGCCGTCACATGAAAGAAATAGCGCTGCGGTAGAGGAAGACAAATATGCCCCCACGCCTCCGCAAACGTAGGAGCGTTTGTTTCATGCAAGACTCGTTCTCAAGGGATTAAGTGTTCAAGAAAGTAAGAGAGCTAGAAATAACACATACGATGGATATCAGCAGAGAAATGATACGACAACCTATCTAGTATGTACGTCCTATACTAATAACAAGCTAACAAATGTGTATTTATCTCAAAAACAGCTGAAACGTTTTGTATGTCATTCACATAATGCAGGAGATTCTATTTACCGCGAAAATTATTGGTGGTCGCCGTTCACCCATTCAACTTATGCAACGTTTTAATCAACACAAAAATTGCTCATTCTGTTCCTAAACGTAAAATAGTTTACCGTAAAAAATGGTAAATGTATCAGAAAATAGACGGGAAAAATTCTGTAGCTGGTTAACAAGAAAATGATGCAAGTAAACAAATATAATTGCAGTTCTCTGATTTTCTTTTCATTATAACTCTTTACAATAAATACTATTATAACTCTGTACAATAAATTGTTTTATGATTTTGAAATTATCTAACATTTAATGTACATATATCTTGGATTGAAATGGTTTATTGTACTCATCAGGTACCTTCTCTGATAATCAGCTCCGTCGATAGTCGGGGGTTTTCTATTTTAGAGTTTTAATAATGCAAAAGTAATTATAAAACTCTCAAGTCTGTTTCGTATCTTTTTAACTATGAACTGCGACGGACGCCAGAAGTTAACCCTCTAAATAAAACAAAAATATATATCTTCATTTTCCAGTCCGATAAATTGTGAGAATCAATAATCGTTCCATACAATACGTCACTGAAAGTATAGAAATAACAAGAAACCAAACATTAGGGTTAACTTGAATATTTCATTCAATTTAGTATCCAGTTACCACCACCGTCGAAAACGATCATCAAAGAATTAGTGCGCAAAGAAATTTAATTAAGTTAGGATTACTTCTTAATTATCTCTTTGAGTTCGACACCGAAAATGATACGGAGAACTATATTATGCAACAAAAGACACAAGACATAGACACCGAGTGACTTAAATACGTCGGTTATCCAGATATTTGTGTTTTGTGTTGGTATTAAGTTATTTAAAAATTGTTTAGAGTTTTCTTCTTCTCTCACTCAGCACAGTACGGATTGATTTTACAATTGATTGCAAAATAACATGCCAATATTTTGTGGGATAAGATATATTAAACCCCGTCGGTCCCCCAAAAAAAAAACTTTTCAAAAAGAATTTTCTGATACACTCAATAATATAAACGACCATGTATGAGTGGGTTAACTAGCAAAAAAATAAATGAACTCGGGTAACATCCGCTGACCCTAAGAGAAATATGTAAAACAACCTTTAAACATTCTAAATTTAATAACCCTTTATTATGAAAATGGCACAGCTTTTGCATTAATGCATGATTTTCCAACACAGTCTGATAGAATTTTTTTCATTGTTTTTATTTCACGCACAAGTACAAATCCCACGTGTTTATAATATATAAAATGTTTTTAATGATGATAATCATATTAATTATAACTAATTTACGTTCTCACCCCCCAGAGGATTTCCATGTAGTAAGTGCGTGAATGGCGAACATGGGGTCCCGAGTTGAGTCTGGTATTACTTCCGCTTACTTGTGCTAGGTTCCTTCCTTTCTCTTTCCTGACCTTCCTTGGTCACCTCTTGTTCTTTTCGATCCCGACACTAGTAGATTGCGAGGGTTAGGGTATCTTTCATTTTCCTCGTTGTAATGTTTAGACGTAATGATATATGTTCTGATATGTTGTAAATCAGGAGGGTTTTTAGTGGGTATGGTTGAGTCATTCGGCGAGTCCCACATGCGGGGAGATTCATGTTGGCTCTCCTTAGTGCGTAACTGCATTTTCCCTACCTGTACTGAATTTTAGGGCTCTAATGACCTCGATGTCGACGAGCCGTAAAGCCCCACAAAACAAAAATGTTTTCACTACTCCTCTATCCCGTTAAGATTCCTTCTTGCATCTCATGTCACTTAATATATAGAATCACCTTGACCGAAAAAGGCAATCATAATATTTTGTAACTCTGCGAAGATGTGTACAAAGTAGAGTAAACAATATATACATATAATATACAGCAAGTTTCTGGTTCGAGTCCCGAGTTCCAATAAACGTTTCCAGCGTTCTACGCCTACATACTCGTAGATAAAACACTTCTACAAACACATTCACTTCGCATGTTACGAGATGTGTTGAGGGAATACGTTCCAGACACTCAGGAGGGAGTTGTTAAAATGGCGGTAAGTTTTATTACTGATTAAATTATTTTAGCAAATTATTTTAAAAAGACTGATAAGTATAACGCACTTGTTGTGGTGTAACTGATACAGTTTTACGAGGTAGATCCAAGGTTTTTGTGAAGTTTAAATAGTATCATACGCCGCATTTCCAGTTCCTCGTATTATAAACTAGAATGAAGTCTTCAATGAAACAAAACATTGCTAAGAGGAAAATATTTAGTGAATTCTAAGAGAAGATTGGTCTTTGAAGGAAGAGACTACGTTTTCTTGTCGTCTCAGATCTCACAATGATTAAACCAACCCACCGATGATAACTCGCGTCGCGTTGTCTCATCAATACACCTCACCCTCGTATCCTCCTCCCCTTGCTGAGCCCTTCGCGTGGCGTTGTCGCACACTCCTCCACCACCCTTGCTGCCATCCTCGGGGCGCTCACTGAACGTTTCCGGCGCGGGACCCGTTGCTTTATTGTTTCCTTGCTCCCCAGCCGCTTTCGTTCGCCGTAAATCTCACCAGAGTTAAATATTAACGCCCGTATTGCGTGCCTCCGACGGGCGAGGCTTCGATGGCGTTGCGAGTGCGTTTACTCGCAGATAGAGGAATTTCCTCGGTTCTCGACTTTTCCATTTGCTTCCCAACTTGGAAACACGTCGCGGGAAAATATCTTGCACATTTCGCTGAAATGAGTATTTAATATAAGTTACGAACTACGGTATATTATGGCACTTTCGAAGGAATTTATTCCACTGTAAATGTAAGCACGTTTGAACAAAATGTATGCAATTGTTTTTATTTATGACACCGTATTAGAACGTAATGGATTCAGTACAGCGATGTGTAAAAAACTGCTCTAAAGAGCATTTTTCGTGACATCAACATAGTTTTGTGCATTTCATGAAATAAACAATCAAATATATTTGTTTGAAGATACACTGGATGGTACATTAATACATCCCTGAATGGATCGTTCAAAATTTGTATAATTCAAAATTTTGTTGAATAAATTGAATTGTTTCCTATTTCATGAGTCTAAAAAAGGGTCAGAAGTCCTATTGCATTGGATAACACTGAAAAATAATTTTATGAAGAACACAACATGTTATGACAGATTTAATTTTAAAATTTTAAGTTTAATTTCGATTTCATATCTAAAATCACTTCTAAGGAGAGAGGTGAATATAAAATACCTCTTAAATATATTATTTTCATTGTTCAGTATTGTTTCATTACACAATAACTATTGAATTTTGTTACCTTAAAAATCAATTTATACTAACAAATTTGTCATGTTTTTACATTTATATTTGTATAATGAATTTCCCATTTTTTCGAAAACATTTTATGTAGCCACTTTTTATGGAGCCATTTGTACCTTCAGTTGCATATAAATCTTGCAAAGAAGCAAACATTATATAATATTTATTATATTTTAACTGCTTCCTCTTTCACCTCCATAAACTATTTTATTTATTATTTAAAAACTCATTATAGTATTACGAACAGATTTGCTTAAAATGTAAATTATATATTTCCCCCATTATAGAAACAAAATCCACAATTCGTTAAGGTAAACTTAGAAATTTATTCAGACGCATAAAGTTGAAATTCTTTTTTTTTTAAATAAATTCAGGAAATAATTTAAAGGAAAATATATAAAGAATTATTCATCTTATTATTTGGGCATTTAATTTTAGTAAATAAATGATTAAATTTATACTGACAGATACTTACAATTAGGCTCTCTAGATACATCCTGTTCTGTAATTAACTCTTACGTTTCTTGAGTAGGTAATGTATTTTAATTTATGACAGATATCTGAAACACTAAAGCCTATGTAGTTCCCTTTCCGGCTGTGATAATTCCACGTTTTAGCATTTCTCTTTCTTTGCTTTATTTATTACGGCATGGTAACTTGTTCATCCTGATTTACTTTATAACATAATCTGGATAATTGACTAAGAGATTTAATGCTCAAATTAAATTTCAGGACTTTTATTTAAATTTGCGCGTTGTAATGTATCTTTTCTTTTGTAGAATTCCTTTCATCAGAGCGTTTACTTCTCTTCCATGTGGAACAGTGTACCATCAAATACAGATGCCGCAATAAGAATTTGAACAAAAATAAAATAACTTCACAAAAAAAAAAAAAAAATGAACGCACAACGAATATTGTGTTTATGAATTACAAAACTATAACATTGTACCAGAATGCTTTTCATGCATAATATGTTGTGGGATCTGATGTGGTTGAATACGCTTGTGATACATAAGTCATGATCATTTTTCTCTTAGGGTTTATAAGGTTTTAAATTAAATTACGTTTCATATTTGAAGTTTTTTTTATTTTCATTTTTAATTACAACATTGCCCCTAGAACAAAGTTGAATTGTTAAGTTCCTTTCATACTAATTTTTTCTTATATTAATTTTTTCATTGTAACACGGTGTTTTTCACTCAACAGTGATATTCCGCAAATGTCATAGCTCTAATATCCAAAAGCTTAGTTTGCATTACGTTCTTAAATTTTTCATTCTTTCTACATTTCAAATGAAGATTAATTCCTATTTCTATTTATGCAACAGAAAATGTTGCTTTTTATGCAGATCACGTTGTTAAATCAGTACAGAATTTGAAATACAACCGCGTCAGTATTTAGAAAATAGTGGAAAGTTTAGAAAATATTTGTTCAAGCAGTTAACGTAAAAGAGAAAAAGTTGCTGTTGCACATGTTGACACAAAGTCACCAGAATGGAAAAGTAAACTTTCATTTGCCAGAGGTTTAATCGGTTAAATCACGAAGGTCGGCCCGTCCAGGGAGGCAAGAAATTCTAAAGGACTATATTTTCCTCAACATTTCATAAAAATACTTTCTTTGTGGGTGGAAGTAAGTTTAATTATCCAGCGTTAATGAAGAATGTTTCTTATATTATATCTCTGACATGTCTTTTGCATAGTCGTTTCAGCTTATTCTTATTTACATTTAAATCTTTTATTTTTATTTTCCTTTAAAAATTGAAAGATACTTCTTCCTGTTTACATATTAATTAATATGTTTCTTGTGCAGATGGAGAACCATATATACCCTACTTTCTATTTCTTTCCAGCATTTTAATAGTTTAAATTATCTTTTTCAACTTACACTGTATTTAATTTTAAAGGTGTTCATTATAAGTCATAATTCTGTAGCATATTTAAATTTTCTTTCCAGTTCTATCAATGTTTGTTTACCAGATTTTTTTGGTAAACTCTTTCCAATTTTTGTCTTTCAGTTTCGTTCTCATCACTTAATTTTTCCTTTCTTTCTGTTTTTTTTTTTTTTTTAGGTTCCTCTTCTTTCAAATTATCTCCGATCCTTATCCAACATCCTATTGGGATGTGTGAAAGCTTATACTTTTATTTTTGTACATCTCCTTTTTGTACAGCTTCGTTTCCATCACTTGATTTTCATTTGAGTTACTTTTTTCCAAATATTTTCGAAATTCCCGATGAAGCATCGCGGGGATTCCCCCATTCATCTCCGTGCCTCCTGGAGACCCATCTACAAACGCGCGTCGGCGGCGGTGAGCGCTGACAGTGCCGCATGGCGTCGTGGCGGCATCCGCTTAACTGAGTTAACTTGCAAATAAGCGGTGGTGGCGGCGGTGGCACGGTCGGCGGTAGAGGAGGGGATGGGGGGGGGGGCTGTAGAGAAGCGCCGACGACTCGAGTCGTAGAGCGCGCTCCGCCGCCTCGGAGAAAGAGAAGGAGAGAGATACTCGCACCATTAGCGCCGTTGTCGCCTCCAGGGAGAGCCATTAGCCTCGACTTCCTTGCATTTGCCTCCGCCAACGTCGCCTCCGTCCTCGCCAACCCTCCTGCGCTTTCGTTATTCGCAGCTGGGCACTCACAGCTACCTACCCTCGCCATCGGCACGAGTCCTCCGAGTCCGTGACGATCACTCTTTCGACTTTTCTTTGAGCTGGACTTTTCTTCGCTATATCTCACTTGCAGAAGGTAACTTTTAATTTTTTATCACGTTTTGTACCTTTGTATTGAAGCACTAGGGTTATCCTGGACAAGGTTTTTCTCCAGTTTTCCTTCGGGTAGAAGTGGATTATTTATACAGGATCTTGTCTAGGTCCAGCGTCTATTGAAACAATAAATCTTGAATTTAGTGTTATTTTAATACAATTTATAAACACTATTTTCCGTATAATCTTTAATTCGATAATAATACATACTTGTGAAATAAATTGTTTGTGTTAAATTACAAATTAGTTGATATTCTATTGGTATTATAACACATAGCTAACTTTTTATCTTATCTAGGAGTTTTCTGAGATTTTTCAATCCACCTCTGCCTTAGGGCCATTCATCAGAATTGATAGCATGGTCCCTAGCTAGCTTCCGGAGAGAAAATTAGTTTATTCTCCTCCACGTTGATATACGCAGTTTGTACTGCTTTTTTGACAATAAATGTATTAAATCATTTAGCGTTTAGATCAGAGAACATTCAATTTACAAATGTTCGGATATTTTGATATAATTCATATCTGATTCAAAGCAATACGTTAATACATCAGAATACCAGAACATATTATTCATATACCCTTTCATATTCACAATAAAAGAATGTTCACCATAATATCCAGCAAATTTTCTCTTTCCCAACTCATCCTAACAAAAACATATGCACAGGTGATACATTTTGTTAGACGACACATTTTGAATTTTTTTACAGTTTGCAACATATTTACTAGATGAGACTTGGTGATTAATTTTTATTGTGAATACTGAGAGATACAAGTATAATATATTGCGGTTAATTAACTATCAGTTCTGAAGAAGATGTGAATAATATCGAAACATTGTTTTTTTTTCCTTTTCCTTCGAATCTTTCTTAACCATTAGGTTATTATCAGGGTTGCAATCTCCAATTTCCATTTTTTTCCATCTTTGTTTTTGGTTCTCCATATTCATAGTCATCATTTAGCTATTTCATTATATCTCCTCTTAAATAATCTTTTTAACCGGGATCAACTTTATCGTAACGTTGGTGTGAGATGTTCTGTTTTAAATGCAAAAAAAATCCCTTCGATGTAACTATTAATGCGGAAGATTAAGCTTCCCCTGCCATACTTCAACATTTGCCAAAAATAAGGTAACGTTAAAAAGAGCATTTTCGATTTGGACTTACTGTAATATTATTTTTTAATAACGATATATTTATTTGATTGTGCTTTAAAATTCAAATTAATTATGAAGTGCCATCAGTGCTTAAATGGTGTGCACTTCTGCAATGCACGAGCATTGAAAACAAAACAAAAAAACAAAACAAGAAAGACTATATTTTTATGTTTGTGTGGATATGGCAATCATGAATCGATCCTCACAAAACAAAAGTTAAATTATATTTAATTCAGGTAAGTGGATTTTTTCGAGCATTCGTTCTGCAAGTCCTGTCTTAACTAAAATTTACGAACGATTTGGAGCTTTTAAACTATCTTAATAGTTTTCCTTCTTTAACTTTGTAGTGCGAATAATTTGCTCGTTCCAAAACAGTTCTCAAATATCACTAGAAAATCACTGGTTGCCTTTAAGATGATTATCATAAACATGATAGATCACTTATTACGATACCCGAAAAATTTCTGAAGAATTGACGTGGTCAATTAAAAATTGAAGAAGATGAGTAGACGTAGTCACCACAAGCAGATAGATTATCATAGAAAAATATAGACGGTTAGATACGTAATATCAGTACTATTTCTTCTTTTGTGAAGTCATCAAAACAACAACTCTAGAACTAACATACAAAGTTGTACTGGTTTCTTCTGCTCGAATCAGTTATTGGAGAAACTTCGTTGTGACGAAACATCTGTGATGTGATAAATATTCTAAAAAATATATATATTCTATCGAACGTAAGACCCACTAACAAAATTAAAATATATGACATTCTCAAAATATGAATAATTTCACTACAAACATGATTTGGATAATTTTTAATCAATTCATCATTTTAACACTCAAAAGTTGATTTTCTTCTAAAATGTTATTTTCCTCCAACATTTAATTTTGATTTCAAACTCTGCAACAAATATTTACATAAATCGCATTGTTTTATTCATTTTTCAGAAACAAAATTCGTGAAAACTGTACTAACTCCCACAAAACAGTTAAAATGCAATAACTATACTGAAATGACCACAACCTTAAAAACAGATTATCTCTAATGAGTGAAAATCCCGTAACTTTAAAAGAGACCTTTGATAAAAGCTTATTTTGATGCGAAATATGAAGGGAATTTTTGAAAAGCTGAAATGGTTAAATTTTAAGCATCCATAATTTTTTGATATACATAAAAAATATAATTCTCTTTGATGGTTTTAACGTTCACTCGTACAGAAAATAAACCCATGATTCTGTTATTGCGTCAGTTCTGCGAATGGTTTTATGAATGGGTTATGGGAATACACTCTGCTACCTTTACATATAAAACGTAGTACTAAGAATAATATTTAAAATTATAAAATATGAAACGTTAAAGATGAGAATGAATTTTTTTTAAATTCGCAATATAGGGAATTACAAATGCTTTTCTTAATCAGTCTCCACAATATAAATGAAACATTCCATCAACGTTTCAAGTTTCTTTCTATAATAGTTTCCTTTTGGCGTTGATGAATGAGTGGATTGAATTTGTGAGTCAGTCAGGATGTTAGGCGTGCCGCTTAGACTATTGGATACCTTTTCCTATACCTTAAATCGAGCTAAATTTGGTTTTAAGGTTTCATTTTCGCAACGGTTATATGAAATTTTCGGAATATGAGCTGTAAGGGTCTGATAGGATATTGACCTTGGTGAGATCTGGGAGGGAAACATTTGCTTTTGTTTTGTTTTTCCTATTTAAAGCGTAACCCTCTTATATCTAGAAATAGAACCCGATAAACGTCTAGCATTTATCTAGTAAATTGAAGAATCGATTTTGACACAATACACTAATAGTGGAGTTTATGAGACGCAAAGTTTAGTGATTAATGGTAAAAGATGGGCAAAGGCAAAGGCAAAAAAAAAAAAGAACAAAAATGTCTATGGAGTTATCTTGTGATTTTACAATTATTAATTTGATATTGGATTAATCTATTGTATCGTGTGTTATTTTACAATGATTATAAGGGTTTAGTAAAAAAGGTTGAAAATCTGGATATATTGTCCTATGAAAATAAGGCAGGAATCGAAGCGTGATTTATTTTAGTGCAACAACTATTCATGTATTCTTGAAGAGAAAAAAGTACTAATTATATCTAATTTAATAACAAGAAATACTCATTAAGTGACAAAGAACACAAAAAAACAACTATTCTCTCCAACTAATTTGATTTCTGACAGTTCATTGTTTAAATTGAAATGAGTCGATGTACAATTATTTGGCTTTAATGTGCATAGGGGGAAGTGTATGCGAGGGTATCAGCTGCAGGGGGAGGGGGAACTTTAGACGGCCACGGAATTGTAATCAATAGGGCACCCTGAGAGTGTGGTAGGGCGTTGCCCAGTGCAGTGCCTGTCTCTNAGATCCTGCGCTACCTCTAGCTTGGGATTCGGTGGCAGAAGGGTATTCTAACAAAGAAATTTATGACTATATTCGTTATTATATGTTCGAGTATCTGAATCATCATGATAATGTCTGAGCACGATTTCAGTCTCAAAGTTAAAGGAAGATATATTCTACAATCACTACACTAGAGTTACATTCTACTATAATAGATATGAGCTATAAATAAATCAAATTCAGTATTCTATAATATTCAGTAATACGAACTGCTTTTAAGTAAAATATTTTTTTGAAAGGAACTACTAAGAGAGAGTAGTTTCCAAAAAATCTACTTTCTGACTCATAGTAGACAGTCATTAAATAAACTTTCAACAAATATATCAGAGCATGAGAAAATCTATTCAGCAACATGTGTAAGTAAATAAAAAAAGTCTTAAATTAAAAAAAATGTTATTGATTTTCTCCTACTTGGAGAAACTGTTTCTCAGATAAAGCATAGTGATGTAGCAATTATAAGATTGTCACCGACTGTTTTTGCAGATAGATTGAAAGTCAAATGAGTTTGCATGTAATGGAAACTTATCATAAGAAAAAAATCAATTAAAACCTTAAAAGTTCTAAAGAATTTCCTGATATAAATTTTTTTTTAAAATGTAATGTGGAATGGAAAACGTAGTCGAAACTCAGACCGGCTGGTCGCCTCACGACTGCAAGCATGACAGGTCGCAATACTACCCAAGCACGAGACTACAGCGCAAATACGGAATATGCCTAGCAGCATGCAACAAACACGAATAGGGCAGTAATATGTGTATTTATTCTTTCTTACATTATTGAAATAAAGTACGAGTATGGGGAGACATCATAAAATATACGGTTTGAACAAGAAATTTCAAATTGCTGAGATAGATATCAATTACGGGACAGAATCAAGACAAGGAATACGTACGTGGTTCTGTAAAGAATTATATTATCAGATAAATAACTTGTGTTATGATAATTGTAAAACAATGATATATTCGTATCAGGGCAGGTAAATAACATGTGTTATCATAATTGTAAAACAATAATATATTCGTATCAGGGCTTTTGTTACTTGACTGTAATGGAATTTCATGAAAATATTTAACCTGAATGTTCACGCTACATGGTGAAATGAACTGTTCGTTTGATGAAACGGTTTTTCACGTTTGAGATACCTAGTAATCACACAGAAAATAAAAATATGTTCTTGTTTAAGATGATTTCATTGAAGATATTTAAGGGTGCAGTAATGACTTATAATATAAAATACGAGTATTCTACAAATATATCAAAACGTTAATTTTGTTTTAAAATATCGAGTTTACTTTAAAAATGATTTCATAATTTTTTATTCTTTTATGTTTAATTTCGTCGGTTTATCCACAGAATAATTTTTATGTATGCGTTGTTGCTAAATAAATTTCTGTATAGATTAGTATTTCTTTATAATTTGGTTTCGGGGAATTATTTTGATTTATTTATGTTCTTGAAACTCACAGTTAATTATCAATTACATGCACAAAGCGTGGTATTTGTTTGAAGGGTAATTAAATGGAAGCGGGGCATTTCAATTCCCTAACAATTCAATCTCAGCCCCTGTTCTGTTCTCCTATCCCTCAGTCCCTCATCCATCTTCTCTCTGGTCCCCATCTCACTATTAAGGCCGGCCACTGTTGGGCATGTACTATTAATGGCAGCTCATAGCGTATGCAAATGATATCCACAAAAATTAGTCCTCTTTTTAGATTTTTAAATGCAAAATTAGTTTTAAAGAAGGTGAATGCAATAATCGGAGTAAACATTTAAAAGATACTCTCACGAATCTGATGGAAAGTTTCGGCAGATGCCATCGTCAGTCCAAAATGAACTGCAGAACTTCTTTATTTCTGAGTTTTCGTTGGACTAGCCTGTAAGAGATGATTCCATGGAAAAGGAGGGAAGTATCGAGTGAATAATTGCAATGGAAGTTTTTAATGAAATCTGTTTATCTTTGGACTGAGATTGCTTGGAAACCGATATAACCCAGTTCGCTTGTCTTTACGTCCACAAATTGGCAATGATTAGACAAATCTTCTGAGGTTTTCACATTGAAAGAATTATTTAATTTCTTGACATGAAAATTTGTGTGCGAGGGACTCGGTAAGGAAAGTGTAGAGGTATTATGAAACTTTTTCATTGTTCATCATGATATTGAAAATGGTAGTAGTAGTGTCACGCGCATTAAACATTGACAGAGTGCCTTGTTAATATTTAACATGTACACACAGCAAACATTCGTAGACATTTCACTAACATAGTAGATCATAATGTGTGTTTTCTACCTACACGAATAATCTGTTTGATATGAACACAAACTTATCCTTAAAATTATTTGTAAAATGTTCATCCATTTTACTTCTTAAATACGACACACACAATATAAAGCTTTGAGGTATCTCTATAATATATATTTTTTGTAATTTGCTGGAATGAAACCACCGGAGAAGAAACTGAAAAAAAGCAACACAGAAATTTTTCAACAATTTGGAATCAATAAAGTACAAGTTGAAGTACCTCTCTTTTTTAAATATCTTATTGTATTTAAATTTATTTATTTATTTATTGTCTCATAGCACATTATAAAGATAAAAAAATATTTGATTTGTTCTTGAAACCTTCATTAACTACTCTCTACTAATTAGAAGGGTGAGTAGAAATTTAGGGATAGTAGAATATACCTAAGCCAATATTTGCATAAGAGAAAATGCTGTTTTTATGCAATTCTAAATTTCTCATAGTGTTAGATATTGTGGAGTCATTTGAAGGATAGTAGAAATATCTTAAATTACTTAAATTGTGATCTGAATACACAAGAAAATTTACGGAACTGAAGCAAAACGGCACTGGTCTGTGTGCTTCAAGTCCTCTCAGTAGAGATGTGTTGGACATACTGTACGATACAGCAGGGAAGATTGCGTGCTTCTGAAATTAGGGCAAATGGCGTGCGAACCAAGATAGAATAATCCTCTGACATATCCGTCCGTTGCTATATACAAGCGAACTCGAGTACGGTAAGTAGAATTTAGTTGTGACAAGAATTTATGCACCTTCTAACGAATAAACAACATCTTAATTCCCGGTTGGTCGGCAATATATTAATCGCAATCAAATCCTGATTAAATGTTGAAAATGTAATTCACATCCATCAATTTCTGAATACACCAGAATCAAAATCAGTTTTCTACTTGCATTGAATACAATATGTTTATATCTGTCATCTTCTTTTTTCAACAGATAATATAAGTAAATAATATTAAACTGGATTATAAATAGGATTAATATATCATTCTTTGCTTAATGGATGAGAAGTATGAAATTTGATATTCTGTATTAGGTTTCATTCTAACATTCACATCCACTGACCAAAAGTTACAGTGTTAATCAAAACAAAATAACCCCTTAGACATTAAAAACAATTTGTGTGTTTTACTTAAGTTTATGTCAAATAAAAATATTTAATGTCACAGCAACAATAGTACAATAATATATAGTTGGCAATTCTTTCATGACTGTTGTTAAAATGTATTTTATGTAACATACATTCCTTTTTGATTTGAAATGATTTAATACATTTTCAATAAAACACATTTTGGAATTAGTTTCATTTACGTCTGCTCCTAAAATAATGTTGGAAGAATAGAACGACCTTATATCGTGAATATTTTAGTCACCTGATGAAGTCTCACAAATGAGACGAATCGTTGAGATTCTTTGTACATATTTTAGTACTGTGTACCGACAGCGCTGGTCTAGTGGTAGCGTTATCGCTTCCACAGTTCGGTTGAGCGATAGAACATGGGTTCAAACCCAGCTTGACCGGACTAGGTAAGGTTTTCAACTAGGGGTTTCCCTCACCTACTCCAGACAAATGTTGATTCGGTACCATAAATTCCCTGGCAGCCCAACATCTCTCCTTCCCAGTTCCCTTACCCAAGTCCAATGTTTAGGTGGAAGAGCTGGCCTCATGGCCTGAACCTCGTCAAATGACATAGGATAAATAAATACATAAATATTGTGTATATTGTTAAGTTTTTAAAATGTTTTAAATCTTTGACAAGTGTCGCTGGTATACACATGTAAGAAGTGAAGAAGAAGAAGAAAATTATCTACAATATAATACCGTTTTATACTCAGAAAATAAATTATTATTGGAATATATATGTAGCAGATATATGCCGATCATATTCAACATCTGACGGATTCAATCCCTCGTTTTTAATTTCTATTCTCTATCCTATTTTGCATTCTACTTTGGTTTTTGGTTTATATCTGTTGAGAAATAGCGGTCGTGTTGGTGGTGTAGTGACTTCGTTGCGAGCGCGTGACATTGCAATTAGGCGAATGGCTCGCACGCGGGTGCAGTCGCCGGTTTACGATTCCCACGGATGCAATTAGGGCTGCGCACGATGCGGGCCCCGACCGCCGCCCCGTCGCTATGGCCGCTATCAACCCTCTTGTTGTTGCCTCTGCACCTGCGTTCTGGATACTTCGCTATGACGTCGACAACAATAAGGGGTGACAACATGGATATCTTTGAAGCGAAGTTACTACGAAAAATTTGATATAAAAATACTATGTTTAACTAAGCTACGTTTCGACATAATTTGGCAAATTAGTGACAATTTTCCTAAATTCACTTTAATTCACCTAATAAAAACCCCAGCCAAGGTTTGAAACATTGTGTGAACGGAGATATCACAATAAATATTGTGAATTGTATTACGTCCTACAATTAAGGTGACATATATTTAACTATTCTGGATTTTAAAATCCAGAATGTAAATAGTATTTTTCTTAAACTATTTTTGTCACCACCAATGTGTAGTATTTATTTACAGAGAACAATAAGTAATGGAAGTATTTTATTCTTGGAAAAATATGAGTAGTTTCTTGAATCAAGCTTTTCTTCGCAAGTGGCGATATCTCAGATTCTCAATTTATCTAAGCATAACTGCATAAACAGAATTTCTTTTAGAGTTTTGAAAAAGATTTTGATTTACTTTCGAGTCCCCACATAAAATTTATGTCACTATTATTGTTTCAATAAGTTTTGTGGGTGCGTGTTAACCATTGATTTAAAAAAAATGTTTTTACACTTTAAAACAAAAAAAAAAGATTGCTACTCATCCTTTATCATTTATAATAACGAAGATCACAAAACTCATTTCTAGCAAAGGATTCTCCACTCTGCCTCAATTTGCCAGACATAATGAACTCTTTAAATCTTATTTATTGAAATTTAAGACAAATATCGTATCATTTTAATCTATCTTAATTACTATTACTTGTTCGTTTATCCAATCGATTCTCCACCAAGTAATATCAAAGTAAGAACGAGTAACATTCTTTGATTTATGCTACTAATTGGCAATAGGAAGAGAGTTATTCTGTGCGCAGATTGTAATTATTTCCTTGCTAAGATTGTGCACGTTACTGTGAATTATAGCAGAAATCTTTGCCAACTTCCGTATGAAGACCGAGTAAAATTTTAATATCTCGAAAATATTTCCATAGAACTTTTTGCCATAATTCACTTGGAATTTTATAACTTCAACTCGAGACCAAATAATTGGTTTTAATATCTTTTAACAGAAAATACCTCGTATTCCTGTGATTTGCTCGTTCTCTGCAGACGTTCGATATACTTTTGTTTCTCTTCACTTACGACAAAAATTCTTTGAGGACACGTCCTACATCCACTTGAAAACCTTTCTCTTTAGATTTATCTGTCATCCTACATGATCCCGAACCACAATCTTCCATCATCTCAGATTCATACCAGCTCTCGCACAGCCTCCTCCAAAGCCCCACGGAAATCAAGAGAAAAAGAAAGAAAGAAAAACGACAGTCGCCACGTGATGCCAATGGCGACGGTGGCGCGGCGGTGGTGAGTCTGTGAGGATATGACATTTCGGAGCTGCACCCGAAGAGGCCCGAGAGAGATTTGGATGCTGTACAGTATATTTCGACTCCCATATTCACACAGAATCGTGATCTACGTAATAATTGTTAATATTTTGTTGGATATTTATTATATTTTCGTCTACCATCTTAGTGTAATTTGAATAACTGCACGACATGACGGTGGCGAAGGTGCGACTTACATGAAACAAAAAATATAAGTTTGTCAACAGCAAAAGGTCGACCAACCATTTAAATATTTTCATGAATCGAAAAACCGTTGAATAGTATTGAAAAAATGATGAAATTCATAACTTCTTTCAACCCAGCCCCAACCTCTAATCACGATCACTTACTTATGTCAGAAGAAGTATCCATAAAGCAAATGCTAAGAGTAGGAGAATTCAGGGAGAATATTCTTGTATTATACATGGTACTATACATTTGCCAATTTGAAATCAATGATTGTTAAAGTTATAAGAGGAAGATGGATAATTTTTCTTGCTCATGATGTTGTAAGTGATTATGAAAGTGTATTTTGACATAAATGCAAGTACGAAATTTTAGTAAATTTGTGAAGTGCTACAGGTCTGAAAAAAGTTACTTTTCGTTTTCGAGCGTGTGTGAATATGATTATTTCGAAGCGCTTTAACATTGGTTGAACAATTTTCTTCGCACGAATGAATAATTATTGCATTTCCATACATAGACAATTCATAACTAAATGAAACATATCTTCTCTTTCGTGTAGTAAAACAATACATTTTTGATATCTAAAATTTTAATTTAGTTTTGTAGTCTAACCGGTTAACACACAGAAGACGTAGCACCCGGTGTAATTATTCAGGAAGTTATGAATAACTCCCAATTAATTTCAAATTCGTAATGAGGATATGTACAAATAACGCTACTCAAAACTGACTTCCAAAAGTGTAACAACATATACATTTTATGTTCAAACCAAAATATTATGAACAAAGTATAAATACGTCTAATTAGTAAAATATGCTAGTGTTACGTATTGCCTTTGCATAACGTGTACTTACCATAATAAAGCTTGTTTACCTTAGTGATATATTTGTTTTGCCTTCTCTTGTGATAATACGGCAGAAAGTATGTGTCCAATGTAAATACTAGCTGAACTCACACACAGGCACCCGAGAGTTCGAATTGGTCCCTTCTCGACAGTTTCACGCAATTTAGTAATTTTGATAAATATATTAGAAAATTTTAAATTTTCAAATTACAAATTGCAAAAAATATCTCGATAACTATAGTACGATGGTTCACAAAAAAAAGCAATTTTTGAAATTTGGATAGGGTAACCTCGCATGTCTTAAAATAAGATCTCACCAAAATTTCAGGTTAAAAAAATATATATTTTAGAGTTTATTATCAAGCTTTAAAGTCGCAAAATTTCAAGATTTTAATGCTCGGTAGTGACCTCTAGAAAATATTGTTTTAATTAAGATATTCTCTCATATTTATATTGGTGGTTGAATAATCTACTATTTTAACATACGACTTTCACGAAAAATTCGTAAATTTCCATTTGCAAGTGACAAGGAAAAATTATATATCGTCTCCTCTACATCCCACGCGACGAAAGAGAAGTAAGAAGATGTAACTAATTAGAATGAAAACGCTAGCTTGTGGTATGTCTCTGTTGCTGGGATGGACTCGTGTAGGACAATCCATTCAGAGGGCATGCCGTGGCACCCAGATAAAGACCGCTATATTAAGTGGAAATGCTAATATCAAGCAATATAAGGTTAGAGATCAAGTCCTTTGTCCGTCACAATTGGTGTACCAATTACATCTAGTTCTACGAATCAGTTGAGTAGGCGGCAGCATCGGAAAGTAAACCCACGAAGATTCCGCTGACACAAGTAAAACACACACGTGTCTACAGCGAGAGGAAGAGTCGGCGATCTCACAATACTGGCATTGGCTCCTCCACTTTCACGTGGTGTTACGGTTCCTCCCTCATTACTTTCCTTTCGCCGCGTGGACAATAGATAGTTTCACACACTTTCACCAAGTTTGGTAACTATTTATTAAACAGTATATTTTTGTGTACATAATATACAAACGAACATCTCTGTATATTATAAATATTAAAATTACTAAATGAACGGTTACAAGATAGTTTTGCAATTATTTATATCTTATAAGACTCATTTAATTATTCCGCTACATTCAAAAGACAAACCAAAAACACTCATATAAGGTAAACAACCAGAATTAGGCTTCCTTATACTTCATTTTATGTACTGACAATTAAATAATCCATGGATATACTAAATTCTATGATGTCTGTCAAGTTATATCGGCTGTCGCAGGTTGTTTTTCCGCAAAGCTCGTAGAAAAAAGCACGAGATCATGGTCACTTCATAGAACGATAGTAGGACATAGAAGAGAAACATCTTCGTAATTCAATTAACAGTTTTTCAAAAGTAGATAAGTAGTACACCGAAATGTAGGTGTCACAACGCGTAGGGTCATTTTAGTGTTGTGTTTTGACCTCAAAACAGTACAAACAAAACAGTACAAAACTATTTTGATTTTGATTCTATTTTATTTTTATTGTTAGGAGCGTGTTGAAATGTTAAATACGCCTCTGCCTTAGGATCCTTGATCGGAATTGATTGGATGGTTCCTTTCTTGCTTTTGGATAGTAAATTAGTTTATTGTTCACCACGTGGTCTCGTGCAGTTTGTAACCGCTTTTTTTTTTTACAATAAAGTTGATTTGATTTATTCACTAGTTTTTAAAGTTGAGAAGAAAACGGAGAGAATAGTTTAGTAATAGTAAATTTAAAGTGAAACGTTTAAAACTTTCTTTTAGCAAACATTACTTTCTTTTTGGAACACATCCATAAACACGAAGATATAAACCAAGCTCGTTCCAAAGGTTGAAAGTAGTTCGGAGTTTTCAACCCAGTTCTCACCCGTGGCTGTCCACTTTCTTCAAGCGAGAAAGTGCACTTTCAAGTTGCACGAATTCAATTCCCTAATTGAATATATAAAAAAAATGGTTAAGGAGTAAAAAGAAATAAAGGAAAACAATAGATCCTGAAAAAAATGAAGACGATATAGATTAACAATTTTAATTCTTTAACTAAAGTTTTCAATAGCAATATGAACGTCTTTTAGAAATGGAACCAGGGGTATTTTCAAACACATTATTTATGTATAAAACTCCTGGATTTTGCTCTACATTGAATGACTGCATTTAAGACTTCAGACGTCTTTGTCTTAAGGTAATAGATAACACGAAATTAATTTTTAAGTGGAAATTATTTTTCGACTATTGTATCTGAGGCTTTCATTACCAAGTGAAGAGTTTTTGCATTTAATGGACATTAATTTAATTTAACTGATGATTTCGAACAATTATGAAATATATGTTCATACGTTACTAAGTAATAGTGGGTCCGTGAAAATAGTTTGCAGTCATACTAACATGAGTGCCTATCAATGAACCCATTGCATTATTAAAGCGGAAAATGGCGTCTTTAACAGTTAAAAATATTGTAAAAATACAACTGTCGTGTTTTCCGTTTTGTAGGTAAACGTAAACGTAAAAACTTTACGATAAATGGGAACTCATTGAATTTCATCGCGTCGTAAGAAGTGTCAATCATTAGGGAGATAAGAACTTATGACTCAAACGTGTGAACGTATTTTACTTCATAAAAGCTCAAACTGTGAATTCAGTAACGAGGGATACAGATCAAAATCAATTTTTCTTTTAAAATATAATATAAAATAAATAAAATTTATTGTCAAAAAATTATATTATAAATACTGCAATTAATAATATTATTTGTCAACATGCAAAAAAACAACAACAACAAAAAACGATTCCATCCCTGTCCATAATACAATATTAGTAACGCCTCGTTTGCGTAGCCCATGGCGCGGCGCGCAGTGTTGCTTGAGGGCAGAAAACTGTCTGTAATCGGGCCATTGGAACAAGGTCTGCAATCACTCGGGCAACCTATACTTTTCTATGAATTGTCAGTAAACGCTCAAATATCAAAGACTCTGGATCTGCAGTGTGCGCTACCTGTGCACGTGTTAACGTAGTGCACCGTTGGATCAGCCGATCCGTTCAAGGTCGCGCCGTCAGACCGAGTCACTGGCGTGCCGAGCTATAGGCCGTCGGCACAAAGTCTACTAATATCTCTTTTGTGGTAATCTGTTAAGAAAGACGGGAGGAAAATACATATTTACAAAAATCTACTTTTTAGAATACAAAATTTCCAAGTCTACGTGTATTTTAATGAAGTATTGATGTTCGAACACATAACTAAGCGGTATTAATTACATATATGAACGTTAAAAATTTTTTGTGTACCTTGTGCAGAAACTAATATTAGACCAAAGAAAACTCTTAAAGTTAGATGTAATGAAATTCTGTAAATAAATGTTTATGTGAAACTGTTTCATTTTCTCCTCTGAATTATATATTAGTCTCAATACTATAATCTTAAAATAGGTAAAGTAAACCAAACGGTATTAGACATAATGAGTATTATGATGATTGAATGGTATAATGTATATTGTTCTTTTAATGAAGTCAGAATATATTGATATCTCCCAAGCTAAATATACATAACGTTACAGTGATGTATCATCATAATACACTTTATGCCTCATATTATAATCGTGCTACGCACGAATAACCAGCTTGTATTGAACATCGAAATATTTTTGTGTGCTACAACAATGCGTTGTACGTTTTACCATTCTTATACCAGGTCATAAACCGATTTTTTCTCGAATAGCAGACCTCCAAGAGATGAATAATGTATGCTTGGTTGCTATATGTAGGAGCAATACATCTCAATGAGCCATATTTTCGAAACTATCTGTAGTTTTGACAAATCATGGTGCTGGTTGAATGAAACATTTACGAGTATTTTTAAGTTTTTATTTTTATATTTTTATTATTTTATAGTGGCGCTGATATGTCATAACATGTTCAACGTAGTTACTGAAAAACAATCATGACAAATAATTAAAAAATGACTCAAATATTGATGCCAACAATCTACTTTTCGAATACTCTATTTTTCGAGTCGTATTGTTCAGATCCTGCTCTCACTCATAGGGACTGAAAATTTACAAACATGACTCGCATTCGATAGATCCATTCTAATATATCTCTATCCTGAAAAACTGCATCCACTTCTTACATCATCAAGACGAGTTCGCTAGTTCTTCCATTTTATAAATTAAAAAAAGTTTGTATCACACAAATGGAGATGCACATATCTCCAACGTGAATGCTGGTAGTATTGGAGGAGGGTGAACCGCGTTTGTATTTTTCGTGCGAGCGCTCCAATGGAGAGAGAGAGAGAGAGAGAGAGAAAGAAAGAAAAAAGAAACATCAAAGGAAAGAGGCAAGCCAAGTGAGGTCTTCCTTGGAATTGGATGCTAGAGCGCTACAGAATACGGATTCGGAATGAATCGTCCGGGCTAGGATGCATCTGACATTGTGCGGGCTGCGTTATTTGGGAGAAACCTCCAAGACTTACGTAAACTAGGCTTCACTCTACGCGTTGTTTCGGTACTTTCCTGTTAAATCTTTCTCTGTTACTATTTGCTTTATTCCTTTCGTAAATTTATTTTTCAACTTCTCGTACAATTTCACGTTTCTTTGAGGAACATGTCTTCTATTTTCAGCTATTTCTGTAATCCATCTTCAGACTTTGGAAAGACAATACCTTCTCTGTTCGTTGATTGTGAAAGCATTTTTTACCATAAATTTATTAAGTTGTAAGTCATTTGAAATGAATTACATGTCACTTGTTCATAAATATATACGTATAGTTGAATAAAATGTATATAAATGAGAGCTATTATTATCAAAAACGAAAAAACTTAGTGCTTCCTTTGTATGGGCAATCCCATTACACTGAATTGTATAATTTATTATATTTTATGCATCAAGACCACGACAATCAATAATACAATTTGACAACTCAAAATTGGTAGTTTTGATATTTAGAAATTTCTCAGTTTTAGCTCGTATTTTTTTTATTATAGAGGTCATTTTAATATGTGCTGTCTGTTGGTGAATAGTAAAATTGTACCAGTGTGAGGTCTAAGTTATATTCTTGGTTCATGTTACAAAAAAAAACTCGATTTTTGAAATTATGAATAGTAGTATTGAACCGACGATACAAGGATGAATGGTTGGGTGTCCGGAATACGAATATATACAAAATTTTGATAGCCATTTATCAAAGTTGGTGATATTGTATGAAACGGTATACACGAAGAAATATGTCATTTTAAATTTTTATTTGTCACTCTTGAACAGAAATTGAAGGTTCTTTTTCGTAAAAACATTATGCGGGTAATAGCAGTGCATTAGTGCGGGTGTTGCCAAAGAAGGTAGGTAGATGGGAGGTCTGTTACGGTGGATATTTCAAGAAATATATTGTACATGTGTTTTAGTTGCAAACTTTACCTCTATCTGATATTTTCCTCGTGAATGTTTCTGAAATTGTCTGGGAAAGGTACCAATTCAATCCCTAAGACTGAGTGAGTTCAGAGAGTTAGATAATAAAGAAATTTTTTTAAAAATCGATATAATTATGAGCATATTTCTTAAAAGGGATTATTCTTTGAGAAAGTTTAACTGATAGGTTTTGAACAAAAGAACACACGCTCGTTTTTTTTTTCAACATTATCTTCGAAGCGATAGCCGTGGAAGTGGCCGGGTGGATCGAGTTAAGAGCGTGGTGGAAGTCATCCCGGAGTAAATGGGTAATTGCGGGAACGACTTGGGACTCCACTTCTCTCATCATGCATGCAAATGTCTCTGTACGACCCCGTCCCTACCTAGTCCTCGAACTTAAATTATGAGTTTATATATTCTAAAGCAGCACCATTACGCTTTAGAGACCAATAACTCGGGCGATGGGGGTTATACCTGGTTATGCGTCGGTCCGAACGCTGCTCTCACCAAGCCGTCGTGGCAACCTGCGGTGGAGGAGAGGTGGGAGAGGGTTGAAAAGGCTGATGGGGTGCATAGTAAAGCATTAGAGGCCTAAAGGGTCACGTAACTGATAGGTTATCAAGCTTTACTCTGGAAACTACGAATATTGCACACTCTGCACAATAGTCTCGTCGTTGTTTTAAAAATGCCTTAGATATTATGAATATTTGCGTAACAACATTGTGACATGCCGATAAAACGTTTTCCATGATATATAAACAAGTTTTACATTGTTGTTGACATTGAACCTGTGTAAAAATAAATAGGCATCGAATTAGGGATAACAACAATGGTTGAATACGATTTTAAAGAACTAGTGAATAAATTTACATGATTCAATGAAGGCGCTATCTCGTTGTAAGGGGAGTGAAGCAGTAACAAAGGACGTGTTCACTTGTTTAAAGACAAATTTTTATTACCATTGCACTATCATTACAATTGTTGGGAGTTTTTGTAAAATAGCTTATTCCACAAACCATGAGTGTAAGGAAACTTTCACTACATCTTATTTCCCGAAAGTTAATTTTTTTGTACGTACCACCTTTTTCTGACGTCAATCTTAACAAATTGCCACAAATGAGTATTCATACATCTTGACTGTGCAGGTCTACAACTTCTTCTTGTTTTTCTTCTTCTTCATCATCATCATCATCTTCTTCTTCCATAATTTGTTCTAAACTACAAATTGACCTGAATTTGGGGTAATTTCATGAACGTGGTGACGCTACTCGAGGCTTGAAGTTCTCTTTAATCACGTTAATTACGCTTATTTACCTTAAAAAACGATGCATGGGTAACACGTGATTGCTCGCGAATAGCATAGTACTGAATAATAAAGAAATTTATAACACATGGTATTCGTAAAAGGTTACGTAGACAACATTCACGTAACATACTTTAGTACTTCCGTTATCTTGCGACTACGATCTCCGGGTATTACATATCCCTGTTTACAGTGAATTGTTCATGAAAATGTATATGGTTATTTCAGACGTCCAGGCAGTATAACGTATATTTATATCAACCCAATCGCATAGGACTAGAGTGAATTATCTTGTATTGTTAAATAAAATAAACTTTTTAATGTTGTCAATTTAAGCACTTACTATATCACCAACGCTTCAACTATATTTTATAAACAGGGATTGTTAATCAGAATAACTCTATACATTACCATTCTTGTTGTGTTTAATGGTTTTTTCTTCCATAACTCCTTCCCACCACAATCTGGCGGACAATTTAGAGAATCCTCAAGACAGCTATGAAATCGTGTTCCATCCAGAAAAATGCTGGATGGGTTCTCAGAATGGGAAGGAAATTGCCGCCATTAGACGTTTAGATTTCGGATGTTGGGACGTATTTCCAGAAGGAAAGAACAGTTTGGACACAGGAAATATCCTTCTGACGCCGGATCTTTCAAAGGCTTGGTGCTTGGGGAGTAGTTACTATCCGAGTTGTGGCAGCTGTTGTTATGAGTTATTGAGCATGTTAAGAATCCCGCTCGTCAAGCCATAATTGGTTGAATTTCTGGACGTAAATTTTCGTGGAAGAGTTTTATGGGCCATTTGCCGCATGATGCATTATAAGTCGTGTAGTTTTCGGAGAGGTAATGGTTTTTAATACTTCTATTGCTGTCAAGGATTTTGTGATATTACGCAGGGGTTTTACTGCATGGTTTTCATTGTTGCAGGCGTCAGTTGTTTACATATATTTGTTTACATACTGAGAAACCTATGTATAAACGTGTCATTATTCTTGATATTATACATCTTTTTAGTAGCTAATAATTTTTTGCACCAAGTGATTCTATAAAAACATATCTTTCATGGAAAATAGCAAAACTGAGTAATTAACACCAGAACTATATTAATTTCCGAAGATAAAATATCAACGTAAATGTAGATTAAAAACGAGTCTACAGATTTTAATACTTGAGTTTCACATAATTCTTGCGTACCTTACGTTTCTTGATTTCGTAACCGTTTGTATTCATAATCATGGAAATATGTTTCATTATGTTAATTTTGCAATTACTTACTTCCATGTACCACAAGTGGTTCAATTCTTTTTTGTGGAGCTTTACGGCTCATGTCGACATCCTATATTAATATCGAATGAAACGAATAATTAGTTGTACATTAATACTATACAACTAATTATTCGATTCATTCGATATTAATATAGGAGTAACAATTGAGTGCTTTTATTTTGCCAGAGATTTACGTCAGTAACCATTTAATTGTATGTCTTCTCAAGCTCTTACATTTCTTTCTAGGGATGAAACTATCGTAGAACAATATGGATATATCGACTATCGATATTTCAAAAAGTATCGAAATAGTAATTCGATATATCGGTGAAAAAGTTCGATATATCGGTCTTCGATTTTTTTTTGTTCAATTTTTTTCCAATAGAACTAATCTAAATTTCAAAATTCCAAATTACGAATTCCATAAAATTCCAAATATCCACCCATAAAAAATGTGCATATATTTACCCAAAAATATAATGATTGAATATAATGAAAGAAGTGAATCATCATGCTGGGTCAATCAAACCAATACTTCTTTGGGATTGAAATCAAGAAGACTCGTTGCTTTATGTGTTCCCCACTAAGCCGACTTCTCAGATCTGGTACACACAGGTTCACTGCTGAAGCAACTCTCTCAAATGATACCGACGAGGCACTAGGAATCAAGTACTTCAGGGAGATTTCTGAGAGCACAGGGGTAAAGTGGCGACTGTCAATCCAAAATTGTATAGGATTTGAGTCTTTTGGCAGGATGAGTTGGTCCAAATATTGTTTGAAGTCACTCGGGAGGACGCCACTCTCAGTTACTTGCTGACTCGTTGATGAAGTTTTGACAATTTCTTCGTGCCTGTTCCAAATGGAAAGCATACACTTATTGAATTGTGTTGAAGTGGGTTGTGTAAGTTCTGGCGATAGCAGTCCCCTCCTTTAGGTTCCACCAGAATTTCCGCAGAAAGGGTCGTCACTGCTTTACCAACCGCCGAACCATCTGAGAAATGAAGTTTTTTAAATCGAGGATTGTGGTTTTTGCCAGAAACATTTGGTTTTGCAACGGCTCCAATCTTTCTTTTACCCCTTTGAGAATACTTTTCGCCATAGATTGGCCAACTTGTGTTTCGGGGTATACTTCTTCAACCATTCTAGAAGGACTGTTTGCCATGGACTGGCCAACTTCTTTTTCAGTTTGCTGGTTTGTTGGTATAACCTTTGGTTTTGATAGGTTCTCCATTTCCTGTTTCAGTAGGCTGGCAAGAGGAATAACCAGGCTTGCTGTAACATAATTATCGCCACTAACATCTTCAGTTGCCTGTTTGAAAGGCTTGAGTAGTGATATTAACTCTCGCATTACTTTCAGTTGAGATGTTGGGATCATATCGGGAACATTCCGATTCGAACCGCAACCACTCATGGAGGAGAGGATTTTTGCCACTGGGCCTGAAAGGGTAACAAAACGCTCCATCATATCCAGGGTGGAGTTCCATCTAGTACTTATAGTCTGGATTAAAATCAGTACTTCAGCCTCCTTGTTACCTGATGCTATCTGCTCAGCTCTGAGCGCATCCATGGCGTTAGCAGAGTGTTTGAAGAAAGTCATAATAACTTTGGTGTGGTCTGCAAGTTTGCTGAACTCCTTGACGTCTTTGAGTGCTCCATTCACGATCAAATTGATAATATGAGCCATGCAGCTGATTCTTTTCCCTTCAACCAAAAAACTGTTGACTGCAGCTTTGATATTAGCTCCACTGTCAGTCGTCATGATTAGGATCTTTTCTTTTTCAATTCCAAAGTCCTCTGTAATTTCGACGAATTTTTCTTTAATACTATCAGCTGTGTGAGACACTTCCA
>NNCF01129448.1:0-23261 GCA_002313205.1 Laupala kohalensis
CAAATGGTAAAATATTGGAATAATTCAATTTACGACGACGAAACTTGAGCAGTGCAACAATAGAGTACGTTATTTGTAAGTTAATAAAGATGAAATAGTATGTGCACCAGACAATCTAAATGATGCAAAATAATTAATTTTAATGCACCAAGAAGTTAAATTTATGATTCCGTTTGTACTTACGTAAACTNGTTTACACTTAACGCTCACACAGAACAAAGAATTTTACGCTACATTGAGAGTTATAATCTAAATACAACTACTGAATCACAAAAAACTCGAAAAAATAAAATAATTAGAAAGATTAAACTGAAAAACAGAGAGAGCTCATTCACAACTGCAGCTAACTCCAGGAGCAGGCTAGCCAACCTCATGTGTAAGGGTATGTAAGGTACTGACCCGACATTGGTCTGGAGTGGTTGAAACCGCAGCTGAAAACTTCATCCAGTTCTGACGAGCGGACGGTCGAATACGCGCTGTCCCGCTCAGCTGTACCTACGTCAAGATCTACGACGTTGCGTATCTCGTCGTTGTTAATGGTGTGTCACTAGTGATGTAATAGAAGAAATGGTGTAAGTAATTGCAATCCATGACAAAGGTGTATTGCTCAAGAAAAGCAAATCGGCAAAAGTCTTGTCAGGTAGAGATACTAGTTATGTTTTTTTTAAAGAAATAGTCCATTTTATAAATTTGGCGATTTAGGACCAAGTGCGTGTTGTTTAACTTCCTAGCCCAATAAAAAAATGTCCCGTCGCTTTTGGTTGTTATTATTATTAGAGGTTAGAGGTATTATCAGTCATCAGGAATACCGAGTTTTCAGCCTTTTGGCTGCGGGTGGTTTGGTGTTCTTAATGTTTTGATACTCGTGGTTATTTATTGTTTATCATAATTTGTGTATTTTGTTTGTTTGTTTGTTTCAGGTAAGTCTTATGCTTTGTTGGAAAGGACGAGTAGGTGTTTGATGAGTTCTTATGATCCGGTTTATTTTTGAGCCATTACTTTTTCATCTGAATTGTGAATTATTACTAAATTATTGATCCATGTTGTAATTACGTCTGTAGAACTATAATTATTGAATTAAACGACCTAATTTAACAGACTAAACATATTATGTGTTATGGAAAATTCACAACGTTTCGACCCCTACTGTGGGCTATCATCAGACAAGTAATGAAAACAATAATTGAAACGGTTTACTAAAACAGCTCACTTTCCACGCGTTAACTCGTCTGGTCTACCCACCAGAGGCATAGTGTCAAACCCGAAAGCTGCTTTTCAATCTGCTTTCTTCGGCATCTTTTCAATTATCACTGCGACTATATCTTACAGGCGTCTTGATAACATATTGAACCCAGCCTCTGGTTAAAGAGACGAGACTGAGGAAAACAAACAAGCTCAAAGTGAATAATACCGTTCTTGGGTGATGGTGTGAATGGTACGTGAGGCGATATTTGCGGAAGTACTAATACTAAGGCAGTCAGATAGGAAGGTTCTGAAGGGCGTCCTCGGAGCGTGGGCTGACTGAGAGGTTTATATGACAGAGGCAATATTTTTACAGTAGATAGTATACAATAGGCGTTCTAAATGAATAGTAGAGTGCTCTGCCTACTCGGTTTGCGACAAGTCTACCATTAGTGAGGCGTGAGATTCATGTGATGAGAGGCTATTACGCCGGTCGCTACTAGAAAATGTTTCTCCGTGTGGGGATCCGTCAGTAAAGCGAACGCTGACCGCTCCTTATCTCCCCGCTCATCTCTCCCCAGCGGCGTCGACGGGCATGAAGTATTCGTCGCTGCATGAAGAACGAGGAAGGGGAAAACCAACGACCATTGCAATCTATTGTGTGGAAGAGAGGGAGAATGAATTGCAGCGGAAGGTGAAATAAAGATGATCGGTGTGTCTCGCAAAAAGAAGAAATAGTTGGGGACAATATGCCATTCGCGCGTCATTCAATAATTGTGATCGTTCTTCCACATGCATTAGCGAGAATATTTCTATTTCATTACCATACTGGTTGAAGTTACTGGACATTATATTACTGTTTAACCCTTCGATATGGTTTAGTTCGTAATATATTGAGGACAATACCGTCTTTCATTAACCTAGCGATCTCACTCAACTAATAAAAGTGCTAGGGTGTTTTACTTGAGACAGAAGAAACGAGACTCACTATTCATCCCTTCGGCTCCAAAAACTGTGGATTAGTCGCATGTCCCAAATTTTTCCATTAGTTTTTCATATTACCTTCTTGCCATGCCACTCCTTAGAGTGCTACCATCTTGAGGGGTGCATTAATGCATAAATGAAATAGTATTCAAGACAATAAATTTCTTCGTATTTTAATCGTTAAGTACGCAAAATCATTCTCGGAACGAAAGTACATTGTGTATAAGACTGACACAGACAGACACTCTTCTTTTTATGAATGTCGGTAAGAATTGAAAAATTCTTCTCTTGTTTACATTTAAAGATGATTGAGAGTACAAAATCAGTTCTATAGAGCGTCTAATACTTCGATAAAGTATTTTAAATACTTGATGGAATTCTTTCTTAAAATAAAATAAAATGTTAATTAATTAATTACTTGTGTTGAAATTTGTAGATTTTATGAAATTAATTTTATAATTGAAGTAAGTGGTTTAAAGCGTTGTATTTTACGACGACTCGCCTCCATTTGGCTTCCATTATAGTAATTTAATTTTTTGATAATTCAAAGAACAATTCATTGTAACTAACGTGTAATATCTTGTTGAACTCCAATATACGCGCTTATGTTTTTGTATACATGAATGGAATTGTCATTTTCAGAGATGTAATTTCTCCTTGACGTGTGGGTTAAATCTATTTTTTTCTATTAAGACATATTTGTGAGGAATTTTCTTTGACTCGTACTGCTACCTGAGGAATATTTCCTATAAATCTACGTATTTTTAAATCTTAAATTCGATTTCTTGATCAAGATTCCCACGTTATTTCTCTCTGTATACGTTTCTGTGTTTGTTTCCGATGTATAATGTATATTCCCCGCGGAAATGGAGAAACCACCAGCAGCATTGGAAATATCACCTTCAATTCCTCTAAAGCAAATGAATTCAAGATAAAGAAAGATAGATAGATAGGAAGGTAGATAGATAGATAGGAAGGTAGAAAGATAGGTAGGTAGAAATGTAGGTAGGTAGGTAGGTAGATAGAAAGATAGGTAGATATAGAAGAAAGATAGATAGGTAGAAAGAAAAACAATATTTTCTGATTATAAACTTTTGCGATCTTGTATGGGCAAATAATTCGAATCACAACGTTTCATCAACAAGTTTCCAATTTCGTCACGTGTTTCTCAATAATGTCAATACACTTACATGGGAACGTAACATTATTTCGATTAACGTAATATGCAACGACAAAAAAAAAATTGTAATAGTATTGATGTATAAGTGCCCGATAATTTTTCTGTGTCCTCATGTAAGTTCAAATTCTCCATTGTGGTTTATATGAGTATCATTTCGGACATGGAGCATTTATAATAAATACTTTCTTTGTCTAATATCGTGATATATCCTGATTACCGACAGCGGTGGTGTAGTGGTAGCGTCTACGCTTCTACGATCGCGCTATGTGGGAGAGCGTGGGTTCAACCCTGCTCGGCCGAAAGAAGTGAGGTTTTCAGCTGTGGTTTCCGTCATGTACTCCAGACAAATGTCGGTTTGATACCATAAGCTCCCTGGCAACCCATTATCTATCTTTCCCAATTCCCTCTCCCAAGTCCAACGGTTAGGTGGAAGAGCCTGAAGGCCTCATGGCCTGAACCTGGTTTTGCCAAAAGACATTAAATAAAATAAAGATTTTTCCAATCCATTAAATGGTCCTTGTCTTAATAATGATTTGTTATAACATTGGGTTCTACTGCATTGAAATACTGTTGGTGTTTCAATGTCATTACCGTTGGTGGTTGTATCTAGCATTACAACCTCTGCATGTTATTCTGTAAACTGTATCCTGTACATTTCTCTCTTCCGTAGTAAATAGCACATTTTCGCAGAATCGAACACTTTTTCTGGACTCTATAGTTGGTTCATAAACTAGACATGAACTACGCGATCTATATTGGTTCTTTGATTTATCCTCCATTTCTTTATATATGACAGATGTGAGTGTATCGTTCATTCCATAATGTTTTGCTTTCATTCAATATGTTAGATTGCCTTCGCATTTCGTACTTTTTTCTGCTTCGAAGCAATTTCGCTACTTCCTTCTTTTTCAAAATACGAAAGAAGGCTTGAGAGATACGGAGAATACATTGCTCGTAACTGGAGCAGTCTTCTGCTCGGGAAAGCTTTCTTCTAGACCATGCATTTGTATGCATGGCTTCGAATTGCCTGGGGCGCACGAGTGTTGTGTGTGAATCGGGTACGAATGCTTTGAAATCCACTGTTGCACCAAGAAACTTGTTTCCAGGATGTCCTACTGTAATACGAATCAGTGGCACAAGAATTTAAAATAGCATTACATTTTATTATTTGATTTAAATTAAAATGTTTCTTGTATAAAACCTGTTTTTTTCAACTAATATTTAAAATTAGTTTTCACCAGGAACTAAAAAGAACTGTATTTCAATGAATATTGCAATACCGTTATCGTAAAAGCATTTTAAAAATTACAACTTAATGTTTGTCAACGAAATTCGAAAACAGTTTTTTAAAAGATTTTTCACCTAAGTACTATTTTTAGTCAAATAAAATCACCAAAATGTCTGAAATGGGCATGAGTAAATAGAATTACATGTATTTATTTTGATTTCTTTAAGAACATCCTTCACTGACCATTTAAATTAAATAATTATATAATTATTGACGGTAATATAATTGCATTACAAATCCAGAGCGAAATACTTCAAAAAATACATTTTCACGAATATGTCGGCAGTTTAGTTTACTTAAAAGGAAATATTCTTAGTATTTTTAACATCACTTTTACTTTATGTCGTTCGCAAAATTGTCTTTTTCGAGGTAAGACACATGAATTACGACATCGTGACACACGACCGCCTTGCTTTCAAACGAATAAAGCGATTATTTCTAGTGTTATTTTTTTAAACTCATAGATACAAATTAAACCATGTTTTTCTTCAGTATAATTCATAACATTGGTTTAAAACAATTAGTATAAAAATAAATGAAAGAGTTAGGCGTCTCATTGTTTTTCTCAATTGGTTTAACCTTTTCTCTGTCTCTGGACTCAACGGTCATTACCCGGGTTAAATTCTCTTTCCTATGGTCTCTTTCTTACTTAATATTATGTTTCAACTGTCGTCTTAGTGACAGGCGGGCGCAGCAATTTCTCATTGGTTTCACTAACTTCCAGCGCCAATACTCTTCACGGAATCTACATTTTCTTCACGTAATGTACATTTTTAGTAAAATGATGTGGACAGAAGCAGACTGTTTTCTCCTGATGAAAGTTTGGGGAGTTTCTTCGACCGTGTGCTCACTCGATAACGCGCTATTTAGTTGTTAAGCATCGATTGACACAAAAGTACATTTAATATTTGATCTTTCCGAGGGGTCATAAAGTCCGGAATGTGAAGGGTGTGCACCCCTAGTTTCATTCAAACCTGTTGCGGGACCTCTTCTATTTTTATTCTGCTTGTGCGTTCGATTTCTTTTCGTTCGATATTCATATTTGGTTTTCATTTTTCCTTTAAGAAAAAGTTTCTTCTGTTGGATTATTTTAAACGTTTTGCGTTTCCACTGCTGTACAACCATAACAAAAATAATGTGATGTTGAAGCTATTGCACTCACGTACATGGGTTGAAACCTCGTTTGATCCAAACAATACGTCGTGATGGACAAATGTGGCAGGTTCATTCCAAGCATTACTCCCTCTTCCCATTACTATTTATCATCTCCCCTTCATTCATGCGTTTCTTTGTTGATCCCTTCTTCCCGTCTTCGGTCTCTGGGACCTCTCAGATGTTTCGCGCGCGATAGGGAAATTCGGCTTTGAAACTCATTAATAAATGAAATAATTAGGTAGCATATTCGTGTGCATTTCTGGAATGCATTTGCTCAAAAGAGTAAATAAGCAAAAAAAAATTGGGGAGGTAATTTGAATGACGGTAAAATAACTTTGTTGACGAAAGAACATACATATATTTATCTCGATTAAAGTACGTGTAAATGAATAATTAAGTTTTGGTTGTATTTATGGATATCGATTTTTTGAGGATACATGTCTACCTAAGTAATCAACGTTGGTAATATGAAGTTTGGTATATGACTCGATGGAGAGCATAAATCCGTCAAGGCGAATCATTGGATGCGTGGTGCCACTGCTCGAATTTTAATTACCGATAGCAAAGTTTGATTACAGCGCTTCACGCAATGTCGCGTCACCAGCTGTGGTGTTGTGATATCGTCGCTTCCGACGTACCGCTGAGCAGGAGAGTCTGGGTTCCATCTCGCGTTTGGCGAAACTTGATGTTCACACTTGGCATTTCCCTCACCTTTACGAGACCAATGTGTAACCCGAGGTGTGGTGCCAGATTTTCTCGGAGCACTCCCATTTTCCCCTGCCTTTTATTCTACCACAACATTCATCATCCGCACATCACCTTGTCATCCCTTTTAGAAGGCCGTCTGAGAACAGGCGGTGGTCGTATACATCGACCTCGTCATAGTGGAACTCTCACGCTGTGCACCCTGAGCAATGTACACTGTTCGACATCTAATTCGGAAGCACTTCTGATACGACTTCATCATCACCAGACCAATGTCGGTTCGGTTCCTTACGTCCCATGGCAACCTTGTATCTTTCCTATCAGAGGTAGCTAACGATTTACCCTTCGGCGAATGCTACGGGCAACTGCGGGCAGCACAGGAGGAGGAACTCGACCGCCACATTCTTGCCACCAGTTCAAACTTTGAAACAAAGCTACTCATTCGCTACAATTCCTTCGATTAACTGATATCAATATCCTCAAACTCTTGTGTATTCAATTCGGTATATTAAATTATAACGAATTACAATGCTCATATAAGAAAGCGATAAGCTGTTCTCCACCTTGCTGAGGAGGGGATGATTAATACGAGTTTCCCTTCGCATGTCCATCTGGGCGAAATGTTCGCGACGGTTAGCTGCGGCCATCCCTGGGTGGTCTCATGACCGAGCCCTGCCGTGTAAAAAAATAAAATAATAAATGCACATCAGTATCATTTTCACTTTGTTATAGAGATTCTTTAAGACAAATGAATTATATGATTTTCTAAATTACCGACTTGGCATGACGTAAGAATACGAATAAGCTTTTCATGTCAAATGACGTGCATAAAAAAGATACGATCTTGAATGTTATTCAAAGAAATGGCTTCATTCCACGTGACTTCAATCCACTCAGTTGAAATAACAGCAGTGCATTTTACTGGCAGCCACGACCCACTCACTCTTTACTTACGTAAGTGCTGTTTTTATTGGACGACATGAAATGTTTTAACTCTATCGTTGTGATGAAACATTCTGTTCTGTACATTCAATAACATACACATTGATTCTGAATCGGGCTGTTTTATCGATTCGTTCATATCAAAATTATAGGGATGAGCGTGGTAAAACAAATCGTATGGTTTAATTATACTTTTTCGTGTCCGTAGAATGTGGAAGAAATCTTCTTTTAGATCTTGTGAAGTTCATTGTTAATGCTTCCTAAAATTGTTTTAAGAAATCATGTTGGAGTGTTCACGTTCGAGAAGTACTTTGAACGCGATTTCTCAATTATTATCTGATATCTTCCGGTATATTCTCGCTTGGAGTGTTTCTGAGACCCTGTTCAACATGAGTGTACTCCCTTGGTAAGGAACAGGGTCTAGATATAATCCTGATTACTTATCCAATTTTACAATAGCCTTAGTAACCCGCAGAAGGTTCATTTACCATCGTGCCAGTCCTAGGAACTTAGACAGTGAAGTAAAAATATAAAAAAAATTCCTGGTCACGCCGGAAATGAAACCCGCGGTTTCTCCAGTTCAAATGTGTACACTACCTTTTATTTTTTAAACTTTCGGAGGGACTTTCTTTCATTACCCTTTAGAATAGAATATTTATTGTGTTTGGCTTCGACTATCTGGTTTGTTCTTCCGCCAAACCATGTAGAGATAATTACGCATACAAAAATAACAAATAAAAATTATAATAATAATTAAAATTTTAATAGGGAATCTAAGTTATTTTAAAAGTTATTTATTTAATTATTAAAGAAATTGCAGTTAAAAATTAAAATTGCTATAGTGATATATGGATGTTTACAATGCATTTATAATAATATTTGATTTTTTATTGTCTTTCCCTTTCATTATTTTGCTTAATGTACCGAATTTCCTTACATTGATTACCTATCCAGTAGTAATATATTTCTGTCGATAGTTATATAACACAAGAAGCCCTTTGACTCTGTTTTGAATGGTGCAAATGCTAAAGTGGAATTGAGAGAGGACAAGGGTATTTCGTCGTCTGCTGCATCGTTCTGTCTTCGTTCAGTTTCCTCAGCCCTCAGGCACCCACCGTCCTCCGAGCACCAGCCAGCGGATCCTCAAACAGCGAGAAGCACATACCTCGAGTCCTCTCAGTTCTAACGTCTTTTCAACAGGGCCGACGCGATATCTGCGCTTGCGAGCTGCTGCTACTAGTCCAACCACAGACATTCCCGTATCTTTTTACAAGCTTTTATTTAACTTGACCGGTTAGTTAGTATATTTGGGCCAAATTTTGCTAATGAATTTTAAACCAGTTCCCCCCCCCCCCCGATGAAGCTGAAATTTGACCCACGTATATGAAACCGATGACAATGCAATATTATGATGTCTAACTCAAATAAAAACTTTTATATAATGATTTTTTTCGGTCAACATATGATAATATAAGTTTAATTTCATACATCTAGCTTTCATGTAGACTATTCTGTATACAAGTGCGACCTACAATATCTGTAATATTTATTTCGATAGGAAGTCAATGTTTATGGAAAAGTATCCTCGCTCATGCGCGGTTCAAGCGTCGGCACAGTACGCAGTCATTGTTGCCCCCTTTGCTCCTTCTCTTACTTCTGATATATATTGTGCTCTGAAGTGATTGTATCGTGTACACTTCCATCACGAGAGGTTGACGGAAATGCCTGAGTGGGACATTCGGCATCTTTCCTTCATGACGAAAATGTTTTTGTAATCCGTGCACTGTAATTCCAATTAAACATCAATTTCTTTTGTTTCATTTTTAGAGTAGTTTATGCTGATTTGAAGTGTGTTTTTAAATGTTTGTAACTTTAAAGTGTAACTTCATGAAAACCGTTATGAAAACTTCTCAAAATCGGCTCAAAATTTTTATATTTCTATGGTTATGTGTGCAAATGTAGTGTTATTAGTTCGCATGGCGCAGAAGGTTCGCATGGCGTCCGCGTTTGGTGTAGAAGCAATAAAATGTCTCTTTGGTGCACTAACATTGCAAATGCTGATGTAAGGTTGTAGGAGTCAATGTAATTGGGACGAAATTGGGAATTGCATCTCCGTAACAGGTTTTACGATATATTAATGAAGCTGGGTTATCACAAGATACCTCAATCATCCGTCTATTTTCTTTATCGTATGTGTACTAGAGTACAATTGAAAAAAGAAAGAGGTCATTGAAGCTCTACCACTTATCTCCTAAATACCGAATGTCATGTAACTCGTCTTTCTCTCTCTTCTCATTAACGGAACGCTTTCACTTAATGTCTCCCTGACATTATACTTACTATCTCTATGCCTCCATCAGCACGCTTCCTTCGTGTATGTCTGATATGTGAAGGATGCAGGGAGGTGTCGCCTCACACCTCTCTGTATGAAACAGACGAATCACCAGCTGTAACATTGCATGCCAGCAAGTACGGGAAGTTAGAATACAATGAATTCGCTATGCGCAAACGCGTTTCTTGAAATTAACTCCCAAATTATTACTCGTTATCATAATGTCATGGTTTATAGAGCAGAAAAGACCAGTTGTTGCAAAAAAAGGGAGAAGATAATTGGATTTTCGCGACCGTTGCCAAAGTTACATGCCTGCTTCGTGTATGGAAAGCTATTTGAACAGTGGATACGTTATTATTTTTTAGAGTTTAAACCTTTTTGTATTGTCATTTTCCGGGTTTAACCACAGCTGAAGTGTCTTGCTTTCTTAAATACTTATATTTTCCAAAGTAATTTTTATTACTGCTTTCTGTATTAAAACTACTCGTAATTACCTCACTCTTCTCTAAGACGTTAAAAATTGAAATGTATCAATTAATTGGTAACAGTTCATCAGTAATTCTATTTGTTTTTATTTCCCGGTTTCATTAACGCTATGAACGATTTTTGTTTAAAATTGTAATGAATAATGTTTCAATAATTCTACTTCTGTTTCTAAGACACAAAACGAATATTCCTTGTATTTTATGTCTTATTAGTAAGACCTATTTTTCTATTTAGTGCAGTATCAATGCAGTGAGAGGTATAAAAATGACACGACATTCTCATTACTTAATATGAGTTGTATTTGTAATATTGTTCTGAAACATTACACTTTCTTAATTTTTCCTTGGCGTCTCAATTGGATTTCTAAATATCACTGCTTTATTCTGTCATTTTTTTACGGGAAGGGTTTTTATGGGACATTATTTTCTTGAACTGCCAGTTTAGAAGTATTTACGTTATGTTCAGAACGTACATCGAAAGAAAATACTTAATATCGTATATTACCGATAGCGGTTGTCTAGTGGTAAAAGTCTTCGCTTCCACGATAACGCTGGGCAGTAGGGCTGGATTCAAACAATGCTCGGCCGGTAACCCAATATCTCTCCTTTCCCATTCCAGACAAATATCGGGTTGGTACCACAAGTTTCCTGACAACCCAGTTCCCTTACCCGAGACGAGGTTAGGTGCAAGAACCCAATAACCTCGCTATAGGACATGAAATAAAATAAAATAATGTGGATTAAACAGTTATTTACACACAAAATTTAAAACCTGATGCGAGAGAAGTCGCGAAAACTCTAAGAGTAAATGAGCAATTTTTGGGATCACATTAAATATTGGAAAATATGTACACAAAAAAGTTTAAAATATGCATTTGAAATATGCGCTGAAATGTGCATAATGTGCATTAAAAATCCAATTAAATCTACTAAAAAATTGGATATATGCACTTCAAGTATTTTCTTATTACTAAGAAAGTGCGAATGTTTATTGGATTAGATCAGTAATACATCTGAGCTCGTTTATGCCTTATAAACCATATTACAATAATACATGTGTAAAATTTTACTGATTACTGTAATTAACATAAAATTTACAAGTTCAAGCAAGAATGTTAACAAATATGCACTTATAAGAAAAATGGCCCCACGATTTTAAGAATGCTAGAAAGCCAGAAAAAATACATGCCAAATCCGAGTCCTGACGAGATAAAAAAACTGGAATAAATGGTGTGAATTTAGGTAATGGTATGTTTGCTTTTGAATTCCTGGCGGCGGCGGCTGCTGCTGCTGCTGCTGCTGCTGCTGCTGCTGCTGCTGCTGCTGCTGCTGCTGTCGTTGTTGTTGTTAGAAGCAAAACAGGATGATTGTGCTCTGCCTTTTGCTTCTCTTGAACTCGACCTGAAGAAAAGGGAGCGATGGTTGCATTTAAACGTTTCCGAGTGGAGGAAGCGAGCATCGCCTCCCTCGCCTCGACAATGCACTCACGACGAGAAAAGCACTAAAGGAGATCGAAAGTGCTTGCAATGGGACGGAGTGTGTTGTTGGGGAGCGCGAGCGCGGGTCGGGCGCCTGCCTTGTGGAAGCTTTCCGCCTTACATCATGTGCCATTGGAAGCTTATGTCTTTATTTGATGCTCGTATAAAATATAAAATAACCTAATCTAGTATCATTTTTTCCGGATGGCATTTCTGGCAATTAGGAGTTGACAAATTAGTGTAAAAGTTTATATTTTTTTCAATTAGATAATTTTTAATTAAGTTGTTACACTGAAACGTAGAGGGTCAGCAAAGTCAGGGCGGTTCAAATACACCGATAAAAATAAGTTTCATTTTTTCGTGATCAATTTAATATGTGTGCTTACAGGAAAGTTCAACTTTTAAATAATTTGAATATAAGGGTGAGCAAAACGTAAAATTACTTGAGCAAAATTGTGCTTTAATTTAAGTCCAATCACGTGCAAACTTCACATAACCCGATACCAAAGTCCAATGTAACATATTACAGTGTAATATCGGTGTTCCTACAAGCTTCATTGTTTATGGTAGACGATAATGCTTTATGGTAGGTGGTGTTGAATGTCTATTCCTGGAAAAGTGTAATATTGAAAGAAATAACAGAGTAATTCTTTAAATGGAGTTCCTCGTGTAAGAAATGTATAATCGTTACCGACTGGTAAAGAATTGAAAGGAATTTTACAAATAAATTTTACATTTATTAGTAGTTTTTTGTTTTAATAATAGTGTATAGAACTTCAATAGCTAGGAAGCTTCAATTTATCGTTTGTTTCAACGTAATCATGTGAGGTGAGTGTACTCCTAAGAAACTTGATTGTAAATTCGACTTACTTTCCTAAGTAGTGTACGAACTGAAGTTGGCACTGCTTCATCCTCAAGAGAGTGAGGGGAAATTTTGGGCAGCATAGTTTGTTTCCCATCAGCCCTAGCGCTATCTAGTAGTAAAAGATGATCAGTTTCGCCGCCTTACATCTGCGTATATTACTATTTCTCCTGTGGTGAAATGACGTCACTGCGCGGTAGATCAGTGACGTGTTCCCATCCCGCCTTGTACATGCGTGGAACTGTTTACGTTATTTCACCACAGAAATATCCTAATGTTATCCCTGTCGTTTACTTTGTTCTCGTATCTCATTCGAATGGCAAAACAGACATGAAGTATGAGTGATGGTGGAGTTGCATCGCAGCCATGAACGTGGCTTGGAGTGACTCTTCGTCACCTTCGACCGTTTAATGACTGCTTGGACACGCCCGCGCCGTTTAACTCTCGCCAATACGCGCGAGGGAGAAGTTACGCGCAGGATATTACATCACGAACGAAGCAAGTCTACGTTCTTCGGCTAGAGAATGTCGCGGAGAAGAGTCATGATACTCGTGCATGCGTGGAAGTGAAATGCGGACTGCGGTCTTCAAACTCGGAAATCTCACGGACCACTGAATGAATTATTTTAATTTCGGCATCTGAAATGTTTTTTAAAGACGATAAATACGACACATAATATCCACTTATTCGATTAATTAAATTTAAAAAATATTTAATTAAAAAAATGAATTGCACTTATTTCATGTGACAAAATTAAAATGCTTTTTCAAGAAAAATTGAAAATATTTATTTAATTAAACATATTTATTCAATTAATGCAATAAAATCTAAAGACATTATGTTTTCGTTCAACACCTCGGTGGACATCAGTTGCATCAGAGAAATGTGTTGTTTTTTTTCTACTACTGGTTTCCCATTTTTCAAACAAAGTCGAAAATAAGTCGAATATATTATACGACCTTCTTTAAATGATACGGCATATTTATTATGGTTTTTTATTCAACGTTTTGACTATAGATTTTAGCTATTATCCAGTGCAACAAATTGTAACTAGGAATATTTACATAGGAACAAAACAATTGGACATGATGTAAAACGTAAATATTAAAACAAAATTGGCAACATTTGGCCAAATCTCATCTCGTGTCCTTCCGATCGAACGAACGCGTATAGAAAATGGTCCGTGGTCTAAGATAAGGATCTAGTTAATATTGTTATTGTTTAACGAAAATTAGGCTGTTTCGGCTCTCATCTTTGTCAGTTCCAAAACAAAGTTATGTGTGTTTTCATTTCCCATAGAATATTTATTTTCAAGCAGTCGGTAGTGTTGCATTTTCAAGAAATGCATATTTTGGAAATTTATATATTTGTGTATTGCTCAGGTTTGAACACCGTCTCCCCTTCGTCTCCTCCCAGATCAATTTCCACGTGCACTATGAGAACACAAGAGAAGATATTTGATTGCATTCTGTGAAACGAGAAACGCGCTACTTCGACATGTCATCCAGCAGTTATGATCTACAGAACCCACTTGACCTCCTGAGTGAGAGTTAACGCAATTCAGGAGATGAATCATGTTGAGTTGATTCTTCATCATCACAATTTATCACTTGTTTGCCTCTAGTATTATAGTACATTAATTCAACTGTACGACCTTTTTTATATATTAACTATTCATTTTACTTTTTAGTAAAATGAATAGTTAATATATAAAAAGTTAGTAATTGTTTAAATTTACGAACAGATACAGAAAAGTTATCAAATGTATGATTACCTTTTATAAATTTTGTTTATTTTTACTTAAGGCTGTTCTTTATTAATTTTGTTTCTCGTATAACTATGTTCTAAAACAAACGTGTGAATATCAATTGAACCTGAGGAAGATCAAAATAAGGGTCAAAACGTTGTACTGCAAAGTAAAATAATTAGTAAATGTCTAAATGAGGTCACTAAGTTAAAAGAACGTACTTCTCGCCGTCCTCTAACTCGACTGTAAACAGTATCTACTACACTAGTTTATTTTAAAATTCCTAGACACATCGTGACTAGGGAAGAACAAGTCCGGTATTATTCGGTAAAAATGACACTGTAACTTCTGCCGAATATTTTTCACTAAAATTAAATTGTTTTCCAAACATCGCAATTTATATTATTAACTTTATGTTCGTGATAGAATAATCATTTAATTAATAAAGAAGAGAATATCTGAGACGTGCCCACCGGCGAGGCTGTTTCTAAGAAGGTGGAAGATTCCCTCCGAGGCAGTTGTCGTGGCGATGTGCAAGCATTGCTTTACGTGTGTACTTCATCAGGCGATATGTGAGGCAGAGATGCCGTTAGGCTCCATAAATCTTACCCTCAACCCCCGTTACCCCGTTCCTGTTGTATGCAAACAAACGAAACGCCACAAAGCGTTCTGCTCTATGAAGGCCGTTTATAATTAGATCCCGTGTACTGCGTATATTGAAGGATTTCAGTTGTAGTGCATTAGTTGTGAAATGCTGGCTCATATCCAGAATTCTGTTTAGAGGCAGATTAAGGTTTCAGACACAGCCATATGTAATTTTTTTCTTTACTACAAATATCTTAACTGTTCCATTGAAGAATAAAATCTCCCTATTGTGTGTAGATTATTGATTACTTATTACTACAGAGTGGTAAATTTGATGAAGACAAGTAGATGTAGATGAACTTACGAAATAGAAGAAGAAATTGAAGTTTTAGTAAAGACTCGTTGTTGAATTAAGAACATTACGAAGTTTTTTTTATATTTTAAAACATTGTTTGTTGGAACTTCTATTAAAAGCCAAAAATTATATGTTTTAATCAACCACAAAATAGTATGAAGTACTATGGTATGTATTTTACATAAAAATGATCTGAAGTACAATCAGTCTCTTGTTTGATACAGATTGTTTTGTGCTTACAGCTCGAATGAATCTAATCTCATTTGTCTTAAAATTATAATGATTTATTATTATTGTGGGTGATGTGAAAGAACTTAAACTATTTGTATTTGTAAGTCATACTTCCTGCGATTTGAAAAATACAGAAAATAATTGTGGTTCTCTTCTTCCTAAAATTTGAATGGTTTTCAGCGAATAAAAGAGTAGAATAAAAGAGTTTTCAGCGAATAAAAGAGAAGAATTGTGATATTGTATTGAAAATTAACTGTTACAAATACTTCATTGCTCATTGTAATAAATGCACTTCAGTTGCTTTGAAAACGCGGGTAATATACTTTGAACTCGCGTCAATTTTTCGTTAGATACGTACGCACCATCCAGGAATTTGGAAAAAGAAAACTTCCAATTATTATGAGAGTTGAAAAAAGGTTTGAAAATATTTCTATAACCGTACGTTTTCACGGTGCGGTTTTCTTGGAGTAACTTTTCAATGTGGCGATACGATGACGAACAGCTATTTCCCTGTACTATAAAATTGTCATTAACTTTATGAGTGTCGTTAAATGACGGAAGGGAAAATAGATAAGAGAGTTTCCTGTGCGTATTACTTCGTTCAGAAGGAACTCACTACAAAAAGAGATTTGGATTCAAACAATGGAAACAAACTTTATAAAGGTTGGCAATCTACTCTTGCAAAGAGGAAACTTGTTAGAAAAATAATCACACGAGGTAAGTCCTCTCCTAAACTCTACACTAGGAGAGGCCATCTAACGATCTCCTGCGAGATTAACGTACCTAACACGATGTTTAAGGTGGTATTTTCAAATCTATACTTGACCTCTTGAGTATTCTCTTTGATAATATTTTATTTTGTAATTGACGTTTTAAGTATGCCTAAAATCTTTCAAGGATTAAAAAAACGTAAGTATACAACTAAGATAGTAGACGAAGATAATATCAATATTTAAAATGTAAGGTTATTGCATGTAATAAGGCGTAACTAAAGGAAATTTGAGTAAAAAGAAATATTCCAAGCAACAGATTGCAACGTTAATCAGTCTTAAAGATCAGTTACTATAAAATTTAAACAAACTAGGTCAACGTCTACCACAATAAAAAACAGAATTAGACATTTCTAAAAACCTTGTCAGTAGGCATTATGTTACTATAGTAGGTAGACTGCCTTGTAAGTACACAAAGAACCAAAATACACGTAGTACATTTGATAATTGAGATCGATAATCATATGAATGCAGTAATAACTCTTTACGTCCTAAAAAAAATCGGACTTAAACCGTTTGCCTTTGAATATGAGCGTTGGTGGTATGACTGTAGCGAATGCATTTACACATTCCGCGATGATGACACTTACGAAGTGTTTCGAAGACTGCGAATGCACTCCCTTTGCTCCCTTCTGAGCTAAAATAGTCTGCGGGTGGTGGATTGTTAGACGGCAACCTTTTTCATCAATGTTTTAAATTGTTTTGGGTTGACTTATCAGATCTAGTTTATCGTTGACTTCATTCAGTCTTGCACATTGATTATCTTCAATTAATGTATTACGTGATTGTTCGACAGCTCTCATATTTTGTTACATAAACCTCATTAGCCGATAGGCTTAATACCCTCAGGTATCTTATTTGTGGAACGAAGTGCAATATGCAAATGAGGTGGAGTTAGTGATAGATTTATAAATAAATTGAATTAATATAATTGACACAGTACCATATTTCCCCTTATTATACCGTGCATTAGATTACCCTGCAACGAGAACGGTATGTGCAACCCTCAATACATGTATGCATAACGACATATATTTTGCCTATTCTTTGCAGCAGTGTATTTTTTTAGTTTAGAAGGGAAATTAATTAAAATTTGGGACTATTGTAATTAATTTCATACAGCTAATTAAGTATTATTTAAAGGAATTATGGTATTAGCGTGTGCACAAATTTGATTGCGGAGATAAAAAAAAGTTGAGGAGAGCGTTTGAAAATTATACTGTACTATATGGAGAAATGGGATAGCCAATGTATTAGTAAAGAGTACACGAAAAGAGTATGTACGTGTGACTTCACTCCGCAAGTCGTGGGCTCGAATCCTGTTGAAGACCTTTTGTCCATAGGCTGTGAATAGCTGCGAAGCCGTGTTCGGCCGAATTCACACCATTCGCACCAATTCGTCCATTATAACCCAATCTATTATAAATTTTATACAGGACTTGAAGTGTTTGAAAATATAAATGTTACAAAATCAACAGAATGGGAATTTTTTTTTAGGAAATTGGTTCATTTCTTCGTTTTTTTTAAATTGTAGTATTTGTAAATGGAAAATGTAACGTGCTATTGAAGCTTATCACATGGAGCGATGATGGAGGTGGGTGGTAGGACTTTTGTTAGTACGTGGGTCGGTTGACTGGGTTTACCAACAACTTGGCCCACTTGGAGGTATTAGTAGGAGTAGTTAGTAATGGAGTTACTGATACTAGGAGCAGTAGGATGTGAATAGAAGAAACAGGTTTCACTTTTCAGTAGTCAGAGTAATATGAACTGGAACATTAATGTGAAAGCTACAATTTTTTTCTGACCCCACCGGCAATTGAACCTGCAGTGAGTTTTTTGTAAAAAAAAAAAAGGATAATAAATTGAGATAGATTACAAAATATATAAATTTAAGAGGATGTCCCTTAGCCATCTGTTTTTTTATTTTTATTTTCGTAATAATGGTTCAATAGGTATATAATCCCGTTTGTTTAAGTTCACCTTCAGGAACGTCACAGTGGGAGAGGGAAGGAAGAGGAAACAACGAAGTGTGAGGCAATCGAACTGCTGAAGCGCAGAGCAGCTCTGCCGTCGCCGCTCCGGCTGGCTGTTCCACCTTCCGCTATGACGTCAGCGATCGCGTGAAGACCGGAAGTGCCGGTGGCGTCCGCTTTGCGCCACGCATGTCACATGACGCATGTCAGAGACGGGCTTCAGGATCCCGATAGTGTATTTTCCCCTTTCGATACACGGCATGAGAAATATGTTGTCATCATCTACAAAAATAATTTCGAAGTATTTTTAGATGTGGAGTATTGTGAACTAGGAAATGGAAAAGAAATGTGACCGATTTTATTTCCTCGACAACTATGAACAAATCTAGGGATACAAACAAATCTAGAAAATCGTAATCGGTAGAGTTTTACGTACCAAATAGTGTTTGCAACGTTTATCTTGTAATCTAACCAGACGTCCTCCCCGAAATTTCAGATTGTTTGCCATTGTCAGTTTTAATAATATTGCCTCTAGAACATATTCCCAATGTACCATGTTGAAACGACAAATATATATTAGAGCAACTTTCATTGAAATAGGCAAAAGTCTGATTCCCCTCCGATGAATTCCTGGCTACGGACCTGCGTTGTAACTAAGAAAAAGATAAAATAACTTACATTGCGCAAAACAATTTGATATTAAATCAATTTGATATTGATCAGTTGATCAATTAAATCAATCGATACAAATCAATTTGATATTAAATGCAGTAATATTTTTCTTAATGTTTGGCGTTGGCTCTTCTTAATATAAATAATATAGAAAATAGTTTTTTGCACTCTTAAATAAGAATGAAGACAAATTCACGCGTAACAATTTAGACAATTCACACATATTAATTTAGTTACAAATATTTTACCAAATGCTCTGTAACCTGAACAAATTGTGAATAAAGAAGTATTTGAGAGGAAAAAAAACGATTTAGAAAACAACTCGCTAGTAATGAACTAGCACACCTGACGATTTATTCACACCCGTAAAGACGAAATTTAATTTTGATTTACAAATGGTTATTATACGAATTTACGTGTGAATTTACCTTAATTTTTATTTAAATTAAATTGTCTGCATAAAAGTCTGGTCGTGTGTTTATAATTTTTATAATATTTTATCTCTTTATGAGCAACGACTTAATTTTACAATCCCCTATATTTCGAATGCGTTTGAGACTCGCGAAAGTCCCTCTCGTCCCTCCGTCACTTTTTAACGAGATTTTTTTCATTTCCTCCGTCCAGTGCGTGAATATTACCCTCGCACGTCCAGTGCAAAGGAGCCAGCCAGCAGCCAACCACCCAGTCATTCCTCATGGCTGTGGTGGCGCGGCGCGCGGCCAGGCGTGGAGGCAAATTGCTTTCCGGTTGAGCGCCCATTCTGCACTCACACCTGCGGCGTTTATCATTCGACGCCAGTTGCATCGCCTAAGGCGTTGAAACGGATCACGGGGATCGGACTCTTCAATTTAAACGGACACGAAGACTAATTGCGTGTATTAATGAGTACATGACCTTCCGAAAGGTATCGTGTTCTAGGGAGGATCGTATCTTCCCCCAAGTTATCGGGAGGATATAAATTTATTCTCTTCTTTCACTTACCTTTTCTTTTCCATCATTCTTTTGACAAAAATTAATAAGATCAGATTGTAGCATGTATTTAATTTAATATGTTAATCAACTGTTTTCTGTCCTTTCCTGTCGTCTATTATTTGGATGTGTGAGGATTCTAATGACCTAGATGTTGGCGAGTCCTGAGTCTCAATAATAATGCTCCACCTATTCGCTGTAATTTTATTGATTTCATTTTTCTATGTCAGTTGATCAAAATATGTTATATTAATAATAATGATAATTATGTATTGTACTTTAATTGGCCCCCTTGCCCGCTGACAGAATACAGGATATGCGAAAGCCAGGATAACATAACAAAAGGAACAAACAATAAAATAATTGAATTCTAGGACATTGAGCTGACTCAACATTGACAAACTAATATTGAGTTGAAAATATCATTCAAACGTGCGTTATGGTTTAAACTGATATTTCTGATGATCGGATCGGAGAAGATTGCGCCATATAGTCAGGTGATCACACTTATTGTAAGACAGTTGTACTTGTCTCTCTCGGTGTTCCTTGCTAGCCTCACAGCTGCTCTACAATCATTATAATTAAAAACAGTTTTACTTACAGAATGTATTTTGAATCGCAATTTTTCTATGATAGTATACTACATGTACGCAAACTACACTATGCAATTTCATAAGCGTGTGGGTGGAAATTTAAAAAAAGGCTGTGACACGCGATGCAAGTGAATTGAAAGCGGCGAGAACATGCTGATTCGATTCCTATGAAATATGGGACGCGTTAATGGAATTACACGCACAACCATGACAGTCAAGTATTATTAAGCGGAAGTATTATCCAATTATCAGGCGTTAGGAAAATGGTTGTGAAAGGACGCTCATGTTCTTTTCTACTTTTTTGTTTTAAAATTCTGATGTGACATGTTACTATAAAATGACACGTGGTCGGTATTCATCCATACCTACGTATCGGTGAAAATACTTTTGTCTCTCCATTAAGAAATATTTCATTGAGAGACTACATTGCCTAGAAATGAAAGAAAATAAAACATTCCTCGCTCTCTCTCTCACACACACACATACCGCAACATCTTCATTTCTACTACTTCCATCTTCCTGTCATACAACATAGAGCAACTCAGACCTCACTACTGACTTACGCCACTGCATCTGTGATATGAAGCTTCTTCGTCATTAAAGTTGCTTTGAAAATGTTTCCATTGATACTTTCGGATCCCAGAGGGGTGAACTCGTTCTCAGAAACTTCTTCCCCATTCGTCATGGGGGAAGAGCGCCGAATTCCTTCTTCCATGTGCGCCTGAATTCCCTTCCACTTCGCTGTTCGCTGGAATGAAAAGTGATGCGGGTGAGAGATTTGCCCGATTGAAATCGATTGCACAGTTTGAATGAAGGATGTATTGGCGACTGCGTCGAATCGTGCAGCTACGTTCTCGTGGATCTTAAAGGTTTTCACCGATCAGTCCCATATGTATTTTTGTAAGAATTTGCCTATGCTATAATGTATTTGAACATTCTTTCTCTTATAAATTCTGACAGAATAGTACGTAGACAATTATTTCACTTAGTCAAACAGCACTAGTTAAGATACCAAACACCACCGTTCCATATAATACACACATTTGAACGTTATGGTTTCAAGATTAGTTAGAATAAATCCAGGTCCTTGGTTCGATATGAACCTCTTAAATCCAGCTCGCTTGGTCTCTGGGGCGTGCCGAATTAGGGATTTTCCCGGCCACTAAAACCCGGCCGAGAAAACTGTGCCAAGTCTAATGTATGAAGACACAAGCTTACCGCACGGGGCGGGCCAGATGAAGGTGAATGCAGTGAGAAAGAAATTTGCTCTAATATCTCATGGTCCTGGCAGATGAAAACCAATAGTGCTTTTGAAGAGAATAAACGTGATGAACCGCGTGGTTCGACTTGCGTGCCACATAATTAGTGGGCGTATCGTTGGACTAACGGGGAGCGATGGTGGAGCAACGGGAATCAGTGAAGATTGGAATCCACACCTGCGATAGTATTTTGGAAGCGTGAACATGTATGTGGGATTTACCTGTCTTATATGCATAGCTGAGTAATCGATTAATATCATATTTTTGTGTTCTTCCAACCAGTCTATAGAAATAATTAATCATATATCGAAAGATAGATAATATTATTGAATATAATTAAATATTACTATCGAGCAAAATAAAATAAACTCGTTCGCTATCCAACTTATCTTTGCCCGCGGGCCATTTTCTATACACTTTCGATCGATTGGGCGAACTTGGGATAGGGTTTGGCAAAATGTTACCCGACAAATAAGACTAATGGGTCGTATTTACCCATTTATGACACGATGTTTTGATTCTCACCCACAAGTTTATATTATTTCAAACGGAAAAAATAAACAGTATATTTATTTATTAAAAAAAATTTTAATATTAGTATTATAATAAGGTATTGCCATATTCGAATTTATGACAGGGTAATTCCGGACAATTTTGTATTTTCTCTCATCGGGCGTGCCACGTTAAAGATTAATTCTGACAGCGTATATTTATAACTTGTGCCCTCTCCCCCCCCCCCGCATGTTTGAGGAGAAATCTAATGTACAATGTACTATAACTCACGAACGACCAGATGGACAGCGCTGGTCTAGATCAATGCTAAAAAAATTAACAAAGGAGACAACGATCACGAATTACGTCAAACCTAAAGGACGTGACATGACAAGTCGGAAACAGTAATTCTTTTTTAATGAATGCAATATTTTTCTTAGAGGAGGATGCCGGATTATATAGCATTATGGATTAACGAGTGCTCTATTTATAGGTTTTAGTGTACTTCCTTGTAATTACGGAATTGAATCCAATGTGGAGAGAAGTGCGTGTTGATTTCGCTGGTATTGGCGAAGCTATGGGCAAGACGGGTGAGAGGCGGCGAAACGCAGATGGCAGTGGCATGGAAGGGGATCGCGGCTGCGATGGAGTGATTGAACTTCCTGCGCCGCTTCCTTCATCGACTCCCCTCCAGGAAGGAAGTGGAGGGATCGATGTCTTCCGTTTCGGAGAATTGCGTCGCAGAGGGATAGTATCGCTTTTGATTGAGACGACATTTTGGTATCCCTGCTATCACGACAATAAGTATGTACAGAAGAACCTTTTTAAACCGGCGTACTCGGGATCTGACGTGTGGTGTATGAGGGTTTTTCCCGGAATCTAGAAGTTTCTTTTGAAAATTGAGTTTCACAATAAATTAACGTTATACACATACTTACAATATATATATATATATATATATATATATATATATATATATATATATATATATATATATATATATATATATATATATATATATA
>NNCF01129448.1:23839-39464 GCA_002313205.1 Laupala kohalensis
GGGCTGTAAAATGAGTACTAGGGATTATCCTGGGGACAAACCGGACGGAGCGAGATGCTGGCCACATTTTCTCGACCTTGTGCCGAGTCCAAGAAATTCCACTCGAAAGTGGGAGGAATCGAGTTGGTCTTCCGGATGAGAGTGATTTTTTTATTTCAGCATCTAGTGGACATATTGAGCCTGTACGTGATAGTCTAGCTCTCTCTGTTATCTCGAGATGTGATATTTATGTTGGATTTTTGCGAAATTTACACACACTATAGACCCAGCGCGAAAGTGGAGAACAAGGAAAACACTCAATAAGGAAGTTCTAGAAAGTATAGAGGAATATATTCACCCTAAATTTCGATGCTACATGTAAAGATACAAAAGTTATAAGAAGATGAAGAAAGTTTGCCGCTAATTCTGCCTTAACCGTACAGCGCCGACAACCGCCAGATGGCATGTGAACACAATAACGGCCCTCAGTTGGTCACTTGAGACGTCACATGAGAATATTACTTTCATTAAAATTGTTTCTATACATCGTATAGAGCTTGTTTTTCTCAGATGTTTTTTGTATTGTTTCTAATCATCCGTAATACCAATTATTTTATAGGTTCTTCACATTGCTACGATTTTTGAAAGCAATGCCTAACTTTTTTCGGTTCTTCTTCTCATGCAACAGATGGAAAATCTCATATGGCTGTTCCTGGTTCTACGTCAATATAATCAAACAGGGAAGCCGAGTGGGTGTACGGCTCACTTTTCAAACTTTCACCGTGGTTCAATTATTAAACTAACAGTTGTGAATAATCGCGACGAATACTGTTAGATTAAAATCAATGAATGCATACAATTTTTTCTAAACTAAATACTGTGCTCCAAATGAATAAGATAATAAAAAGAGAAGTCATAAAAACAAATTTACTCCACAACTACATCAAAAAATATTTCATATCTCCATTTACTTATGTAACTTACAAATCCATTAAATCTTAAACAACAGACAACAGGCAATTCAAGAAAAAAAGAATGTCATTCATTGTCAAACCGACTAAAACGCGCAGACTTGAGTGGCTATTTATTTGTTCGCATTTTTCAACAGACATTTTATCTCCTCCAGCAAAAATGTAATTGCCTGAGAACACTAAAGCACTGCTATTATTGTTCTGTCACCATAAGGTGGATTCGAATCCTAGTGAGACTTGTGAACTGATTTTTGAAAATGATTTATACCACAATTCAGCTCGTAATATATGTTTGGGAGGTGTAATGAACGAAACCTTAATTTATGCTCTCACATTGCTTAGGAAAATCTTAAAACATACGCTGAGCAACTGTCAATTCGGTTACGTAGCATTACAACATATATGGCAAAGTGGCAGGGCAAAGTTCATCTTAGCAAAGTTGCTGACGAGACGACAAAGTTTCTATAAAATAATTTCTATTCATGTTCTCTTTAAGTTTCGATATTTTAGTTTCTTCATGTGTAAATGAAAGTGTTCAATGATATATTTTACGAGGAATTTAGAAACGTTCTTCAAAATTTCAATAAACATGTCCAAAAAAAATTATATTGAATTTAAAAGCAAATAATTTATATTTAAAGAAAACAATGATACTAAAAGAAATTTACGACTTCGTAATTATACCCCAAGTATTAAAAATTTATTTTAATAAAAATATTGGGTAGGAAACGGGTCTAATATATATCCAAACCAAAGTTTCAATAAATATTTATTCATATAGCATCTAGATTTACAACATTATACATTTGGAGAACAATATTTACTAAAGAAAAACGTATATGCTTCATTAATTTAAACTAAGTTTTCGTAGCAATAAAATAGCAATCGCATCGTCCAATTTTACTTCGCTCCATAAACTCAAATTTCCCCTCTACAGAGTAACACGAGGCCGTCTGATCAGATAAGGTATTTCAAACCTTTCTTCTTATAGTCGTAGATGAAAGAAATAATTTCAACCAGGAATACCTAGAAAGAGAGAGAATTTGCGCAGGTGATTTAAACTTTCGCTTTACTTGAACGCAAAGGCTACTTCATTTGAAGGTCAAAGTATACTTTTGAAAAATATTAAAAAACTGTTCCAACTATTTTATTTTTCTTAAATATACTGTATTCATAGTGTAATTAGTATATGTTTAATCCGCATTATCGGTAAAGTTTGGTATAGATGCAGTGAAATAATTTCCACTCACATCGCGTACTTTTTCCTTTACCAATGGTGAGAATCCAAAGAGTGTGTTTGTAGATATGTCATTTTAATGTTATTTTTAAAGGAGAATAGAAGATAGTGTGCATCTCATGTTTCTCATTGTATTTGGAATCTTCCACCCACACGAACGTCCTTAGTCGCGAATTCACATCCAATGACGGTGTATCATTTCGCGGCGTTTGTAGGTGTGCACTACTTCATTTGCTGAACTTTCTTGTTACATTTTGCTTAGCTCCGTTTTTTATTTTTCCATTATTTTGATGGTAATGAGTGATACCATTTTGTTTATTTTTAACTATTGTTTTGAGTTCAGTGCTATATCAGTTGGAAATGTAGAAATAGTATTGTAAATATTACATTTTACACTTTCAGAATTCTTTGTCAAGAAAGATAAGTAGAGTAACGAAATAGCATGAAAAATACAAAACACTCAGACGCAAGGATATTGAAGAAGTATTATCTTTAAAAGAGTATCACATATTTAAACAAAATTATTAATAGATGCAATTAACGTTCTTTAATATAACTATGAAATTTAAAGGAAGAGAAAGAGAGAAGTAGGAACAAAGAAAGAAAACAAGAATCTGTGGTTGTATTTCACAATTTCATTTGAATAAATTAATGAAAGAGATTTCAGTTTTAGTGATATTTGTTGTAATCTAAAACACGTTTTTTGTAATATTAATCTCGGATCACGATTTTATATGCTGCACGATTACAACCAGTGTTATATTGTAGATCATTATATTATTAGAACATGTAATTTATTTGTTCCTTAAGTAGTTTTATATTATTTATAACTCGAGAATTAAACTTTTGTGTTATTAGTTCATATTTGAGACAAACGTTTTCTATATTTATTTAATTCCTTTTCACATATATGAAAAACTTAAGAGAATCGCAAATTATGTGAAATTACTTTCGACAGTACACATCACTTGTAGGCAAAGAGATTTGATTTCTTTACTTCACTGTATAAATATAAGAAATTATAGGAATATTTATAAGTAATTTGTGATTCAAATTATACCAACTCCATACGATATCTTGCAATTATATTCCAATTCTGTTAAAAATATATTTTATCACAGTATTACGCAAACGTTTTTTACAGAAACTCTGATATCTTTTACGTTGTCTATGAAGACCTTGCGAGACAACGAATCTCGAGATGTCGTTTAAATATAGAGAATGGTAAAGTTTATTGAAATCAATAATATACAGAATATTTTTGTTATAGAAGTCCAAAATTAAAAAAATACAAAATATTTCTTTAATAGCGGTGTAATGAAACATTTTATCTCGTTACGATTTACCAGTGGTACTATTAGTCTTCCAAATATGGGAGCCGTTTCAAATAGACCTACGATTGGTCGAACGAGACTTCCCCTGTCGAAGAGGAAGCAGTACGAGAGACGCGTTGCAAACCTAACAGATCCAAAACTGGTCAGAGCGTGGGACTTAGAAAAATAAATTGGCCCTTTTATGTTATCAGTAGTGTACATACAGTACAATAAAATTAGTTGCAGTGACATCTCATTTACTTTTTTATTCGTGATGATCTGATGAAATGGTAGGATCCTTTTGAACGAAAATCAATTTCCCACGGAAACCTCGGATTAACCGGCCTAACGCGTAACCGGCCAGTCTTGGTCCCGACGAGATCGGTTAAGAGAGATTCTTCTGTACACATCATCTTGATCTTTCACGTTTTTTGTATGGTGGAACTACAGAAGTCGATATTTTCGGTTAAGTCCTGCCTGAAGATTTATCTTTAAAATTACAAAAACTGCATGTATTAAAGGCATTTAGGAATAAACCTTGTGAGATTTTGCGATGTGTCGGGTATACTTGGTCCCCATAGTTCAAGAGTCAACCGTACGTTGCATTCTGGTAGAAAGCAAAACCAACTCTTATTTTAAATCAGTAAAGGTGCTGAATCTTCTTTGTAAAGTACGGAAAATCGGTATTTATTTTTCACTCTTTTGTCCCTCATACAAAATAAGTTTGCAATTTTTGTCAATCAATAAAGCAAAATGTTTCATTGAATGAAAATGGTTGGAACCTTGGTCCCATTTTCAAACACCATTGGTGTGTTACCTTACGGTCGGTTATCCGTTATTTATTACATAATATAATTATAAAGCATTGAAATATTAATAATAAGTTTGCTGCTATGTGTTTCTTCAACCGGATGTTTAGCACGAACCGGAAAATGGAAAGAAATACATGATTCGTACATCAGACTAATTTTGTTTTGTTTTTTGGGTACCCGTTATTACATTGAAATTCAACATCCTATCAAGTCAGACATTATCTGTCACGTTTTGTTCGCCCCTTTAACGTAGAATTAATTAGGCAGTGTTGGAGGGACCCACACTGCCACACTGAGAAGACACTATGGACAGCGACGAATCTAGGGGGTGGGGGACTTAGGGGCTGTATCCCGCCCTTTGGACAAGAACTTTTAACAGATAGTATTGAAATTGATAAGATGTACCTTTATCCTGTAATATGTATTTACCATTTTAAGCAATTAATAAATTTGGTCACAATTAAATGAATTGTTAATTATCTATTCCATGAATTGATGTATTAGATAGAAATACAAAATCGCTTTAATATTAATATTGATATTTATTATTATTATTATTAAAATTTACAATAATGTTTATAATAATATTTATAAACTTTATGGTCTTGAATACTGCCTAGATTAGCCACTGACTATGGAGTACGATTGAATGTAAGATCCAGATTCAGAAGAAAGAAACTATTTCCCTAAACCATTGGATATTACTACGCAACCTTAGAGTTCGGACACTATAAGGATGTTGTTGGAATGTCACATTTAAAGGTTTGCAGAAACGCTTTCCTTTCTCTGAATTTGAATCTCGCATCCAAACGTGTTCCCACGTTACATGTGATATCTCAACGGCCGTCACTGACACATTTCGGATACATTTCTATTCGAACTGGGTATGAGTTATCGTTCACTTTTACTTAATTTGACCATTTGTATTATTAACAATAATTTAGAATAAAGATAAATGACTTACGACTTTTTATGGACTTTTAGATATTTTTTCTGCGTTTTCAATACACTTTCCGAACACTAGACGAAACGGTGAGTTCTAAAAGTTTTTAAAATGCACCAAGTATACCGAAATCGTCCGTAGAATGTCGTAAATTATTTATTTATCTTGATTACATATTGGACGTTAATAATAGGATTTTAGAATAAAAATTGAACATTTTTGGGGGAAATTGTGTCCATTTAGTATGATTCTTAATCTGACGAAATTAATTTGCACTCATTTCTAACTTCACTTGTGCACTCGTAATCTGATCTAGAGCTACCCGTTCTAACGTTCCTGTGACTGACATTTTGTGATCAAGTCTCCTAATCATGAAGTGTTTTTCTTGTGGAAGATCTTGTGGTTGATAACGTCGTGATTTGTTTCTTCGGCGTTTGAATATGATTCATTGCTGATTGACAAAAATATTCGGGTACGGGGATAGTTATTCTGTGATCGATTTTGATTGTCATATTTATCATAAGAATATTACTCGTCGTAAGGAAAAGTATAGGGAAGAATTCAATGAGGAATAACCGACTGAAGGATATTTATGGAATATGATTATTTCAATGCAACAATTTATTAATTAGACTCAAAAATGTATATATCAACGGTTTATTTTCTCCAAGGACTTAACCTGTCTCATTGTCAAATCCCAAAAACTTCTAACTCATCACAGATATACAACAAAATTTTTAAAATACTGAGCAAATTAATATTTTGTAAGGAAAAGCACTTCTTTCAGTTAAAATTATTAACTTGTACGTTTCATTCTCTATTATTATTATTATTATTATTATTATTATTATGACTCCATTCACCCCCATTGAACATGTTAGTTCTATTCTATTGTCAAAACAATTGCGAATCAAACTACACATGATAAAAAAAACAACTTTAACGTGGAAACAGGATGGTGAACAATAAATGGTAATGAGTGATTTTATATTTTCGTACAACAATGAATATCTATTAAACTATATCAATGAATATCTTTATGTATAAAACTAGAGAAGATGGCATGAGATTTTGAATTACTGAATCCACCCATAAATATTGAAAATCTCTCCACTTTCGGTTCTGATTTTCACTGTAAATTCCCTCAAAACGCAAAAGTTTAGAATTTTTATCTGTAAATAAAGCATGTATACCTTATTAATAAAAATGTATGCTGCCATGACCTATTTCAACCTTATGTGCGGCAGCAACCGAGAAAAGGAGAAAAATTCCATGATTATTTCCTCCGAATAGAAAACTAATTTTTATTTTTATTAGAGGATACATTTTAACATTGAAATGCACCATGTTGCCAGCTCCTGTACATGTATATTTAAACCAAATAATTCTTTTGTTTAAAATTACATAAAACAAATATATTCGCTGTTAATAATTCACTTCATTATACTTAAACATTACTAACGATGTTACTAATATTTACAATTTAGTAACCATGCGCAGTTTATAACTGCTTTTTGACACTTACTTTTACCTTTTAAAAATTATTTATTAAATTTATCCTTTAAACATGAGCATTATTAAACTTTGAACACGTTCTTTATTGTTCCAATACATGACGTAAATTTCACAAAAATCCATTAATTCGGATGCGAAACACTAAAGAGGTACAAATTATGTATTGAATATTGCACACTTCTAATAATAAAATCTCAGTTTAAACATTTAAATCTTCCAGATAAAAGACAACTTGTCTTGAACTTCAATTATTTGTTTGCACCTGGAGATCATAAGTAGGCATGAACCTATTTGTATGTCAATAACTTGTATCCTTAATTTTCAATAGTTTCTAATACAATTTGTAATACTTGAAATAGTAAATTGTATCATAGTTTAGATATTAAATTACTATTATCTTGATGATTTGGTCCGAAAAAAACAACATAGATAACTCGCCCATATTTTATTATATTCTAACGATCATTTGGGATATAAATATAGAAATCCCAAACACGGTTCCACTATACACATGTGTCACAGTTGTTCACGCTGTGATATTATATAATTTAAAAGTAAACACATCACTGTTGATTACATGTTTCAAAAGATGGAGCGAATGTCAAATATCCCTTGAAAAACATTTTGCAGTTTATTAGTATCAACAAAATATTTTAATTACCAACTTATTAATGTACATAAACTACATATTTAATTACACATTGCAACTTATAATATTACAAAATCTATTTGTGGAACGTCAGTTCCATATAAAAATATATTTATACAGGGATCAAACTAATGTACGTGAACATGACGTATTACAATATAAAACAGTAACTCCTGTCATTTTATAACTTAATAAAAATATTTGCATTGCTATACATAAGTGATTTTATAATAACAATTAAAACTAATTACGCACATTCCCTAAATTGAACAATTATAATATTTTTTTACACGAATGGATCATTAAATAAACTTATCGTAGAACTCAACTATCGTTTAACTCAATAACAACCTATTATTGAACAATTAGTTAACTGGTCAGATATTAGCATGTCTTCCAGTTAAGCATATTTTGTAACTTCATTAATACAATCGACATATGCTGTCAAATTTTGAATACTTTTCGAGACTACTGTTTTTGCAGAAAATCGTCAAAAATAAAACACACTTTGTGTGTTTTTAGAAGGGGAAGAAAGTGTTGACCCTTCAATTTCTTCTTGATTTATTTCCTTCTCCAAAGTCTGCTGCATTCTTCTTGTTCAGGTGATGTGATGTATCAGGTATCCTCTGTTACATACACGCCAAACATCTTCATATCCATGTTTGGCGTGGATGTAACAAACGACACCGGAATCTTGAAAAATAATTCAATGCATTTCTTATTACGATTGGTTTCTGTAGCTGTGTTGAACCATCTAGTGGTGTGACTGGACACCCCCTGATGCACCTATGAGATTGATACTCCACACGATAATTGGGATAGAGGTGATTGTAATGCTCAGATTCAACCCGTAGTGGTTTTCCGTAGTACAACTCAAGATGAGAGCACTAAACCCTTACCCGCGATAGAACCCAGAAACTTTGGGATCATGGAAGAGCTGTACCTCATACCGACTGGGCCATCACATCGCTTCAATACAAATAGTTTCATAAAAATGTATGAATAAAATACACCATTATACTCTGTTCGATTACATGAAAATTAAATTGAAGTTAATACCGTAAATTAATATTAATGATTATTATTATTGTGTAGAAAAAGCATTATATATACTGCGTATGACCACGGGGAGGATAATAAACTAATTTACTCTCCGGTAGCAAGCAGATGATGATCCCATTGATTCTGATCAAGGGCCCTAAGGCAGAGGCGTGTTTAACGTTTCAGCACACTCCTAAGATTAGAATAAAAATAGTCAGCTATGTGTTATAATATCAACAGAATAGCAGCAAATTTGTATTTAATAGTTTTAAAAATGCAAATTAATATATTTTACATATTTACAAAAGTTTTTTTACGAATACGTATTATATCAAATGTTTAAATTGTGATTATTTACCCATAAAATTTTACTTGGCACGAGTGAAATCTTAGGAAATGTGCTAGTTCTTCACTAAACAGTTATTTTGTCAAGTAGAAATATCCTATACTAAAAATAAAATACTTGAGCGTTGTCTTTCAGAAACAAAGCCACTTACTTGCGGAGTACCCCAAGGATCAATTCTCGGCCCTATACTCTTTTTATTGTATGTGAACGACATGTCATCATCCACATCAGATTGCAAAATGGTTCTTTTTGCTGATGACACTAATTTACTATGTAAACACGCCAATGCTCAAAAAGTTTTGTCTAACCTTTCGACTTGGTTCCATGCAAATCGTCTCATTGTAAACACTGACAAAACAGTGTCTATGTCATTTCACAATAGTATCACAAAATCTTTACCCCAGGTTTCTCTTTCTTTAAACGGAACACAATTAAAAACTGTTACAAATACAAAATTCTTAGGTCTCCATATTCAAGACAACCTCAAATGGAATTGTCACATTGACAATCTTAATTCCCAATTAAGCAAATTGTGTTACGCATTCCGAATCTTAGTTAACGCAGTTAGTCCACGTATTTCCCGTTGCGTATATTTTGCAAACGTTTACTCCCATTTACGTTACGGCATTACCTTCTGGGGTAATTCCGGTCAGAGTATTCAAACTTTCAGAATTCAGAAGAGGATAGTTCGGATAATTTGTAAATCTCACCCCCGAAACTCTTGTAAACCTTTATTCAAGGAATTAAATATATTAACACTTCCCTGCATTTATATTTATGAAACAGTCGTGTTTGTTAAGTCCGAATTACTGAAGTGCCACCCTTGCTTTATACGAAACAGTCTCGTTCACGAACACTATACACGCAATAGTAGTAATATTCATCGCCCTAGAGTGTCAACCACTCTTTGCCAAAAGGGACCATACCATTCGGGAATCGTTCTATATAATTCCCTGCCCAAGAATATAAAAGATATTATGAAATTGAATATCTTCAAATCCGCGGTTAAAAACTACCTCCTGCACCAGTGCTTCTACACTGTAAAAGAATTTATTGATTTTAACAAAAGTTAAATTCGTCTTGTGCTTTATCACGCCATTGCTGTAGTACTTTTTAAACAACTTATAACAATTTCAAAAACTATTTTCTTGCATGATTGTGTTGTCTTATGGCTCATATTAATTTAGTTTTATGTGTACTCAACATTGGCACGTTTGTGTACATAAATTCTGTAGCCCCATCCTGGCCCGGGTTTTTCTCCGGTTTTCCTTCGGGTAGAGGCGGATTTATCATACAGGTTCTCTAGGCTTTGTCTAGGGGCGGGTCTATTGTAACAATAAATCGTGAATTTAGTGTTATTTCAATTTTTAAGCACTATACTCAGAATAATCTATAGTTCGATAATAACTTACATGTAATTTTTTGCTTAAAATTACAAACATATTGACATTCTATTAGTATTATAACTCGCAGCTAACTTTTTATCTTATCTAGGAATTTTTGCTGAATTTTTTGAATCCGCCTCTGCCTTAGGGCCCTTGATCGGAATTGATGGGATGGTCCCTTGCTTGCTTCCGGAGAGTAAATTAGTTTTTTTTCCTCCACGTGGTCATACGCAGTTTGTACTGTTTTTTGACAAGAAATTTATTTATTTATTTATGTCTTTAAACCGCCATTTCGAGATGTTCCTTCAATTAGAGCTTAGAATGGCCCCTCTCTGATGGGTCCTGGAACGGCTGCTGCAAATGAACTTCCCTCCCGCCTCCCTCCCTCCCCGACTCCCTTCCATATCGTCGAAATGTTCCTCTGTCGTACGCCCCCTCGTCTTCGTGATGCGCGACTTAGTGTCACTCGATGAGCCGTTGAGGTCTAACGGACCACGAGATTCGATTGTCTGCGCTCTGATTGCACGTGAAACGCAACTCTGTTGACTGTCAAGCAGATTATATTCGGCTTTTCGGAAGGACCCAGTGGTATACGGGCATCTTATTAATGTCCTTTTCATTCTTCAGAACTAGAAGAATAAATAACACTCTACCTGTATTTATTTTTGAAACCTTGCATCATTAACTTGTCGGTCTGAAAAAAAAATCAGTTTCAATTTTTAGAAAGTGAAACCTTTGTTTAATCATGCACTCATTTTTAATGATCTTTCTGTATTCTTGTAGGTACTGTTACCAGTCCTTGTCTGTAACCCGAAGCTGAGTTAGTTCAATTTTAGTACGGTTATATTTACTTTTGATTTATTGACGTCATTGTCTGTAAATACGATTTTCAAATTGTGGAGTTTATTATTAATTTTAAATTTGTGATGTTCGTTTTCAGGTGTGCGTCAGAGATCTAAAATCTATAATCATTGTATTTAGGTAACAATTATTTATCGTACTACAATAAAATAACAGCAGTTTTTTTTGGACACCAGTGAAATGTATCTATATGTTTCAAAGGTCATACATTGTTTGTTTTCTTTTTCTTTCTTTCTTTTACATTCGTTATTCCCTCACAAGTTTGCTTAAAATAATAAAAATATCCTTATGGCCAACTGACACAAAATATTACTTTATGTTGAAAATAGAATTAAATTTTGCTTAAAGCACATCTACTGTTAGATTCATCAACTTCTTTTAAAATTTGAATAAATGTCAGTGATTACCAACGTACATTTAGGGTCCTTCTTTTTCTCTGTGTACTTCATTTTTTTCAATAGTGCGACTAATGTTTATTATAAAATACGATTATACATAAACAATTATTGAAGACTAAAACACAAACCTTCAACTTAGAAATATCCCAAAAGTAATCTTAAAACACACGAAGGTCAATTTTTATTGAAATCGAGACGTTGGAAGAAAAATGAAGATACTTGATGGCACCTTAAAATTAATGATATTGAAAAATAATATGCGAAGTAGTTGAACCAATGCGAATGGTTCTACGGAGCCGTTGAGATTTGTTCTGGCTTGCAGGACACAGCGCTGCTAGCAGAAATATAGACCTGACGTCACAGTGACATGTACGGTATGAGTGTAAAACAGTTTTCAAAGTGAAACGGACCAATCAGTGTTTGTTTTCATGCTCTTGTCAGGCGATAATGCTCTCTAGTGGCACGAGAGAGTAGTAGAAAGACACGAAGACGTGGGAGACACTGGGAACATTTACTTCGGCAAAGAAAATATTACAAGATGTATTAATTATGTTTGTATTTTAGTAAGTTATTATGAATACATTTAGTTATTGTTTCCACCTAATACTTAACTATACCTTTGTGCCAGGTTTTTAGTCGATCGTTTTGCTTTGAACGCCCACTATTTTTGTCTCCGTAGTTTTTGTTTCCCTTACCGTAAATATGGATGTGAGCCATCGTTTCTTTAATTTTTCGATTATTTCTCCAAATTTCTCTTAATAGTTACAGGGTATGACCTGTGTCGTACTAAAATATTTATGATACGGTATTATGTTATTTACTATCGTATTTTGCCGTCTAATACTAGATACTTGGTAGAAAATATGGGAGTAATTTAATTTGGTAATTTATGAATTCATTTAGTTGAGCTGTTTGAAATCAGCGGTTGCCAACCTCTTTTACCTTCTGGGTCCTTAAATTCATAGTGTTTAATCCCGCGAACCACTTTTTGAGAAGTGTGAATTTAAAAAAAAGATGAATGCGTAAGTGAAATAATGACAGCAGAAATTTAATTAAAGAATTTAATAAGCCAAAAATTGCCGCATAATTTTAAAAATATTGTTAATTGTTATTAAATCTCGTGTACGTTTTCAGTTGAAACAAATTAAACAACAAAACCTTGTCCAACGTATGGACTTTGTGCAACATCTCATTGGATATCAATTGAGAGAAATATGTTTTACTTTTTACTATTCTCTTCTTGTTTATCAAATATGATTTGAAGAAATTTAACATATAATATAATAAGCCACAGTCAACAAGTTTCTTCAAAAGATAAGAAAAGAATTGCAATTTGCGTCCAGATTTTTTTGCGGACAACCAAAATCAGAGGTCTACGGATCACCGAAAGATGGTGACCGCTGTTTTAGATGGGAGACGAACAAGAGGAGAATTGTACCCGAAGATGAATAAGACTTACATTGCAAAATCATCCGATCGATGGTACTGTGTCCACGAAGCCTCTCTACCGACGCTGAATCGACGTAGCATTCTTTAATCATCTCAATTTGTTTCCGCTCCAATAGCTTCGCCTATCAGTGTTCAAACGGGATGCCCCATGACGAATGCACTCTCTTTCAATTCTTTAGCGCAAGAAGTTGAAGGCCTTCCTTTTCAAAGACTTTTTTCGTCTTCCTTTCTTATCGTATCGTTGAAGTTGTGAAGACTTGGAAGTTGAGGCGTTTTATTTGTATGCAGAGGTTTAACGACGTGTTTTCTTTACATCGCGAATGAGTTGAGACGGAAGTAAGAGGGAACATTTGTGTTCCGTAGTAAACAAAACAAAATGGAATCAAGTGGGCGTGGTTGAAAATCCGATACACTGGTATTGGATTAGTTGTTGATAGCATGTAGTCCTTTTAATACATGGAGGTGATCTGTTTCATCATTACTTTATAGAGTTTAAATTGACTTATCTTCAAACTATTATTTATTTAAATAATGGATTCACCTATTGTCATTTCAATCGATTTTATTATTTCTGTTCACTTCATTAATGGTTTCTTTTCAATCCTATTACATTGCAGTTCTTGTCATTCTCCTAAATTTCTTATTTTTCGATTAATTTTATCGTTTCTACTATTTGTGACCTAATCTGCGTTAAATCAGATCTCGACTCGTCTGTTGGTTACCTTACGCGGAGTAAAACTGAAAGCATTTTTTTTAAAGCACAAAATTATGTATCAAGACAGAAAGAAACAAATAAAGCAAATATAATTACACTATTAACCTGGGTAGCCTACATATATAAAAACATTTTTATTTCTGAAAATGAAGAAATTGAAGGGAAAAAAATCTATATTTGTAACGAGATTTTTGACGATATTTGTAACGAGATTTTCATCTGGCAGAGGTTCCGGAACGTCGATCCGCCAGAAATCCAGTCCTGTATGTGGTGTGTTTACTGTGCTGATTGATTTTCCTCGTCTATATCTCATTAGCACCATCCTGGCCCAGGTTTTTCACAGGTTTTCCTCCGGGTAGTGGCTGATTTTACTTAGGCGGGAATGTCATTTAAAACTATTGTATTATTAATTTCGAATTTTCACTGCACATTATATCTACGATTTATTTTGGTATTAAATTAGTATTAAATCCGCCACTACTCTTGTGCCCTCGACCGGAATTGATGGGATGGTCCCTTGCTTGTTTCCGGAGAGTAACATAGTTTGTTATCCCCGCGTGGTCATACGCAGTCTGCTCGCCTGTTCTCCTACAAACTGACATCCAGGCTATAGCAGTCAAAGTTCATGGCGTGACAGCCATGACCGTCTGTTTTATATATCTTCCTCCGACACGAGATTTTTCGGAGACCTCCCTCAGAGATTTAATTCATCAGCTCCCTCGACCATTCCTCCTGCTTGGAGATTTCAACGCCCACAGTGTACTGTGGGGCTCGTCGAGCGATTGCCCCAGGGGCCGACTGCTGAATTGTCTCTTTGAGGAAGAAGATTTATGTCTACTGAACACCGGGGAGATGACCCACTTCGCATTAGGCACGGGTTCATGGACTGCTATTGACCTATCAGTTTGCTCTCCTGAAGTTGCTGATATCTTTCAATGGAGGGTAGAAGATGATTTGCATGGTAGCGACCATCATCCTATCTGGTTGTCCTTGCAGGAACGTGTGACTATTCCCGAAAGCAAGCCACAGAAATGGATTCTCAGTAAGGCTAATTGGACACAGTACCGTTCCCTGTCTGTCTTCAGAGAAACGGGTAATGTCCAAGAGAGGGTCGACCATCTGACCCAGGTGATTCATCATGCCGCTGATGAATCCATTCCGAAAACATCTAATTTTCCGCGAAGACCTCATGTCCCCTGGTGGAATGACGCATGTCGCTCCGCCATTCGGGCAAGACGAAGAACATTGCGGAGATTTAAGGCTAGTCCATCTCCGGAAAACCTCGCCGCATATCGGATTGCTAGAGCAAAAGCGCGCAGAACCATCAAAGAATCCAGATCCACCTCCTGGAAAGCGTTTCTAAGCACCATTAAGAGAACAACATCGTCCACTAAAGTATGGGAGTCCATCCGAAAGATATCTGGAAGGTATTCTCGAGTCCCAATATCTGGACTCAATTATCAGGGTCGGATTCTCACCAACAGCAGAGAAATGGCAACAGCAATGGCTGAATATTTTGCTGACCTAACATCTACAGCAAACTGCGATCCTGATTTCGCGAGAGAAAGGGAAACAGCAGAGAGCACATCTTTTGACTTTCGTTCCACCAACTGGGAACCCTACAACTCTCCCTTCTCTATGTGGGAACTTGAGTCAGCTCTAGCGTCAGTCCACAACACTGCTCCTGGCCCTGATTCTATTCATTATGAAATGCTGAGACAACTAAGTCTCGAGTCGAAAGAATACCTTCTGGATATCTTTAATCTTTGTTGGTCTGAGAAAGTATTCCCTAATTCGTGGAAGGAAGCAACGCTTATCCCCTTATTAAACCAGGTAAGGACAAAACGAACATTAGTAGTTATCGAAGCATTGCCTTGACGAGTTGTGTTGGTAAAACTCTGGAGAGAATTATCAACCGACGTCTCGTCTGGTATCTTGAACGGCATGACTTGCTGAGTCGATCTCAGTGCGGTTTCAGAAAGTTCCATTCCACCTTGGACAACTTACTTCT
>NNCF01129448.1:45586-67393 GCA_002313205.1 Laupala kohalensis
TATATATATATATATATATATATGCGTACACTGCCAATATAATAGTTAGCCTTTATCAAACGAATTTTAACTCTTATAGTTTTTAAAAATTATGCCTGAATACCTCCTGTAAATGAGTTTATTAAACTACTCTGGTGATATTATTTCCCATCTACTTTCCATGCTGAGAATTTTATGTAGTTTGATCGTTTAGTAATTATTTGTATGATGGTAGGTCGTTAATCTTTCTTGTTGATAAGCGCGGTGTCGAGGATCTAACCCCATTAGTGTTAACTCACAATTCATATATATGAGCTTTGTAGAAAATGAAAACGTTTAAAAATATATAGTTCTCAAGAGACGTTTCTGCTTCATATGAAAAAGCAATTAAATGATTGATACAATTATATTTTGGACAATTGCCCAAATATCTATCAAAAATGTAAAAAACAAGATAACTGTGTTATATTAGAGCCCTAGGTCCGTCTGCCATCCCAACATTAAAGGACAACAATAACCTCTCAAATTAATAATTTTTCTCGCAACACTTCTCTTCCTTTCCGTTGTCTCTAACCTTCAGTCCCACAAATATTCTTTTGCATCATCTGAGCTGATAAAGAGGAAAACCAGACCGTCTCTTCAATTCTATAGCTTTGTTATGTAGTAAGACAAGTGTTTCGATTTTAAGATTTCCGCAATATATGCGAAGAATTGTGAAAGTGCTATTCTAGAAGCTTGATTGAAGGAAATAATAATCATAGTTGCTGAGGGTCACCGAGAGGCTATCCGGGGGAGATTGGGAAATTTGGAGTTCCCCAACTCTTCTCCCTTTCTCCATCTCTTCCACTTCTTCCCTAAATCACTTGGTCTAAACAGTAAGTGGGAACACGAAAATATTTCAATACTTTAATACTTTTTTAACACACTTATTTAGTTGGCCTATCCCCCCTCTTGTCGCCCCCTCCCCTTTTGCTCTAGGAAGAGGCGATTAGTGTCAGGAACTGTCGACGTGAACAGTTTTTTTTTTCAACGAAAACCTCGCTACGAAAACCCTGTTTTTTCTTTTCCTTGAATTTTCAATTATTTCCGTCTCTAAATTTACTTTTTTTCTTTGTCTTAGGTTTTTATAATGTTTTAGGAATCTTTTGTTGTTGTTTTTCCTTTGTTTAAAAAAAATGTTTTGATATGATGTAATTCAGGAGGGTTTTTAGTGGGTATGGTTGAGTCATTAGGCGAGTCCCACACGCAGGGAGAGTCATGTTGGCTCTCCTTAGTGCGTAACTGCATTTTCCCTACCTGTACAAGATTTTAGGACTCTAATGACCTCGAAGTCGGCGAGTTAGCCTATGTTGACCTGGATGTTGGCCTATCATATTTAGTAACTCACAAAATGGATATTAAGATGCTTTATGAATTAATGAATGATCTATAGAATAATTAAATACTGTTCAGTTTTCTATTTATAATGTTAACAGATCTCCCTTTTTCGGTCTCTTTAACAACTATCGACAAATTATCAATAATTATGCATCGACAATGAACTTTCAACAATAGTTTATCCTTGGGGGAGGGTGCTTACTCTGAGTCAGAAAAGGAAAAATAAATTTTTAATTTTTATTGATTTTCTACCAATTTTTTTATCTACTACCCCGGGCCTCATTTCTTGAGGGCTCGGAGAAGCAAATTGAATCCCTTACACACACCCTCCCTGTGTCGGTGACATTGCAATCGCTTTCATGCAATATTTCAACACTCGTATTCTCTGCTCGCGTCTCAAATAGATATTAATATAATCCCTAATACAAGCCTCATCTTCTAGTACCATTCATGTAAACACGCGCTGTGTGAAATGGTGTTTGTTTTCTTTTCTCTCCGTGTGCACAATGATCGTGTCTCCCACGTGACGTCAAAGGATCCTTCTTTGCTTCAACTACAAAGGTTTTTGCACGAGCGCTGCGGCTGCTGTGGCTCTTCCCATGGACATCACAACGCTCGCTTGTTTCGTCTTCCACGAGCACTCCAACGGAGAAATGCGAGTACTTCGGGGGTTCAACGAAGGAATGTTCACTACAATCAATAAAGAAATCCCCACAAATTAATGAATAAATCCAAGGGTTTCCGACCTTATTAGCATGAACCTCCCTTTGACACCATGAATGAAACGCCCTGCTTCCAATTTCTTTTTCAATGTAATTAGGCTTAATTTTTAAACATACATTAAAAAATCATTAATATCGTCTTACATGTTAAAATACTCGAAAATTAAAAGAGCCTTAAATTCTTTAGAAGTTGAATTCTATAAATCTCGAAAATTGGTATAAATTGTGGTTAAGTTTCGTATTGTGGTTCTACATTGTCGAGAAAGATCTTAATTTTCTTCGTATATACGTGGAACAAAAATATTGGACTGAAAACCCCAATTAACCTAATGTGTTGTGCCCCCGTTGGGATTCCTCAATATTGTTTTCTGATTTGTTTAAAAAACCCAGGTGAATGGACATTTTCTCTAAAGTAAATTAAAGCCAAAATTGGAAAACAGAGAATTTAACTAGCGTAGAAATGTACCGATTATAAATATATTCTGCAATAATTTTGGAGTTTTATGAACTATACTGGCTGGGTAGTTTGACAACGCGGTCTTGATGGAGATCTAATTTCATAACATAAGTGAGACAGAAATTTTTTCCGCATTTTGTGATTGTCGAGAACATCTGTGAGCTGCATTCACTGAATTAGAATCCCTAAAAACGTTTTTCTTCGTTAGGCGTCGTCTTAAGGAATGGAAGAAAAATAACGTTCTTTAGTCCCTCCACGTTCTCACCACCTATTACCCCCACCCGTCCCCTATCTTTTTGTTTTGCTTTCTTTCACTCTTTCTGTCTCTCATTTTCTTTCGTAACTTTATTCTCTTTTTTTTTGTACTGGACCAAAAAAATAATTCAAACTCTATCAATATCCTCCGTATTTATGTTCGGAAATGAGCCGCCTTCTTGTTATGCGTTTTGCAGTGTTGCCCTCAATCGTGAGTGGTCCGTTTAACTATTGATTTGCATCCCACCATTACATATGAATGAGATCCTCTTTATTCTTCTTTTTCTAAAATGTTGCTGTTTGTTGGTGGGTCGGTGCAGACCTTGTGGTCCGAGTCTAGCTAAATTTGTGAAGACACTCATTATTATTATTATTATTATTTACTCGAATCTGTCTCTTGAAAACAAAATATCTTACTGTCAGAAGCAACTTGGTCCAATGTCTGGAAGCTGAAGAAAAATACATTTCTTAATTTACTGTATTGTAGCTTTGAATCGTAACGGGTGGTTCTCTTGAGCGAGAAAAAATTCTCGGCGAAAAATGTTCCGGCTTTCACTACCAGATGACGTCTAAATTGCGAATGTGGCTCAACCCAAAGGGTCGCAGAAAATAAGGCCATAATTAACGGGAACCGAGTCTTATTATTATTATTGTATCGTTTAGTTATATAAAATAAACATTTTAATATATTTTTGGTCGAAAGAGTGGCCTAAAAATATCCAATTTTTCTCGAGTTAAAAGATTCCGTTTTGAAGAGTAGCTTATACGCACGCTCGTCATGCCAGCCATTTTCGTACACAATCTCTACTCCGAGGATGACGCTGGTGGCAGCAGGTGAGATAAGCGGCGGAGGGTCGCTTAACCTCGTCTCGAAGCCTCCTTCATCTCGCGATGCGGTGTCTCTTCAATGGAAGTGAAAGGACCTTCTCCGCTCAGATAAAACCGCTCGCTCATGGTGCTCTGACGTCATACGTCCCTTCACTTCTCTCATCGCTGAAGGTCTCTTCAGAGACTTTCCATGGGATATGTCATTGACTTCTAATATTTCTGGCTGTACTCACCCATCGTCGCTCGAGAGTTTCAATTAGTCCCTTTCCGGTTGTTTCACACAATTTCACTTTCAGTTCAATAAATAGAATATTAGAAGATTAATAGTCATGTCAAAAATCATACAGAGTAAAACATAAATTTCAGTTTTCGTTAGCAACCAGGTAAGTGTATTTATTTTTTATTTTTTCGAGTTATGTCCGTACAGGTTTCCAAAACGTTTATCTGCTATAACCGTGTCATTCAACTTTGATATAATCTGCTATATTAACAATTCAGTGCTGAGATATAAGACTATTTTTTACATAAATATATTTTTTTATAATTATTAACTATAAAAATTATTATTAAATTGTACTTTTTAAACTTAACATATAATTCAATAAAAAGAGTTTTTATTATCTAAATATATTTGCTAATATATATGCATTTAACTTGTATTTTTAGAACATCTGTATTGAAGTTTCTTGTTTATTACTATTAAACGTTCTGGTTAATAGTGGTTTCTCGGAATTCGTTCGTACATTTTACCTCATTTCTAGAAGAATGTACAATTTTTATAGTTTATACTTGAAAATGAACTTCGCCAAAAGGACAGATTTTTTTAGTCTCAGAAGTACAATTACCTGGTCGACATCGAAATTCAAGGAGAAATATTTGGTATGCTTTTGTTTACAATCACGAGGATTATGTTCGATGTTCGTTTGCCCTCGGTCACGTCTAAATTGTATATTGTTCCGTTTCTTAATTTTCCCAAAATATTTATTATTAATAATGAAAATGTAATTCGCATGACCTCTTAAATAACGATTAACCATACCGTAAGGTAACAGATTAATGATGTAATATTAAAATGAGAAATGAGATGGGATCGGGGATCGAATCTAATTGAGTTCACTTACTTGTTAGATACCGGGTTTTTCTCCGTTTTTCCTTGGGGTAGAGACGAATTTTATATACAAGGTCTCTAGACTCGAACTTAAACTATCAAACCACAGCAGTGTTCGAATGAAGAAAATGTAGTGCGAGTAACTTTTGAAGTTTATCATTTCATATTTCAATACAGTACTTCATAAATTGTCAAGAAAATGCCATTATATGCAGGGGAGGAGTATTTAAAAGAACTACATATTTTTTGTAATTTTGTATTAATTCTTTATACTATACACACTACTTATATTGACCTATTATAAACTTGTCTAACTTGATTTATTTTTTCTTGTAATAATGATTTCTAGAACTGCCTTGATATTCGAGTATGTTGTTGTTGACAGCAGTGTGTTCATCTCATTGCAAAATGATGGGACTGCGATTGTTTGGAAATGATTGTTTGTTATAAATTTTCTGATAATTTTATGCAAAATCCTAAATGTAACTAATTTTTTTTCTTTCTCTGTAAGAAAATAATTTGCAATAAGAATTATGTATGGCGAACCCCTAACCCCCAATTAAAAAAGAAAGAAAGAGAAAGAAAACGAATTATGCAGCAAGTGGATCATTCCGGTCGCCAAGGGTAAGGATGTTGGTGTGAGTGAAAGCTGTGGGTCAGGGAGCATACTGGGGGTCAAGATGTCTCGGAAGGAAGAGTCAGAGTGAGGGAGGTCGCCAGTCATCTTCGTATATTTTACTATGTTTTGTTTCGTTTTACATTAAGCAATCAATATTATCGGAAATTTGACAATAATTACGAACTATCAATAGTTTTCCACCATTACACTGAACCACTGTCGAATGGAACTCGGAACACGACGTTCAAGCAGAAGTCGTGAATTGCAATACATTTCTGAGAACAACGTGACGTCATCGTACGCACACGCGCTTCCCATCTTGAGCGACGCCACCCACCCCACCCACCCACTACTCACATTCGCCTCGCTCCGGCGCATGTCATACGAGGCGGGTATGTAGCAGGTGTTCTCGCTCGCTCACGAACAGGTATGGCGATTTTTATAAATACAGAAAAAATATTTATTCTATTATAACTTCTTGTATCTTGAAAGTTGAAATACATTATACCAAATATATTACATTTAAAGTTAAATTAAGATTTTAAAATCTGTTAAAATATGACGAATCTTGAATAAAACGCGTCATATATGTTTAAAAATTTCATATTTTGAGAAAGGTATCTAGACCCCACCATTACCGAGTATTAAATTATTATCTAATTATTTTTATCCTTTAATTTTTTAATTATTCAAAATATTACTAACTGAAATACCCGCAAAATGTACTCCGTTGCGATTAGACGTTCTGTTGTACAACGCCTCAGCAAGCAGTGAAGACTCGCGAAGGAGCACGTGGCACATGATGTGAGTACGTGATGTATGTATGTGTATGGTGGTAGTATGTAAAAATATGCGGTCATATCACTCACCATTTTGCATTCAAAATTGTAGGAAGACTGTTATAATTTGGAGGGTTTGCAATACTATGCTCCAACATTAGAGCTTCCACGATATTAAATTTGGCACTACTCTCGTAATTACAGAACCGCATCAGGTCTTAAAGAGAAAAATAGAATGAAATAGTGAGCTTAAATTTTAAAAATTCACTGATAATCAATAGAAAAATTAAAACTACAGTATAAACTATAAACTAAAGCTAGAAATTATTAACATTCGATGTAGAAAGAATCAATTTTTTGGAATTATACGGAAATGTTTCTTTGGGTTTTAAATAATAACTGAAAATATTTTTTTTCTGAAACATACGATATTAAATCTATTTCCATTAAATAAATTATGATCAAAAACGCGTTTTGCAATTTATTATTTTTTCGTGTTTCGTGCCAATTTACGGAACTTCGCCAAAAGTTTAAATGATACATTTGAGGTTTTGCATTAACTTACGTATGGATTCGTATTTGATTTTTAACTTCCAACGATATTCTATCTTCTCTTTATTACCTTTTCTTGTTATTATTAATAGCAGAATATTAAAAGAATATTTAATAAAACAAACATTTATAATACTCGATACATTTCAGTGAAATATGATTTCGTGGTAATGTAAGGAAATTGAATGAAGATTTTTCGGAAGTTTATAATTAGTTACCAATCGATATGACGGTGCACTTCTCCCACAAATCTACATATACAACATACAATGGGATCGATGTTACAAGTCAGTTTTTTAACCAAAATCATCTTGTTAAAAAGTTAGTTGGAAGAAGAATTCTCTTTCATCTCATTTCCATTCACTTCATCTCCAAAGACAATTCTCTCAACAAGTGTCATCTCCGAAGAACGCAGTGACAGCACAGCTGCGTTTCCTCCCGAGCTCCTTCGTATTCTGTGAGGCTCTTTCAAGAAGATTACAACTTTTCGCAACGGGACAGACATTTCTAAGACGAAAAATGAGGATAAAATAGGTCAATGAAATACAGCCAGGAAACGACGGAATGAAATGTTAAATCGACCTTCAATTATATTACTGAATAATTACGATTTGATTCTCAACAGCTACGATAATATCCAGGTCAGAAAATGTAAATGTGCAGTGGATCAGAAGACGAAGTATCTAATTTGATTTTCAAGAAACTATGTACTCGTATGTGTGTATACCGGCAAAAGTAACGTATTTTTGACAATTAATATATTTCTTTTTTTCTATTTTCAATAGCGAGAGCTCCGTACTCTCTTTAATCCAATTAAGAATACCAAATTTATTTATCATGACTATCACCGTACTATACACGTTTATAGTATTTTTATTCTGTTATTCATAATTCTTAAAAGTAACTTTCGTACGGTACCTACAGTTCTTGTATTTTATATCCAGATACCCTACACATGTATGTTATCGTGCATTAAAATTAACCAACAAGTCGAGTTATTCTGTCTTACGTTACCTTTCATCAGCTCCATGCTATATTCAAACTGAATTTGCGCGAATTCGAAACGACCTGGTTCCTGATGGTTTAAGGTACCGAATAAGGTCGACCTTCGCGTTTGTTTTTACTAACGAAAGGATTTTCTTTATCAAACATAATATGTAAACAAAAAAATGAGGATTGGTTACCTAATTGAATCAGACGAAGGCTAATTTTATTATTTGAATTGAGTTTTGAATAGCCTTCATTTGATATAATTTGGAAACCAATCCTCCATTTGTTTGTTAATATATTATGTTGATAAAATATATTGTCAGGTAGATGAAGGTCGACCCTATTCCGAATCTTATACTGTGATTAATTTCCAAAATTTATTTCATTCTAAATAAATATAAATGTGTATTCTTGGTGGCATGCTCTTGTTTTATCCGTAAGTTTTGGATTTTTACCGCTAGTCACGTTTTATAGCTCTGATTTTATTTGTTGTCAACTTATTAACCCTAACCACTGCGTGCACCCTTACATCCACACCTGTCCCTCTCGAATAGATTCTCCTCCGTACATGTTGATGGTGGTAGGAGGGATGAGGTTGTGTGTGCTTCACACAAGAGAGGAGCCTTCACGACGCAGTACACATGTGGGAAATAGGCGTTGCGTCAGAGCAAAGTGGTTGGATGGATGTAGCTATTTATGCGTGGACGGAATGGCAGTCGCTTGCTTCTATTGAGTCCTCCTCCAGTGGAGAGCTGCTCCTCATCGCTGTTGACGCCTACAGCCCTAGAAGCGTCTGTCTGAATCGATGGCGTTTACGATTCACGTATATGCTTCGACCTGATTCTCAGGCTGCATTTCCACTCGAATGGGTTCACATACTCACCCGCTCGGAGTAAGTCATTTAATCTCCTTAAGTGCATCAGCAAAATAATTATCCGCGAATTGATTTTCTCTTTAAAAACATTAAGCATTTTATTTCCCTTGTCCGGGGCGTACCTACTATAAGATTTTTTTATTACAGACCCCTGACTTGTAATAGCTGTGGAGAGCACAACAAAGTTGTAGAAAAAAACAGTTAACACCATTAGATTTATTATTGGTTTTATGAATGAATATTAATTTTTTTAAACCTGAAATGGTTGAAGGAAAAAAAACGTGATATTTCCAAAAACACTGCTAAAAACGACTAGACACATTATAACGGAATAAAATGTATACTGTTGCATTCAGAAAAATGCGGTGATCACATTATAATTGAATTCAAACTTTTAAACGTTACGCAGTCTTCAGCAAGTGATAAATAAAACAATGTTTCCAATAAGCGGTCAGCAGAGCATTAGTCATGCTCGTTGCTGTGCGTACTTATATTTGCATGGAACGATATGCTCGTAAAATAAATGTGTAAATAGTTTTGCTATACAAATAATTTTGCGGTTGCAGGCTTTATTTGACAGGAAATTGAAGAAAACAACAACTTCAAATGTATAAAAATATTTGTTTTCCTTCAGAATTAAAAATGAGATAAATGTATTTAGAAATATTTTACTGGGGAATTGCAACTGACTAGAGTCCACAGCTGACAAAGTGATACCAGTCAAAAAAATGTCCTTTTTGTATTACTCCTAGTATTTATATGAGCGTTCACACCCAAACTGGTATTTTCATACAACATGTATGATATGCGCGTGATATCCCCCCCCCCCAAATAAAATCCTGGATACGTCGCTGCCCCTAATGTTGAGTGTCTCATGACTTGATATTCGTTTGATACAAAGGGTAAGATGTAAGATTTAGCACATTGTTTGGCACAAAAATTTAACGTAGTTCTTGGAATGATGTTGCACCTAAATCCTCATGCGTCTGTAGTGGAACTATCTGCAACTAATACCAGCGGATTTCTGGGGACGTTCGGAGGATAGCATGTAGCAGATTAATGGAATAATTTTCGCGACCACATTTTTTTCTCAACAACTCTTATTATGAAGCATAGCGAAAATAGAAATTAAGTTGACAGCTATATTTCACTTACTTAAAATAATGAATATCATTAGTCCTTTGTTGTTACCAAAGGACTTAAATTTAGCTAGTCGTCTATATTCTAGAATATCGTTTGATTTGCCCAAAATTACATGGAACATTGGTATATGGAATTTGACGTACTTAGTTACTTCAATTAATGTCACGTATGTTCCATTACTAACATAAACATTGATATAAATGTATATCGTTGTGTCTCTCGGTGAAAATCAAACTATTGGCGTTTATGATTCTTAAAGTTTTAATAATTTTATAATGAAATCGTATTAAAACCATTAAATATTATAAACAGAACAATCTGAATATAAACGTAGGCTTCCGCGGCCGGTGTCAGTATGAACTAGTCTGTCCGGGGCAAACCGCGTCTTAGTAATTACAACTACCAACGTTTCGGCCATCATGCTGTGGTCTTCTTCAGGACCATCATGTCAGAGTCGTGCAGACCTAAGTCGCTGTCGTACTCTGTCGCGGCAGAGTTGGCCGAAACGCTGGTAGTTGTATCTACTAAGACGCGATTTGTCCCGGACAGACTAGTTCATATAGAACAATCTGAACCCATACGGAAATCAGACCTAAAAAATCGGTTTATATCTTAATAATTAATAATTACGATATTGTTGATATCTTAATTTCAATATCAAAGTGGAACCAAAATAGTATTCATAAACTTTGTTTATTGAAGCGTTACTGTATTCATTGCAATTAAATCATTTAAACAATTTCAATTTCATGTTTAAAATTAACCATGTGTTGATGAACATTATTAAACTTTTTTTGCTTTTTTAAAATTTATCTTTGTAAGTTCAGTTCTAATGTTAATGAAGTGCAATCTGACTTCTTTAGTGTATCAATAATTGTTTAAGAAAAAGTAGATAATATATTATAAAAGTCTTCTGTAATAATAAATATTCTTCTTTTTGAGTTGCTTTTCTCCCTTGTAATGTACGAATTTCCCGGTATTTGGGATTCCTGGGTTTCGGACTTGGCCTTCACTGTATGTAATCATGTGAACTTAGCAACAACTAACACAAAACAACAGTTTTCTGGAGAAGGATCCCGATTTTGATTGAACGCGAGCTGTTAATTGTGCTTTAATGTTACACGAGTCTACAAAATATTCATCGTCGACGTTTTTCGAGCGTTTGAATCGTTTCCTCCCCTCCCCCTCTTCCGAGCGGCACTTGTCAGCCAATGCCACTCCAATACCACCCTTCCCCCTTCCCATTCGCGACCGCTTGCAATGTCATCCCAGTCCCTCGAGGTGGTCTACAACAGCTTTGCATTGTCACTGGGAATCGCTGCTGCGAACATATTGAACTTTTGATTTCAATATGATTGTTCGTCTGCGGTAAGATTTGCTTAGTTGTTGTGTGGTTCCTGGTTTTAACAGATTTTTAGACGTGGTAAGCTATCTGGGTCCTCTTTGGGGATACAGACTATCTTTCAAATTAATGAATTTTTGTGCGCTAAATCACATTAATTATCCGATTAAGTATTTTCTCTCTCTAATTGGTACTTATATCCAACGAACTATTTTTCTGTGCCCATCGCATTTTCGTATAAAGTTGGAAATACGGTGAAAAGTATTGATGTAATTTTTTATACGAGTATTGTTACCACAGCAATGTATTCTATTCGCGTTGTGTCGAGCTTCCTCTCTCTTGACATCTCTCCCTGCTTATAGGAATGACCTTCGTCACCACCATAGTGCCGGCAAATTTCCATATGGGAGCAATATGTTACGACTTGAGGTATCGATAGCCACTTATTGGAATCTGATCTGCTATTAAACCCTTCCTAAAATGTTTATTAAGTTTTGAGGAAATTTTAAAACGAAGACGTGTGAAAATGTTTTTGTTTTTTTCCTTTTTCTTTTTGGTAGAAACTTACTTAAGACGCGTCGAGATGATTGAGCGAGAGATTATTTGTTATGTGGGAGACGAAGAGGAGTGAAACCTATGTTGTGATTCCTTTAAGCGGAAAGTCGATCGATCGACTTTTTTTGCTTTATCTTGTTCCTAGTTCGTATAAGCTTGGTGCCGTTACCAGGAGTATTAAATTTCGACATTAAACCCTTTTGTCTCTTACTCTTTTCTTCCATGTCTCTTCTCTATCTCCTCCTTCAATCGTATTCCCCTCCACATCCATCATCTTGTCCATGTTCCAATCTTCGATTCCTTCAAAATAACGTTCCTTCTCTAAACTCATCATTCTGTACGTATGATCGTGCCAAATGTTTCCTTATCTTTGATAAACATTTTTCGTGTCTGAAACTCTTCGACACCATCTTATGTATCCATCTCCGTCTTCCAGCAAAATTTCTCTCATCATAAAATAAAATGTGGTAAATTATGCTCTTACAACAGATACAATCTGGATTTCCTTTTATCTTCCCCTTGAAAAGGTGTTCATTAGTATCCCCGTGCCCATGAGCATCTGTAGCTGTGAAACTTCGTATTTCTTCGACAAATGTCACTTTGTATTTATTTCTCCTAGATTTAATCATTTTGCCTTTGTGTGTAGTTGAAAATTGCTTGGAGGGAAACATTGATGCCACCTGCTGCGCGAGTATTTCGCGAGGAGTGCTCTAGGAATTCTATTCAATATGCTTAGTGATGGAAGTGGAGAGGACTCTGAAGCTATTTTCTGCGGTGACTTACAGTGCTTCCGAAGTTCTTAAAAGGTGGCAGAAAATATAAAGAAATGAAGCATATGCAGCAGCTTTTGAGGGTTGCAGATCCTGTTTTCAAAGTAGACTTGAGTAGTTGAATTTGAGGGGACATAGAGTGACTAATGCTCATTTCATGCTCAAAGCGAAATCGAAAATGTTTGTAACTATTTTCAGTTTCTAAAAGTAAATTTTTAATAAATTATTTAAACTGCAAGAAACGATTATTCAAATTAATGTTCCATTTCTTTAAACTTTTCACCGTGTCAATGAACACAGTGTCTCATAAAGGTTATTTTTTTAAAAATTGGGATTGAAAAAATGTAATTCTATTCTACAGTAAATTGGAATAATTTACTTTTATTGTTTTTTACAATTTAATTTTAATGATCATGAAACGTCAGTATGGAAACGGAAAAGTCGCATTAGAAAAACTCCGTGTAAAGATATGGAAAGATCTGCGGAAGTGACACTACCTCAAGACTTATTTTTACGTTATTATTAATTTATATCTGTACTTGATATTTCTTATAATATACCTAATACAACATTAATACCTGGATTTATTCAAATGGGACTTGATTAAATTCGTATTTTGACCAGTTATGAGGGATTTTGACCCACTGTACGACGGAAGGGTAGCCCGTGGCAAGTGATGAAACGGACGCGTGAGACACTAATAAGCTCTTTTCAACGCTTGCAACCCCTCCACCGCTAGTCATTTTCCTCTCAAATAATAACCTGAGATGGAATGTTTCCACTTTTCAAGTAACTTAACTAACTTCTAGGCTCTCCCCTCGTGCTTTTTGGTTCCGGAGACACTTGGTGTTTCCTGAAATATACATCGATGACAGGATGAAACGGGGTTTACGAGTTGTTTCTTAGAGATAATGCATATATTACGTCACACAGTGTGTGTATGTAACTCAGACAATGTACGTACGAGATATTTATAGTTTTTATGAAATTCGAGGATGAAGTATCACTCGACAGATTTACAGTTTGGATCTTGACTAATTATCTAGGTGACCCGAAAAATGAATCCGTCTTACGTTTGTAATCCTTTAAAGAATTATTAATTGCGCTTAAGGATATTATAAAGTTTTTGAAAGCTTCTCCATGCGAGGGACATCTGTTAAACAGGTTACTATCCACAGGATCATTTGACTTTAATCTACATACACAATATTCTAATGTTCATTAATGCTGCATAAATGCTGATCGTACTTGGATCTTGAAACGGAAAATTGAAATGCAGAATTAGTTACCATATGTTGGGTAAGATTCAAATATTCATAGAACTGTTTTTCGTGTAGAAACACATTTCCTTAAACGATCCCCGAATGAAATTTTCATTAATGTAATTGTCTGCTATGAGACAGAGGATGTCATGTAACTGGGCCAAACCGTGCGAGATTAGAGTCAACAAATGTATAAAATGTTAGATGGAAGATGTTCTTTTTTAGTGAAAACGATAAATATTGGATTCAGAGTCTTATATATGTCATTTTTCTTGTACTCGCGCCTTGCTTATTGAATGTGAGTGGAAATTCACTGATTTTTGCATCGTCATTGGACTCCGTAAGACTTGGTTATAATAGCAATCACAAAACTTTACGGGTATGATTTTGTACCTTCATGGAACCTATTTAGTGAAATACGTGTTTTTTTCTTCTATAATTAGTTTCAGAATTTCATCAGATGCTTAATACTCGGGAGAAACATCGACTGAGTTTTTAGTTGTGATTTTAAACCAATGCGCAGTTCATATGAAGATTACTGTGTTGGACGGAAGTATTATCATTTCAGGGTTTTTTCTTCAGCTTTTCCGTCGTAAATTAAATTTTCCTCAGTTGCATCTTCGTGTCATCAGATGAGCGATATGTGTAGAAGGGGAAATGATGAACTTCACTTCGCTAATGCAACGGTCACGATGTACTCTCGATGTGCGAACTGAACTCCCAAATCCCACATGTTGAATATAAACTCCGTTTCATTATAATTTCATGCGTGCGTATGTCACTTCGCTGGAGCATATGTGCAGTTGTCAATATACGCCATGGGTTTGGGAAGAGAGGAAGCGGGGATTCCCGACCTTCGCCTTCATCAATGAAGGTGTNGGCTAGTTTTATTTATTACATTGATTGGCGAAGTAAATGGTTCGTCGCCAGCGTTGCTTATGAAACAGCTGGGATGTTTATGCCGATAAGAGCAGCAAAAACAAATATGGCTTCTTCTTTTTGTTTTTTGATGCTTCCTAAACTGTTTGTCAAAGGTGCGGTATGTGTCTAGGGTATAAACCAGATAATTATTCGAAAGAATTTATTATAAGTCAGAAAAATAAAATTGAAAACCATGTGTACATTTTGTTTTACTACTGCATCATTTTCATCCGACAAAAACTTCGGTCAGTTAGATGGTTTATATAACGAAAGACAATAGAAAGTGAGATGTACAAGTACTGAGAAGGAAAAAAGATATTACACATTTATTATGGAGTGTGAGATATGAGACAAAATATCATTTGAAAATGACTCTTTTGACGAAGAGACGAAAGAGAAATGTATCGAGTGCAAAATAAATCGCTGTATCTTATTTTTGAAAAACAACTTTGTGTAAATTTCATTTTACTCCTGTTAGACAACTAATTGCTAAAAATGATGTATCTTTACAAAAAAAAACGTGTTCGGGTCTTAAAAGAATCGTCGTGTATTACTTTAACTACGTTCTAATTAAGTTGTAAATTGTTCTAAAATACAGAGTTCGAATTGTGTTAGGATCGTCGATTTCTTCCCAGATGTCGCTACTGACCGCTGGATGGCTCGAAGAAGAATGTACCTCCTATGCAACGCTTCTGAACGGTCGATATACTTAGATCAAATCGTCATAATTAAAAGTGTAATAGTTGCCGTACTAAGGATAATAAATTACTTTTATTACTTAGGTTATTAAAAATCTTTACCTTAAACATGAAATATTCTAAACAATTTGCAACATTCACGATACAGCGGGTTCACTGACTAAACTGTCATGTTAGATGAGTGCGATGAAACAGGAAAGATATCAGTAAGTATATTTCATATATGTTTCTAATGAGAATAAAGATTTATTTCTTTTCAAATCATTTGCAAATACAAAAATGCATTATATTCTTAGGAGCAACCGATTAGAATGACTAGAATTACATTTCAGTGAAGATGAAATACCTTTAAAAAGTACAATAATCTTGTCCAGTTATTACCATGTACTTGCTGTCGCGTTTGGCGTAATCAAAATGAGCTATTCATATGACTATTAGTAATACATATCTAAGCTAAAGAAAAAATTATTAAATCCGATACTGAGAATTCCCTCTTTTCTGTGAAACTATGAAATATTGAACATTAAAAACAATTTGTGTCATTTATTGAAATTAACAATCTGACGAGTACAAAATTACAACCGGAGCGCGAGAGGTGAGGGGTAAATTTAAGTGAGTTGTCTCTTTAAAGTGAGTGACGAAAATTTAATAGTGAATGATATGACAGTATACACAATGTTGTGTCATCGATAGATGAAGAGTGACGAACTTAATGGTTCATTGGTAAAATTAAAAAAAAAAAACTCAAAAATTTCTCCGAGCAATGCCGTTGCTAGTTATCAATAGGGGTATGAATTTTAGGAGCACACCATTTTTCTTATGGTAAATTAAAGCTGTTCGGAAAGATTACAAAGTGTGAAATTTTGTCTCTAGATGAGAAAGGAGACTTTTTTTCAACTCAGTTTTTCCATTAGGAGGACCTTTATCACTTTTCCTCCCAACCGTGCCCATAATCCTCCTTTTTTCCTTTTACTGTATTACCTTCCAAATATCTCCTGAGTTCTATTATTTTTAATTATTTCTAGATTTTCAATTATTTTCTAGAGCGCATTTTATCATTTAAGAGAGATAAGACATGAATTTTCTTCAATTTATACATGGTTTCCAATCAATACCAAATATTCATTTAATTTTAATTAGTATCTCCTCAGCTTGCAGCGAACATACGAATTGTAAACCTGACTAGCTATTAGATGATTGGAAAGAAAAGGTTTTAAAAAGGGAAAACAATGGGATTACTTCCTACTTTTCCTTAGGATGATTTGACGAACTTGATGGTAACTCAATGAACCAGAATAAGAGCAAGATGATTTCTTAAATTAATTAAGTTAAAAGCACCTTTTTGTCCCTTTCTTACCTTATTTTAGCTAAAAATCCTAACCCTGGTTCTCCGTAAGACTTTGAGTTGTCATTAAACATTTCTTCCTTGCAAAGCTGTTTTGTAGTTGTGTATTGGTGAGTCAGTGCTATTTTTGCTCGTTGAGCGGAAGGGCGTTGTTCTTGTCCTTTGGCATCTCCGTGTCTCGGATAAACGCGAGATATTTCTGCTGAGGAATCGTTGGCGTGGGAGTGGGAAGTGCCAAATGGCTGCAGAGGAGAATTGGTTGCCCCTGAATTCTGGGAATCGCTGCTTCGTGTTGTGTGAATGAACTGTTCTGTCTGTTCTGCGACAACGCTGCCCTGTGTTTTGCTCCAAGTTTCCATTTTTATATTTGGTATATTTTCATTCATCATTATTTACGGATAATTAAGGTCAATTTTTCTTTGGCCCATGGTAACCTAAACCGCATTGCTTGTGATCTCCTTGCAAGACACTCTTTTCTTGTGTTATTCTTTTCAGCGTGTTTCAATCTCTAACCGCGTGGAGGCAACATTTTTCTACTATCTAACTTTTTTGTCTTATCTAGGAATTTGCTGAAATTTTTCAGACCGCCGGGGTCCTTGATCAGAATTGATGGGATGGTCCCCAGTTTGCTTCCGGAGAGTAAATTCATTTACTGTTCTCCACGTGGTCATGCGCAGTTTGTACAGCGTTCGTGACAATTTATTTATTTATATTCTTCCTCTTTCCCTTCCCTCTTGCATTCATCACCTCACTGCTTCCCTTTCTCCTTCAATGCAGCCCTATCATTTCTACTATAATTAAAATCAAATAATATCTACGATGCCCAAACAGCCAATATTTTTCGAAAATTTTTTTTTACATTCTCGAGGAAAAAATAAATATTGCAAAATTAGGCCGTATTGATTCTTTGTATATTTTTTTAACCTCAACCGAGTGTGAATAATTATTCATGTATAATCCAGTAAAATGCTATGTGATGTAATTATGTTAATCTCGTGCTGAGTCGTAGATCTACAAAGTTCGGGCAGTGTTAATGAGTAAGTATTAACCATTGGTACCAGTACTTCTACCAAAACTTTTCAATTTGCTTGTTGGCAGTAGTTGCTAATTTTGGAGTTGCAAAGTTTGCAATCCCAGGGGGAGGCTTGGCCTCTGACCTTCTGTGTCATTCTACTGGCATTCTGCCCAGTACTGTTTGCCAACAATCTCTTCTTTCTGTCAATCTAGTTATATGCGTCCGAGGAATGTGTATTTTCAATTAATTTTGGTCCCGAATCATAAAATTGTATCATAAAATTAAAGGTTCCAAATCATAATAAAATCAAATTACCGTTTTGATGCTGGAAATATTCAGACTACACTATAACTTAGATTATTAAAATTTTTTGTTAGTGAATAGCTCAAGGAATACAGTAGATTGTAAATAAAATCGTGATTAAGTCCTCTGAATTCATTCACTGAAGTTTACGAACCACCAATCACAGTATTACCCGTAATGTTCTGAAACACAAATGGCTTGTTTTAGAACACTTCGTTTCTTATTTCCGACTTCTACGGACGTTGGACTGCACTTTTATCTTCGTTCTGTTGATATCGATCCAAATTAACCTGGAACCTTAATTATTGTACGAGGAGTGTATTTACAGTTTACTTAGTAGTGTGAATGAACTTCGATACAGAGTATTTTCAATTCGTTCGTATGTTTTACTGTTTGTATATTCCTACTTTCTTCTTTTTTTCATGCTGTATTTATGTATTATCTGCTTTCCTTCTTATTTATATGTGAGATGTTTGAAAAACGTTTTGCGATTATAAATTATATTAATTTTTTTTGAGTGTTTAATGCCTTATTTATGAATTTATAACTACAATGTGTCATATTGGCGAATGCGTGCATGCATATAATTTTAAATTGAAAGGTTTATTTGTTTCAATCTGAATTAATCTTCTTCCCACGCAGAAATCGCCGATGTTGAGCCGACTTTCGACGTTGATATCGAGTCGAAGGTCGACGTCGATTAAACGACGCCGTCCCGACGTTTGTTTCCCGGAATTTGAAGTCGAGACGTCGTTATGCGACGACGATAATAAACTACATTGGATCGACGTTGAGATGACTCCGTTATACGACGTTGAGACGACTCAGTTATAATAATAATAAATAATAATAATAATTATTTTTATTGTTATTGACCCATTTATCTTTGAATGGTCGGAACCAGATTCGCAATTTCGACGTTCCGTATTTCACTGCTATCTGGTAGTGAAAGTTGGAACTCTATTTGGGTGCATTTGTCGCCAAGAGTTAATTTTGCCGAGAACATCCTATCTTTTACTTGTTTACGGTAATTACTATTTTACTGGTTTACTATTCTGAACTTTTATCAACATGTTGCAGTAGCTCAGTGCTAGCGTGCACGCCTTGAGATGGAAAGGACTATGGCTCTAATCACACCGTAGTCAGACTTTGAAAGAAGGAGATAGTAAAACAACGTTCTGATAGGAATGTGTCACAAGTCACAGAATATTATAGGACAAGCTAAGACGATTGTTAATATTCAATAAAGTTGTAATACATATGATAATTCAACATTTTCAAGAAAGTCGTGTGACGACGTTGTTTTAGCGTCGTTACCCGGCACCGTTGTCCGACGTTGAATCGACGTTACATGCGTTCGCGTTGGCAACGTCTTCACGACGTTGTTTTTCGACGTCACCACGACTTTGACGACGTTGTTACGACTCGAAATTTCTGTGTGTGTTCCTTTTTTCCCAAAATGGCTAATTCAAAAATTTTACGTATATGAAAACGAGATTAAATCCTCATATCCGACGAAAACCAAGTCAAATATTTCCTGAAAAAAATCGACGATGCATACCGAAAATCGAAATATTACTGCATTTTTTATTTGTTTTTGTCCAGCAAATGACTTTATTATTGTTATATCCACCTTTGATTCCGACGAAGGATGTAGTCTTGATGTTCAAGTTCATCAGTCTCCTCGCGTGGTCTTTAAATTGACTTCTCTTGAGTAGCTGCTGGTGGGTCATAGGCTGAACAGGGAGACAAAAGAGTATTTGGAATGCCGAGGTATGCACTGGAATTTCTTCGACGGGTTGTCTTTCAAAGGCGGGGAAGTTGCATGCGGGGTTCCTCAAAGTATTGGTTGGTCTGCGTGGGTTGGAGTGATGAATGAACATCTCGCGTGAACAGTTATTTAACACTTTTCAGGCAGGAAATACGAAATTGAGGCGAGGAAGAACACATTAATGGAGTGAATCAGATAAGGAAAAGTATGTCTTATTGTGATTTTCTGTATTAAAGATACCACTTTTCTTCGTAGATTTGTAATGTTTCTTATCTGAATCACACCTCACATCGGGAACTTACTTTTATGTGAGAAACCAATGATGTATAGCTCATGATTGCTATCTCAAATTAATTTTTCAGGTTTCTATATCCCTTTAAACTTTTGTTGGATATGTTTGGTTTGACAAATAAGTGATTGACCACGAGTCTCTCTATTTTATTTCTTTATTATCTAGTTAAAAATTAATAAAAATATGAAATATTTATTTTTGTTGTCAAAATACCAAATAGCTGTATCAAAATTCAGCTATACGCCAGTAAGTGTACGTGGGAGGCGTGTTGGAATGGTGGAAGGAATGGAGAGCAAGTCTATGAATTCGCCATCTTCCGCGAATTCTACCTTAACTGCGATGGGAGTTTTGCCTCCTGAAAATATTCTTACACACACATAACGAATACGGTTCAAAATTACGACTCTACATACAGGCGCTACTCACATATTCGTACCATTCACCATCCTGCGTGATCATGAAGTGAAAAACACTCAATAACCTTTTTTTTTAAATAAAATAATATGTGAACCATAGTTGTAAAAAAAAACTCTACTTATAATCCGAAATTTGTCCTTGAACATTTCGCAGTGGTTCGTTGTGACCCAAGAAACGCTTTATCCAGTTTCTGTGGGTGTCGAGAAATATCGGCATCTGATGTCGACCTTCGTTGAAGCCAGGGATGCAAAAGTTTCGCTTGACTCCATTATTTCCGTTCTCCATGAGGGTGAAATTTCAGAAAAGATTCGAACACGTATGTAACCGTCCCTCACACGTATATGTGTGCTTTGGACGAGTAAAATAAAATAAATTATTCGTATAATACGTCACGTTTCATTTTCGTGTGCTTAATTTTTTTATTGTCATAAGTTGTGGTTGTTTTTGACGACTCATACTTTCATTTCAAATTGAGCGGGATACAAAATATATTAATTTTGGATCTTTTATTAGTTAAGAATCTTACAAAAATATTTTCTAATTCCTCTGGAACGTTCTCGCACTTTGTGCATCCTTGGAGCCGTGCACTNATTCCTCTGGAACGTTCTCGCACTTTGTGCATCCTTGGAGCCGTGCACTGGACACGCGTACACGTAATTGAGATCGTGATTGGAGCATTTGTACCACAGAAGCGAAGCAGAGCACTTTTTTGTCTCAATGTTCCAAAGACTCTCGAGTCACCTCGTGATGTGGACTTCCAAGATGAAAGAACTCTTGCCAACGCCGTTTCCCCGAAAGCACTTAACAGGTTTGAGACTGCATCGAGGATAAATGAAAGATGTGGTGTTGTCTACTAGTAAAATATTTATTCAGATAGTACTTTTGCCAGCGTAGCTGGCATCTTCAGTCTGACAATGCCAAGTACCAAAGGACAAATCGCCTCACAGATATCCAACTATACATCGAGGATGTTATCCTCCGGTCGATTTGTGAGGATATTCAAACGGTGAAGGATCTAGAGAAGGGGTTTCCGGACTCAAGCCCCGTTTTCCCCTCAAGCAGACCGCACTTGCCTTCTTCGTCTGTATAGAAGTCTCGTACGGTCTGTATTAGATTATGGCAGTATTGTATACGCCTCCGCATCACCGTCGACACTCAGGACACTTAACAGTATCCATCATGCAGGAGTCCGCATTGCAACTGGTGCATTCCGCACTAGTCGCATAGAGTGCTTGCTAGTAGACGCTGGCGAACCATCTCTTAACAGGAGACGTGACATTCTACTTGGATCTTACGGAGTGAAACTGATGGGGATTTCAAGTCACCCCACTCGGCAACACCTTCATTCGCCGAAATTTATTACATCTTACGCTGCAAGACCTTCGTTACCCCGCCCAGCGGGTGTTCGTTTTAAAAAACTGCTAGATGAAAAT
>NNCF01129448.1:67413-78823 GCA_002313205.1 Laupala kohalensis
AATACCCACACTTTCTCACACCACCTTGGTCCCTCATGCAACCAACCATTGACTTTCGGCTATCTCACCTTTCAAAGCAAGACACTCCAGCTGTTGTGTTTCAACAGCACTTTGGAGAACTAAGAAACCTCTATTTGGATCACATGGTCATATACACTGATGGCTCAGCAATGAATAATTCTGTTGGTGCTGCTTTCCACTGCGATAGGGCCACCCGTTCTTTTCGCCTCCATTCCTTTTGCAGCGTGTACACTGCTGAGAAATTTGCAATCCTTGAGGCGCTGAAGTTCATTCAGCTATCTTCAATACGGCGTGTGGTTCTCTGCAGTGATTCTATTAGTGCTCTGTGGTCAGTGTCTTCACTGTACACTTCTGACACCCTTACGCTGACAATTCAGAATCTAATAAGCCATCTAGTGTCTAGAAATTTTGAAATAGTTCTTTGTTGGGTTCCTGGGCACGTGGGTATTATGGGTAACGAAGAAGCTGATGAGGCAGCGAAGTGGGGAACCCAGAGGACAGTCCTTGACCTCTTATCTGTTCCTACGTCAGATTCAAAGGTTGCAATAAGATCGTCTCTTCTTGGGACATGGGAAGCCGAATGGGAAACTCGCGCCTTCAAGCTGAGAAAGGTAAAAGACTCCATTAAGACCTGGGTGTCATCATCCCGTGCGAACAGACGTGAAGAAGTAATCCTTACACGCCTTCGTATTGGCCACTGCTATCTTACCCATGGTCATCTCTTACGCGGTGAACCTCCCCCCGTCTGTGAAACTTGTAACAAGATTCTTACCGTGGAACACTTTCTTCTGGAGTGTCCCAAATTTAGTACCAGCCGACAGCGACACAATCTACCGAACAGTTTGAACATTATGTTGGGACAAAATGAACTGATTTTAATGCGCGTTTTTAGATTCCTTCAAGAAATCGGCCTCTGGAACAGTATCTGATCTATCTTCGTATGTATTTACTCAAATCTATCAACGAAACGGGGCTCCTCCCACAATTTCTCGGGAGGGTTAGGATTTAAATTTGTTTAATTTTAATTTCGTTTATTTTTTCTCGAAATTTATTCTTTTCTTTATTTTCGATTTTTAGAATGCTTTCATACAATTCTTTTTTCTTATATTTTGATTTATCTTTGGATCTATTGTAAATCAGGAGGGTTTTTAGTGGGTAGGGTTGAATCATTCGACGAGTCCCACACACGGGGGGAGTCATGTTGGCTCTCCTTAGTGCGTAACTGCATTTTCCCTACCTCTACAAGTTTTTCGGGCTCCAATGACCTTTGATGTCGACATGAGCCGTAAAGCCCCACATAAAAAAAAAAAATTAAAAAAAAAAAAATCAAGCCCCGTCCCCAAAACTGATTGAATATAAAATTTTCTAAATATAAATCATGCTTTGAACGTTCTTATAGTGGTAAAATGTATTATATAATCGAAAATTGTCTTAAAATTGCATAATTTTGCACCAAACTTTCCACTTTTTCGCATCTCCAGACCCATCGAAGATCCCAAAGTATAATCCTGGATCCTCCAGTGTCCACAATCATTATAGTGATAATTTTCACTTTGTTCCATTGTACTTCGAGAGTGGGCGGTGAATTGAACTATTAGGAGTTGCAACTCGATTAATAAAAATATTATGGAGTTTTACTGAGTGAGTGTTATGGAGGTTAGTTACGAAGATTCATGAAGTTCCCCTTTAATGATCCACCCCTTTTTTTGATTCATTGAGTGCCCTTCCTTACATTGAAACTATTCAACATGTTCCAAGAGGGGAATCAAACGTTTCCCGTGTTATGCAATTAAAAAACAAACAAACATTGAAGATGTATATGTTTTTCTTGCTCAAATATACTGAAATACCTCGGTTTTTGGTCACTTCGGTTACCGTCAGTTTTATTGTTCTATCTCGAATTTTTATTGTGATATCTGTACATTTCCACGCGGAGGATATTAAGCTGGAAATAAATTGTAATTCAAGTCTCTGATTAAGATTCACAACTGAAATAGATTTAGTGACCGTTCGACTTGAAAATTAGGCATGGTCAGCTCAAAATACAGTACGCGAATGTTCAGTAACACTCTTGCGGGTATTTAACCAAGGTATGAAGCAGAGTGCTGGAAATTAATTTTAATGCATTTAATATATCTTAATATGTCATTATTTTTCTGTGTACGTGAAATATTTACTCGGGTTCAGCTATTTAATTATAATTTGCGACTTCCGTTTATTTGGAGTGAAATGAAAAGCGTTTTCTAGAATTTCAACATTAGTATTGTGGAATTAGTAGATAATTGAGAATAATGATTCAGAAATTGCTCATTACATAAATAATGAAATGCTCTTCATGAATCCTTTGAACTTTGAATATGAGCCAAATGCCTCCTTCATTTGCATCCTGGTAATCACTTATTCACGCGTAATGAGATCTTGATGACTCATTGCACAATTAAGTTGGTTGCTGCTTTGTATTGGAATTCGATACTGATTAATGCGAAGTCACAGTGTTGCCATGCTGGACGCGTATTGGATCGAAGGTTATTTTATGAGGTTCAACTACTTCGTTTAAAGACTGGGTGTATTTAAGAATAGTAGCATTTGTGGGGGCGGTCCGCTCAGGCCTCTTCCTCGGAAGGCCCTCTAAGTGAGTCTACAAATGTAAAATAAAGATGTAAATGTAAACTTATATATACTTTAATGTTATAGTAACAGTAAAATCAGTAATAACTAAACTTCTTTTTAAAATACAACTCCCTTTAAATTTCAAACTCTGTATGCACTCTTGTGAGAGACTTGAAAAGGGGCCTCCAAAAAATCTCTCGTTCCGAACCTCATAATGTGTAAGTACGCTTTTGCTTAAGACTTTATGGTGGAAGTGAAACGTTTTTTGAAAATTTAGATTTACATATAACAGTTTTTTTTGTATCGTTTTCCACTGCAAGAAATAAATAATTATGTATTCCGCATAATAAACGCAGAACAGCCAAACCCTTGCTTTTAATTCTCGCGTGTTTTTGCGCCAATGTTTATTCTATATCTATTACTGCCAAAATACGTTGAGTCAAGAAGTTAAAACTTTGAGCTTGGGACTGAAAAAATATTACGAGAATTGATGCCTTCAATCGTTTTTAAATGATTCACAGATTTTATCTTAGTGTTTAAATCAATTGCTTTCGTTCGTCGTTTTGTTATCGAAGGAATGTAGGATGTCGAGAGGAGTTGTTTCCCATTGCTATTTCCAGATTTCGAGAGTTTAGAGAGACCTTCGACTCGTCGCCTTATTTCAACAGATTGCACTTCTTTTGTACAAGTAGCGTAGTATATGTCGTATACAATATGATCGGTATTAGACGATGTGTTTTTTGAAATACTCTGAGCTGCTAATGTGAAGAAAATGAGGTAAATTTATTTTTCTGCAACTGAATGGATTATTAGCTTTGTAAATTAAAATCTTACAATTAGATTTACGTTTTTTGAAATAATAAAAATAAAATATGTGATATGATTTCTGATGGAATATTGGGTAAATACTTCAACGTGTAATGAATATTTGTTATAAAAAATAGTTTTCTTTTGTTTTTGATTTCACGGTTCGATGTACTCTCATTCTCTTGCCCGTGACTAAATATGTCTGAACTCTAAATTATTTGTTTGTTTCATCCTGCGTTATATCTGAAACAAGATTAAAACATTGAAGAAAAATATTGTGCTACCGATTATAGTAATACCAATTTTTGTTCGGTTTATGTGAAGTACCATTATGTTGTCAGTTTTATGCTTTACTATTTTTTGGAATGTAAACTATCTTTGGAATGCATTTTTTTAATCTCCCAAAATTCAAAATTCATCATTTAAAAAGTCATTCCTACCTTTTCTCGATGTTGTGACATAATCGTATGTTTATTTTTATAAGAATACCTCTTATATTTTAAGTTGGAAGTTGCAAGTAATTATGTTTCAGAATTTAAATTAAAAAATTAACTTCTGCCTTTATCATTGATTAGAAATATATCCTTTTTTTGATAGACCGTTCATTTTCTATATGTTATCTTCTATTCAGGATTCCTGACATGAACAAAGTATCGGGAACATTAATGTGAAAGTAGACTATTCATTTATACATGTTCCAGCTAGTTCGTAGAAATGTAGGTAGTAAGTAAAATTTAAGAGATTTTCTTGTATTGTTTTATTTTTTTACGAGAAAGCTACTCTTCCCTTCAAAAACAAATGGCTTCAACTGTAAATGATTATATAAATTCTGTAAATGTGCCTTGTACAGTGCTTGATCTGCGCGCACGGCCCTGAATACTAGCCTTTGGAGGAGAGGTAGCGGAGGAACTTTTCTAAAAACATTGACCCGCTAGCGAAATAAAAAGAACAGTTATTTTAGTTCGCACTTATGTCGAAAGTGATCTACTCGAAAACTTTATAATCGAAATTTAGTTTATTTTACCCTGCATTGCCCATTAGGTTGTAAAGAAGACACGAAAATGTTTGTGTTTACGCTGGCAGTGCCCGACCCTTGCGCGCAGATCCAGCGGTCGTACTTCCCGGAAGCTCTCGAGTCGCCGCTCGCAGCACCGCGTGGTGGGATGCGTTTGAACTGCGCCCCTTTAATCGCGAATACGAGACGCGCGCCACGCCATGCACGCTCAGATTGCACTTTCAGGCCACTCGTTTCCAAATCACGATATCATTGGACAGACATTTCTGTCTCTCTTCTTTTCATCCACTTCAGAAACCAGATTTGATCCGAGAATAACACGATTACTTACTTTGTATTTGTAGTACAAGATCCCGATTGAACTGGACATTTTCCCTTCTTCTTCCTCCTCCTCCTCGTGAATGGGTCGCTTTGGGCCACGCGGAATCAACACTTATTGGCCTTCTTTTTAGCCCAGTATCCCTCATATGCAACGAATGGGTCTGTTTCGTGACTCAGACCATGTATTTTGTTTGGTTTTCTTTTCCTCCTCGAAACCCCGTGATTTAGTAATTTTTCTAATTATATAACGATCGTGTAAATTTGGAGATCCTAATTCTTCAAGGTCTTTTTCTGTTTGTTTGTACCAATTCGGACTGGTGGTTTTATTTTTCAAAAAAGTATGAATTTGGTGTTAGCCCTTTGGGATCATGTCTTACTAAATGTCCCATAAATTGGATTCTTCGCATTCGTATTGAATCGGTAATTTTGGGCATTTGTTTGTAGATTTCCTCATTTGGTTTCGGATAATTTATTTCATTCTTGATTTTAGGGCCAATGATTTTTCTCATAATTTTGCGTTCTTTAACTTCTACCTGTTGTTTTAATTTTCTATGTTGAAGGTTTCTGATGCGTAGAGTGATTCCGGTTTGATCACTGTTTGGTATTGGCTAATTTTGCAGTTCCATGACAAGATTTTTGTTATATTTTATTTTTGTTAATTGAAATGCGGTTTCCATCCTCTGAATTCATGCTTTTATGGATTTATTTTCATTACAATTTTCAGTAACTCATTCTCCTAAGTATTTGAATTCTTTAATGCGGGATACTTTGTTATTGCCAATTTTAAGTTCTCGTGGGGCTGAATTGATCATAAATTTAGTTTAAAAAAATGAAATTTGCAATCCGAGTTTTGCCGCTTGTTCCTGTAATATTTCAAGTTGTTTTTGTGCATCTGGAATGTGTTTTGCGATTAGTGCCCTGTCATCTCCAAAGACTAAACAGTCCAAATTCACACCTTTGAATTTTGGTCCTAGTCGATGTGTTGGAGCCCCTGCTTTTCTCCATTCTCGTACAGCTTTTTCGAAGGCGCAGTTGAAAAGTAGAGGAGAAAGACCGTCGCCTTGCCGTACTCCCTTGTCTATTTTAAATCCATTGCTTTGTTCTCCCATAAATTGAACTTTAGATTTGGTATCTGTATTTCTGAGGGTGGGGGGGATGAATATGTACATTGATGACAATAGAATAGTGCGAGTTTCGCAGTATCCTTACCCGGGTACCATCATTAACGAAGCGTGGGACAGTTCGCAAGAGATAAAGTGTCGCATTGGAAAGGCGAGGAGTGTTTTCAATTCAGTGAGCTCAGTCTTCAAAAGCCACGACACCAAAATGCGGCTACTCAGGTGCTATGTGTTCTCAGTCCTCTTGTATGGCGTAGAAACATGGACCCTTACAAAGGCAACCAATGTTAGACTTGAAACCTTTGAACTATGGCTATACAGAAGAATATTGAGATTATCCTGGATTCATAAAGTTAAAAATTTACAGGTTCTACGCCGGGTTAACAAAAGACCAGAGCTGATCAACACCATCAAGTGTTGTAAACTGCAATATCTTGGTCACATGATGAGGAATCAAAAAAGATGTGAACTGCTTCAAGGGAAAAGAGAAGGAAAAAGATCTCCCGGCAGAAGGAGAATTTTCTGGCTCGACAACCTTAGAACCTGGTACAACAAAAGCTCTGAAGAATTGTTCCGAATTGCAAAGGATAAAACCAGAATAGCCATGTTGATCACCACCGTCCGAGACGGACAGGCATGCTAAGAAGAAGAAGGAGATGAAGATCTGTGTTTCCTTTATGATGTTTGTTGTTTTTTGATCTAGTCCAAATTCTGATAGTGTTTCGAAGAGAGATTCTCGGTTTATGCTGTCATATGCCTTTTTAAAGTCCACAAACGTGATGACACAATTTTTGATTGATGTATTGTGGAAGTATTTCATCGAGTTTTTCAGATTAATAATTTGTTCTGCACACGATCTTCCTTTCCGGAATCCACCTTGATATTCGTCTAGTTGGGGATCTAGTTGAGGTTCTGCACGGTTGAGAAGGGCTTTAGGCAGAATTTTGTAAGTAACTGGAAGGAGTGAATACTACAGTAGTTATTAGGTTCCGTCTTGCTGCCTTTTTTTGTGTAGAGGTGTATGATAGCTGTCTTCCCTTCCCCAGGGATTTTTTCAGTTTCCCAGATTTGTTCTAGAATATCTTTGAGTTTCATGATAAAATTTTATCCCGATTTTTTCCATAATTCTGCCGTGATTTGGTCTTCTGCTGATGCTTTATTATTTTTCAATGATTCTAGTATTTCTCTGATTTCCTGTACACTTGGTGGTTTTGAATCTGTGTTTCGCTGAGTGGGATTGAACGAGAATGTTTCTTTTGTTTTTTCAGAATTGAGTAATTTGGAAAAGTAACTGGCTAAGATTTCACAATTTTTACCGTTTGAGTGTGCAAGTTCCCCGTCCTCATCCTTCAGTTGAAGTAACGATGGAGAATATATAGTTATTTTCTGTTTAAATGTTCTATAGAAGTTCCTTGAATTGTTTTTCTTGAATTCTTCTTCTTTTTCTTGTAATTTTGCGTCTTCATTCTGTTTCCGAATTCACCGCGGAGTTATTCACCCTTCTGTTTTTCCTAAACGAACCTATTAAATATAGTATGTAAACATACAAATCGCGGATGGGTTGTCTTATTATATCAGGTCAACGCTCCCCGTAATGAAAATAATGTAATTCCTTTTTTAAAAAAATTCTACCACCATCTGTTTTCTCGTTGAAATATATGTTTAGCGAACACGATATAAGTAAAAATGAAGATAATTTTATTGGGAGCACTGATAGTAGCTTACTTATGCAAAATCAGTCAAAACTCACAGTTGTCGCGCTTTAAATGTCGAATATTCGTGCGAGCTTTTTGTACAAATTTGCTGTTTGAAAAATACATTTCTTTAGGAAAACAGATGGGTGAAGGTTTTTCTTCGGTTTTCCTCCGGATAGTATAGGATTTTCCGTAGACGGGAATGTCATTTAATACTTTTGTTATTATTAAACTCGAATTTTTACTGCACATTATACCTATGATTCGTCTTGGAGTAATAAATTGATAACAATACGTATTTTTAAAAGATTTTTTAAATAAATAAATAATTAATCCGCCTCTGCCCTTAGGCTCTTGATCGGAATTGATGGGATGGTCCCTTGCTTGTTTCTGGAGAGCAACTTAGTTTATTATCCTCACGTGGTCATACACAGTTTGTAACAGCTTTTTTGACAGTGTATTTGTTTATTTAAGGTCGTCCTTATTCGGCGGGATGTTAGACTAAACCTGGTACGCGACCGTGCATTACACCCTTTTTTACATAAAGTGCGGATAATTATTAACGCTTGAACCGTGAAGTTTCTGGCTTTTGCTTGAACTTCTTCGTCCAATCAGTGATACCGTAGTTGGACGGGAGTTATTGAAGGACAGCATTCGGTGGCGGGAGCTCCGAGTCGTCGCGGTGGGAAACTGGTTCTAGGCGCTTGTGCACGACAGTATAGAAGCGACGCAACCTCGGGTATATGTTCTTTTAATAAACACTTTTCATCTCCATTTCGTTGATTCCTTTCGATACTCAGACATGGAGCGAAGTGAATCTTCTGCATCAGGCGACAACCCATGTACAAATACATTCAGCTTCTTACTCTTGCAGAAAATCCTTCTTGTGAATATTATTTATTTTGTGTTAATTTTAAGTATAGTCCAGGCCTGAAGTATGGAAGCGAAAAAGCTCAAGGAAATTGGCGCATGGTCCATTCAAAAAAACTGTCCCTTGAGTACTTCCTTTCGGATTTGGCGCTGTATTGTACTCTTTGAAGCAGGAAATGCATTTTCACAGTATTTATTCGAAGCAAAATAATAGTTAGGATTGTGTCAATAAAAATCCCAAGTTCAGAAGAAGGTGAAAACATTTTTTACTACTAGATGAATTATTCCCTTTCAAGAAATGCTCTGTGAATGTATTGGACCACTCTGAATTCGTTTTTGAAGCTTGGTCAAATTTGAGTGACCGTTCTTACCGTTTGGTCAAGCGCGTTCAGTTTTTATAATTTGACGAATCAAGGTTATATTCTTAGTGAATATTTTTAAGAATTTTTGTCTTTATTGTTCTTGTCATTTTTTTGAACCCTGTAAATTAGGTGACAATTATAAATATCATGAATTACGTAAAATAACATTTTGCCATTACTAGTGTATACTACTTGTCTTTATGTTCATTTCGCACCATGCACATTCGTCCAGTTGTTTCCTCGAATATTCTATATCTGGACTCTGTTCCTATTACTTGTGTACGTTATCCTTTGTAATACAAAAGTTATGATATTTTTGTTTAAAATGTGACATGTATGTTTCTGTTGCAGGTTACTTGCCTTTGAAGCTGATGAAAGCTGTGACCAATAAAGTGAACGAAGTTTGCCTTCGCTTTTGCGACAATGGAAGAGTCACCTCTCTGCCTCCCCCCACCCCTGGACCACTGATCACATCTTGCGCCGTCAAGAACTCGAGACGTTGCATGGAGGACAGGCATGTGATCCTTGAGGATTTCCATGCATTTTTTAATATTAAAGTGAGTGTTTTGATCTTGTAGAAAATTAACTGCACAAATTCCTCTTTATCTCTTCATTCTGTAGTATATTTTGTGCGTTCAAATATTTTTCATTTAAAGGTCGCCCCTTCGGTGGCTCAAGTGTTAGCGTTCTTGCTCATCACCAAGTCATCCCCGGTTCAATTCAGAAAAAAATTCACATTAATGTCCCAGTTCATACTGCTGGCTGTGACTACTGAAAAGCCAACTCTCCTTTTTCTATCCACCTCCTACTGCTCCTAGTATCAATAACTATAACTGTTACTAACCACTCCTACTAACCCCTCCACGTGGACCGAGTTGTTGGTATACCCAGCTAACCGACCCACCTACTAACAATAGCCTACACCCACGTCCTACCTCCTATAGCTCCATGTAGATAAGCCTCAATAGCACACTACATTTCCCATTTACAAATACTACAATGAAAAAGAATTAAAGGTGTTGAAACATCTCTGTAACTTATGTTATCCCATTTTTGTTACCAAAATGTATTTTTTTATTTACGATTTAGCTCTACAGATTTATTCAAGTTTTAAATTCAATAGTTAGTGTGTGACATATATTGCGAAAAAGTCAATAACATTTTTTATTGAATCGTATTTTGGTTTTATGGCTGCGAGAGCATTTTCGTCCGTAGGCCATCAGTCGTAGCACATCTTAGTCGTGTAATTATTCGCCACTAAGTGGTTTTTGTTTTTTCAATGCTGCGTTATGTAGAAATTTTGGTAACTTAATTTTCAAATAGAATACATGGCACGAGTTCTGTCTGCAAACATTTTTCATCACATGGTACATCATCAAATAAATGAACGAATGTAAAATGTATGTTGTACCAATTGATTATTTTGTTTCACATGTCCGGATTCCCTTATTATCCAGATCATTCCAGTTAGTCTGGAGTTTTACTTGGCGAGCAGAAATAAACATTTTAGCGAGTAAAATGTGATCGATTTGTACGGCATGTCGAGTCATCGGGACTGGTAGCGAAATTCTATAAAAAAATACTATTCTTGTCGAAAACTACAGATCATATGATCATATGAACTTACAAGAAAGTAGTTAATTTGATGAATAAATTTCATAATGTGCTCATTTTTTTATATTATTTATTTATTTTTTGCAAAAAATTATTTGGCTTACGTTTATGTGTGTTGAGAATTTAAAACGACTCTTCTACTGAAAATTACATTTAAGTAGTTTATTTCAGTCCTAAAGATACATCTAAAAATTTCAATTTTATTGATGGATAAGTTAAGTTCAGAAGTGAAGTTATTCAAGCTGAGCAATTTTTCATTGGGAAGCTTCCTTCAAATTTCAGTTCTATAGAATCATTTCTTAAGACATGACTAGTGTAATAAGTAAGTTATTGGATCTTCATTTAATTTATGTCCAATTTTCATTGATAATTGTTTTCATATTTTATTGTATTTATGAATACAGCGTATTATCGAATAACTCTTATTTTTGTCATGAGAAGGCAGATATTTTCAGTATTTTCATTCTGTTCTTTTGTGGTCCCTTTTCAGGATAGCAGCCCTGCTAGTTATTATGCTGTCTTCGATGGCCATGCTGGAACCGATGCCGCTGTGTACAGCGTCAGCCACCTTCACCAGTTCTTGGCTGAAAGCACCTTTTACCCCACAGATCCCGAGAAAGCAATCAGAGATGCCTTCTTCCGAACTGATAATCTTTTTATTGAAAAATCTAACAAAGAGGTACTTCACGCTTTAAGATAATTTGTTCTCGAATGTACACACTCATACGGAACCTGAGGATTTTGATTCTCTAGTTCTCTAAACTACTTAAAAATTTGGAGATAGTTCAAACACTTTGATGATTCTGTGAATGTCAATGAAATTATCAAATTAATGCAAAAATGATGGTATAACAAAAAGATTCGCTTTTTTCTATGAAGTCTTGTGATTTAATGATTATTGTATTAGTTGGAACAGGAGACTCTCAATGGTACTTTGGATTCGTTCATGAATTACGTCACTGTCTTGGGGGGATCTTA
>NNCF01129448.1:89342-118248 GCA_002313205.1 Laupala kohalensis
GTATCAGATATGTCCACTGCTCCTTTTGCCGGATTTTTTAAACTTGTGCTTGCTGTGTCATATTTAATGTTCATGTATATTGTTTGAAGTGAGGATGTTTTTCTATATTATTTCTTATCGTATGAAGAATTACAATTTTTTTGTTTTGTTTTGTTTTGAAGGTAATATTTGATAAATCCGTTTGTTAATTTTTTGTCTTGCTAACCCGCCTGCGCATAGGACATTGTCCTCTCACTATCGATATCTCTTACTACTTGATGATGAACCCGTTTGTCAGGAGTGTAGCTGTTCTCTGACAGTGCGTCACCTACTAACTGATTGCAGAAGATACTCAAGTATACGGAGACGAATTGGTCTGGCTGCAGATTTACCAACAATTCTCGGAAATGAAATGGTTAATGTTAATAAACTATTGAATTTTATGAGTAGATCGGGGCTCCTCCCACAAGTTCTCAGGAGGGTTTAAAATTTGCATTCCCTTTTCATCTTTCCTATCTTCTTTCTTTTCATCGTTCGTTTCTGTAATTAGAAAATATAATCTTTAGAAATTGTTTTCCTTTTTGTGATATAATGTATTGGTATTCTGTTTTCTTTTCTTTCATCTTTGTATTTAGATATTTGTTGAATTCAGGAGGGTTTTTTAGTGGGTATGGTCGAGATATTCGGCGAGTCCCACACACGGGGAAGAGTCACTACAGCTGTTCTCTATGGTGCGAAACTACATTTTTCCCAACTTGCATGGGCTGTAATGACCTCGATGTTGACGAGCCCTAAAGCCCTAAAGCCCAAAAAGAAAAAAAAAAATTATCCTCTCTAACTCCTGACTGTACCTTGTTCTCTCCAAGCGGGTATGCAAGAGAGAGGCTGACACCACACATTGTCTTCTGCCTTATTTTATCATGGACAACCCACAGCAGAGACCTCTGGGTCTATTGATATTGAAATCTATGATCTGAACCATTAAGAAACAAATAAGCTCACTTATTCACAGTAACTTGATTGTGTTTTTTTTTCTAATTATTTTTTTGTCTTCAAGGTTGCATTCACTTTCTAGTCATGGTTACTTTTTACTTATTTCTGTCATTATCATAATCCAAAATAGCTGATGATGTGAAGATGCTTGTTTACCTCATCTGTAGCTTCCTCTAATTATTGTCTTATTTGGCTGGCAATGAGTTCAATATTGATTAATCACCACTGTTTGTGTCCAAAATAAAGAAAATAATTTTTTGATGGAATTTAGTGTATCATATTCATAGCCATTTATTTTTATCTCAGTATTACTCCAAGCAGTAAAATTTTGTCGAAGTTAAATGTAGTACAAAAAGTGTGCTGTTGAAAGTTAAATTACTGTAATATTGCTACAAATATTTGCATTGTGTCTTTCCGACAGTCAGGGACAAACAAATAACAAGAAAGAAACCTCAAATTTATTAATCACTTCTATAGGTTTAATTTAGTACCTCAACACTCTTGCATCGTTAGAGCAGAAATGTTTCAGATTGTGAAAATACAAACACATCCATTGGAATCTTGATTTTAAATCTGTACCCACTAGATCAATTTCAATATTTTACGACATATTAGCCATTTTTTGTCATGAAAATAATTTTGTTCCCACAAGATCTTCAAACTCTTTCCTTAACTAGTATATGCTTTTGTTTCTGCCTCCTGTGTGCAACATTGTGTCAATTTCCTATCCCATTAGCTTCTCCGTATTAATTAAGTTTGAAGAACTTTAAAATCATTAGAATTTGAAATCTTATGAATCAGTAGACCTGATATGTATGAAACACAATTGATGAAAGGGCATTTCTTGAAACATAAGCTGAAATACTAACCAAATCTTAGAAAATTTACCTAAGACATTGATAACTTCATTTATTATGACTTGTACCACAACAAAACATTGCCTTTGTGAACAGTTTTATTTTTTTTAAGTGTGGCCAGAAAGTGACTTGCATGTCGTTTTACTAAAAATTTGATAAGTTGAAAGAAGATAACAAAAATATTGCACTCGCCTTTCAAATATTTATGATAAAAGACTTTTAAGGGTAAATAAATTTCTCTGTTATTGGTTTGAGGGCATGCTTTGTACCAAAATTGTTTCTGAATTAAGTGCAATTCTTTCTGAATCATGTATATTTATTTGAGAGGTTGTTTGTGTGTTTTCTGTGCAATCATTGTGATTGTATTTTCATTATCTTGTATCTTGTTCTTCACATCAAGTGTGGTCTGGTTTTAAACCCTACTGTGACTGGTATGTTTAGCTCTTGCTTCAAAATCTGGAATGGCTCCCAGGTGCACACAGCCTTTCAAAATTTCTACCCTAGGGTCAGAGAGGCCGGAGCACAGTTCTTTTGCCCTTTGTTCCATGGCCAAGAAACCAGAGCTTTCTTCACTTACCATGAACCCCATATTAGTGCCTGTAGCAGGAACACATTGCTTTTTATCAATAACCAGGATAGAAGTTAGAACTATATTTTGCGGGATTGGGTGGAGACTCCTCGCTAAAATTTAATTGATAACTTTAATATAAGGACTACTAGATTAATTATTTATTTTTTCTAGATATAAAGTACTTTCATTATAATTAATGAAATGGTTCAGGGAGTGGGTTTGAACCTGGAGTATACACTCTGGCTATGTACCTGATAGTAACTATTTTATTGCATGACACCAACAATACACATATTAAATTTTTTAGCTAAATTATCATTATTCTCAAGTAAGAATTGCATTGATATTTAAGATACTGGAACTGTGATTCTAAATTTGTTTGAGTTTTGAATATTGTGGTTGAATTTGAGGTACTCCTGTATCAATTATTATGTTTCATGTTTTAGGTGACCTTATGTACAAGCCTTATGTGACTGCTGAACCTGACGTGAAGACTATTGATCTCTCGGAAGATGAAGATTTCTTGATACTGGCGTGTGATGGGTTGTGGGACTTCGCATCTCCTGAGGACGTGACGAGGACTGTCTACGAGCAGCTGATGCAGAATCCAGGTAAGAGAATCTTCTTTTCTTCTAAATAGTTTTTTCCTTTTAGTCATTCCTTTTTGTAACACATCAACTTTTAAAACATTATTATTTTACAAAATGTTAAGATCTTGACTTCTATTGTAGAACCACGTAAATTATTGGAATAAGGCCAAATAAAAATAAAAATTCTCGTAGAACTCACATTCTCAAGAACAATATACAAAAATAAATATGAGCATATTTTAACATAAACAAATTAATTCCCTGTTCTGTCTTTTGCTGAGTGATATTATAAAACTGAAAAGTTAGCGTTTGATATAATCAATTGATCATTTGTGATTCATAAGAGTGAAATGGCAAATATTTCAATAGACAGATATACATTATTGTACAAACTATTTCCATTGTACAAACAGTATAAATTATATATCAAGGAATAATGAAAACTGATGTTCTATATCAAAGCTTAATTTTTGTAAATCAGTACCTTCATAAAAAATTTAGGAGCATGGATGCTGTAGGGAGCTGATGCTATTAACCATTGACTTATTTTTATGATATCTTTCATTTCTTTGGATGTGAATTATGAAGAAGAATTCCTGAATGATTTGATCCATTTCGTCAATATTTCTGGTGTTTCAACCTCCTATTGTCTTCATTTCTAAAATCGTGCTGATTCGAGTTTTTTAAAATACTTTGTCTCTCTTATAATAAATATCACTAATTCATAAATATAAATATGAATTTTAATACCATGATACCAAAGAGGTAGGATTTTTAATTTCAGAATGGTGGTTTACATGAATTGAGAAATTTGAAGACCTCACTTTCGTGAATTTTATTTTGTATGCCCTATGTGTTTAACCTTTGACTGCCAAGGACTTTCTAGTACTCGAGTGGTTCTTTACATAACAAATCTTTTGTTTTTCTAATTCATTAGGAATACATATATTCCAACAATTAAGTTTTATTTTTTAACCTTTTAACACATGAGTATTGATACAAAGAGGATCAGCCTTTTTACTCTAGTCTTTCTGTACAAAGTCCAAAACAAAAACAATGCAAATAAACAAAACTACTCATGAAGCATATTATAAAGAAATAAAATGTATTCAGAAAAACTCGAAATAAACTAATATTTCTTAGATTCTTTTTTCAGTAATTTTTTGGTTTTGTATTTTTCTATACACCTAAAATACATTATAAAACAAAGTATATTCACTAATAAAATAAAATTCAAGTACTATTACCATTATGTTTTCGTACTTTCTGCAGATTCTGCAAGTGAATTTCCTTTGACTACCTTTAAGTCAATGGCTTATTTTAAACGAATATTCCACATTTTTTAAACTTGCTCCGAATAATTTGGATTATTATTCTTAATAACATTTTTTAAATGTGATTGGAAAAGTGATTGTTTTTCTAGGTAAAGTTAAAATTAAAACCATACAAATGATCAGAAACTGAAATTATTTCTTAAACATAATTTTATTAACGTTTGGTTTGTTTCATTTTTTATGCGTATCAATTTGATTAATATATTATTACGTATTTAATGTACAGTGATTCTTTAATGTACAGTAAAACCTTGGTAATTTGAAATTTCAATAATTCAAAATATTCTTATTTTTTCCCCTGAGTTTTGAATTACCAAGGTTTTGTTGTATCTTCAAAAACATTATGTTGTTATTTATTTTGAGATTTTCACTGTGTTGTTATACATGTGAAGCCAACCACTTTACTCTTGGGGGAGGATATGCTCTATTTTTAGGAGAGGTCCATATTTTTTTAAATAAAATGTTTATATTACAATTATATTCATTTTGTCATAAATTTTGTGGACAGGATCTTTTAATATATGAAGGCATTTTCTCTCCTTCATCACCCCCAACCCTTGAATATAGTTGTTCCACTCTCCCAATTCACGGGAGAAATATTGGTGACATGAAACTGCATGCTTCCGGTTTATGAGTCCATTTTTAATAAACTTACAAAATTCAGGGACCTGAATATGTTGATGCCCTAATTTTTTTTTCTGTGAACATTTATTTATTTATGAAAAGAATGTATGTGCCGTCTAAAACCTGACATCCTATGCTGCAACCTATTCAGCATTCATTTTTTTTCCTGGTTTTGAATGTGTACAATATAAATGATTCTATTTAAAGTTGATGTAAAATGGGAATGAAATATTTACTGAAACCTAATTGTGGCATGTTGTGAGTCACTGTAGATGTGCCAACTGGTGATGGATCCAATACTAGTACTGTCACATTATCTAATACTGTCAGGCTGTCACTGACAGTACATAGAAAAACATAGGCATGTTAGACTTAGAATGTGTATTTTATATGGAGGTGTTGAAATAGTAGGGAGAAGAAAGTCCGTTGATGGAATCATTGCCTTTTTTGCTCGTGGAATCGTGGTGGTTGAAGAAGTACTCCCATATTACCTCTTTTGTTTCTTACCTTTGTAAAACTTGAACTCGGTTAGCTGCAACTATATACAATCTATAGTGTAAAATAGAGTATCTATAGTGTAAAATATATGTAAGGCATGAAACTGTCAAATATGACCTTTTGCTTTGAAGAGGAGAGGATTATGTAGAACTAGTTTTTTTTTTTTGGGGGGGGGGGGGGGGGGGCTTTAGGGCTNATATCGCAATCGCCACCTTTCCCAAACCAAAACATGACACTCACATTTCAGTGAAACTTCCTGTTCGACCACTACAAATTGTAGCTTTCTCATCCTCTGAAATATTCAGTTTATGACTAGGTGTCTAGGTAGCTAATAGATTTGGACTTGCTGAAAGTTTTCCTTGTGTGAGTGTGGGAGAGGTCCCCATTCACCAGTGACCATATACCTTATGTGACCCCCAAGTCGATACCTGACAATAACTATTACTCCCAAAGTTTTCATTAACTTTTATTTTGTTATAACCTAGTTAATTTGTGTTGTATTATTATTATCATCATCAAATTGCTTTGGACTTTTAAATTATTGTTAATAATTGAAACATGTATGAATTACCGTGTAAGGAGTTTTTCCATTTACTGTTGCACATTTTGAAAACACTCCCACTTAGTGATTTCTCTCTTTTTTAGTGCTTTAGCTTAAATCAGTTTAAAAGAAAACACTGAAAATTGTCTAAATACTCAGGTATCCAGGGTAGGGTGGAAACCTGCACCACAGGAGTAAGAATTGCCAATATTATGTTATCTCAAAAATATACATCTTTTGTTCTCATGTCCATATTTATTGGGCTTTTCTATTTATGAAAACACATTCAGAGTTGGGGTTACAAAATGGACAAGTGAATTATTTGCGCCTTCTGAGGAGAGGAACTAAATCTTCTGAAAGCCTACAGCTGTATCAGTTCACAGAATATGACAATATGCCTTTGTAAGACCCTTGAATTTTCTTTCCAAAAATGAAAATAAAAAAGGATTTGTTGTAGTCTTCAAACAATACGATTTTAATTTTGCAATTAAAATGGCAGCCTAGTTATTTTCCTCCACTCACGTCTATTGTTGTTGTTGGCGACAAAGTTGAATGTTCCTTTGGACCGTAGTACATGAGTGTATTACGGGTTGCGTAACTAAACAATTCGCAGGCGCAAATGAATTTTCCTTTTTTTTTCATTCCCCTTCACAATTAAAAAAAAAAAGGTTTTTTGGGCAGTGCTAGATTACTTTATATGCCAATGAAACATATCGTACGTATAAAGGCCAAAATATTGAATTCCCGTACATTGTGGAGGTTTGTCTCGCGTTGCCGTATCTCCTTTAAGGAGGGCATCACTCAAATGTGCCAATGAAATTAATTGTTGCATCAATTTCTCAGTTTTGCAGAATTATTTGGCGTGACGTAAAATTCTTATTTTGCACATATAATGTAATAAAATTCTTTAGTAAAATGATAAATTTGGAAGTTGGCTGAGATTCCGTGAGGTCTACTTCGTCTAATGAAATTTGTCTAATGAAAAAATTTGTCTAATGAAAAAAATGAGTACCCTATAAAACTTTACTTTTGAATTATTTATACATTGAAAACAATTCTTCAACTTCATAAAAGCACTACGTGAGCAATCATGTACTTTTTTTCAAAGTCATGGAGTTGTTGACGTATCTTCGTTTTTGTCTTAGCTTGCTCTGTTACTTCCAAAATTAAGACGGTGTGAACCACGCCATATTAGTTACACATTGTATCATCTGTTTCAGAGTTATCGCCAAGGAGAGCAGAAATCGAAGATTTTTATATTTTATCTACGTCTTTGTTAAAATTGCAGCGTGCCAGGAAAGCGAGAGACGACGCTTGACTCTTCGAAGCAGTGCTTCCTTGTATCCGAGGGGAAAGGAGCTGCTCTGAGTTTCGCCTCGCGACTCTCGAGGCGAACTTCCTTCCCTTCAGACCCATTAGTTAGCGCCCTTTCTTTCTCATCTCTTCCGCCCTTTTCTTCTGACCGTAGACACGGTTCCGAGAGGCGAATTTTCTTCCCACAACGATTATTTTAATCGCGTATTAATAACGCGAATCGCCGTCATAAATTTCTGGGAAGTGTTTGCTGCACAAACTCTTTACAAAGCTTTCGAAGGTAATCGCGTTTAAAGTAGTTCGAAGTTAAGGATGAAAGCGAAGTGTGTTAGATGTGTTTTTTTTCTCCCCGAAAATTCTGAGATTTTTATCTTCTTACGCTGTAGACCCTAAGGGAAAGAGCCACTCTCCTTCTCAACCTGCTCTCCCCCTCTCCCCCCTCTCCCCATGCACGGCTCAAGAATCACTCACTAATGTCCTGTGGAATAAATTAATTAGAAAAGATTTAGGCTTAGATTTACGTTGTACATTTGTGATTGAATATTTTGGTCTCATTAACATAACAAGACTTCATTTTCCTCTTTGATGGTACACAGTGTTGACAGAATTAAACACATGTAATAGGAATTAATGGGATTCGATGTCCCGAATTGGAAAATCATTATTGGAAGAATGTAATTGCTTAAAAACGAACAATTGAAGCATACCAGTGGAAATACATTATAAGAGATTCCACTAATTACCCAAAAATCCACTAAAAACTCATAGAACTCAAATCAAGCTAACTTGAGCTTTCGCTCAGAGATGTTTTATTTCACCTGACGATGATACCAATGTATATCAAAACGTTGTAATATTCTAACATGTTTTAAATTGTTCTACGTGTTTTTTGGTGTATTATTGTGTAATTAGTGGAATCTTTTTTATTTATTTCCACTAAGGTCTGCTTTAATTAAGCAATTACATTGTATTACTGTGCAGACAAAGATGGACAATTCATTATTGAAAGACTTATAAGTGGAACCGTACTGTGACAAGCCTCGAATTTTTGATGTCCGAGCATTGACCAATATTTCCTGGAATACATAAATTTCTTTCGTGTACCCTACATGTGGAGAAGATATGTCAGGTTCGGTGAAAGTGGCGATGAGCAGGGAATCGAACCCGGATCTCCTGCATTGATCGCAGGGGAATAGGTTGAACTCGCTGTGGGATAATTTCCAAAACTTTCGTCAGCAGCCATATCAAGTAAAATTACTTGTATTTAGGAGCAAGCACCTAAGCAAAGCTTGTATCTTTCTCCTTTGTCATTTTAAGTTTTCGCCAAAAGGGTTAGTCACCAAAGTTTCGAAAAAATTATGTTCTTGGGTTTAAAAATTAAAGAAGCCAATAGTATCTTTGTCTTTTGCTGTTTGAGCCGACTTAGCACTGCTTAGCCATGATCCAATGATTAAATCATTGGACCATGTTGCCTGACCCTAGCCACGAGTGTTTTCTACTATCTAGCATGCTTCGTCGAAAAGGAAGATTTGACATCGGCTCATATTTACGCATTGACTGACATTAAAATGAAGTAAATTTAGAATTGAAAATGATATTTATGTAGTATTAAGTTTGATAGTTAATTTGGGTGTTAATAGTTTATTGAGTAATCTAGTAAAAATAAAGTTTAGAATAACAATAAAATAAATAAGCAAAATAAATAGAGTAAAATAAAAATAATAAAGATAAAGGTGATGATGTATAAATAAATAAATAAATGAAAAAGATGAAATAGAGTAGAAATAAATAAAATAAAATAAATTTTAAAAGTAATAGTACACAAAATAGATTGAGAGTAGGTAGGTAATTACAATAATTAGTACAATAAAAATTTATATTGAAGTGAAGTAGGATAGAAATGGTCTGACAGAATAGGATAAGATAAAAGAAAATTTTGTAGAATTAATATTTTATGAAGTAAGAAAAATATGAAATGTTTTAAAGTAGAATAGAATTGAATAGGGTACTTGTGTTTGCATATAGGAGGAATTTGATAAATTTACAATCTTGGGACACAAATTTAGATATATAATACCGTATAGCATTCAGGAATGGATTCAGATGATTAAATATAATTTGGCCATAAATATGTTTGTACATCGATTCTAGTTCAAAGTTAACCCCTCTTCTTTCTTCGATCTTTTTAATAATCTCCCTAAGAGATGATGTCTCGATAGGGATGCCCTCTCCATTACTGCAGGCGGACACAGTCTCTCCACCATCCACAGTTCGGTTCGCCAATATTTGAGTTATTTGGTTTAGTATTTGGGATCTTCTGCCCTTGACAAGGTCACATTATCAATATTGGGATATGTGTAATTAAAGTTAAATTTGGGGGTTATTTCTGATAATTTTAGGTTTGGATGGTTTTGAGATGAAGATGTGGGAAGTGCAGAGAACGAAGATTGAATAGAGTTCGGAATATCCTGCGGGTAGGGTGGAGGGTTTAGAAGCCAAAAATTGAATCTCAAACAAGGGTAGATTAAACAGGAAAAGAATTTCTTTATAGGTATAAGGAAATACCTTGTTATAATATTTAATGAAAAGAATGATTGAGTGACATTGTTAGCTTCATTTTCAGAGAGAAAGAAACCCGTTACATCAATGATGCTCACTACATCATCGAAGGTGACAGCCCTCTGTACCCGTGAGATGATTGGACATTTATCTTTCGCTGTTTTTTATATTTTTGAGGTGAATTTTATATGGAATACAGTAAAGATTTACTCTTGATGTTACTCCTTTCATAGATCTTTTTACCTCCTCGAGGCTCTGGAGGCCTTCTAGTCTGTGGATAAGTAGATATTCCAGTTTTGGCAAGAGGAAGAAGGTCCCTGCCACAAGCGGAAGGATGTTTATCCCATCAACCAGGACCCTCCCTCCATTTTCCTCCTCCATCAGCTTCAATTTCAAAAATGGTATTTTTGAAATTAAATTGGTAATTTCTTTAAGTGCTATTCAGACAATATGATTTTAATTCATTGTTTTCAAAAAGAAGTCTTCTTTTCATTATTTTATAACAGTAATCATTAAGAATTCTACATCCAAATTTAGCTTGTAAAAACCTAGGGAGAGAGTTGACATCTAAATTAATTGTGACTTTATGTCGAAGGTCCAAGTACCCTGGACATTCTAAAAGAACATGAGATGTCTCTCCCTCATCACCACACAGAGGGCATTCTGTAGTGGAAACCAGTCCGAATCTAAATAGATTTCCGTTGAAGGTGTCCATGCCCTGTGATACACCACATGGTGTATCTATGGAGAGAGGATAGCTTCCTGTGAGTTACTTTGGGGATAAAATTTTGAACGGTTTTGTTTTCCGTATTGCTCCATAAATTTTACCATTTTCTGTTTAAATTTTGATAAATTATGGTTCTAAACTTTTTACCCGAATTTCCTGGTTTCACTGTTGTGCCGTCGGTATGGGATAGGTCGAACCACTCCGATTCATCTCGGGCAATAACGAGTCTTTACGTTATTAGTTGGCACGACAAACCACAGACGAAGCTCGCCAAGCCACACAAGATTTTAGACGAATTCAAATCCCTGAAAAGTTCCACAATTCGTAGAGGTAATAAAATCTCACAAAGGATTGAGACATCGTTTGTCATCTACTGGAGTGCGACCTTCCTTTGGCGTTGTTCTTAGCTGTTTCGTTGTCACCGGATGCCCGCAGTGTCATAAACTTACCACGATTTTTCAGTGGCTTTGAATGACCACTAAAGTCGTTGCGCCGCGGGAAATAGTTCTTTCTTCGGTCTGAACCTGCTGCTGTGGAATTCTTCCGTTTAGTGTCTCCAACCGAGTGGAATAAAAGTGTGGAATATAAAACAGCCCCCTTCATTGCGTTTTTGTGTTCGAATAATCGGAGAACAACTGGAGCTGAAGATTCTTTTTCTTCGATACTCACTCGAGTGAGAGGAAGCAAAATGTATTAGTGCCTCCGCTTTATCTCTTTTCTCTGAAAAATAAATGACGTACAGAGTATTATTACTTGATTGGAATTTCTCTTCCCGTCTCTGATAGAAGCTTTTTCTTGCGCAGGCTAACTCCATGATTAACGGGCCTCTTATGTAATATAATAATAAACAATGAATTGAGAAAATACTGAACATAAGTTAATATTTTAAAAATATGTGGTAAATAGAGATAGTGGTTTGAAAGCGTTTCATTTTATTTGAATGGCTCCACTAATGTTCTTAACTCAATAACCCGTGTTTGTTTCAAAATTTTAAATTTAAAAAATTATCTTCCCTCTTTTTTGTATTTGCTGAGATTACACAAAATTCCGTTTCAGGAGATAGATGCATTGGAGTTTTGCAAATTGTTATTTTGCCAGTTCCAAATCTAGTACCCACATGGAACTTACGAAATCTAGCATCTTTTCTAACGTAGAGTATTATGTACAAAATAAAAATACTATAATATTTGTCGTAAATTTTTCAGATTGATTGTGTACATGGTGACCAAACTGGAAGCAGAATGGGCATCTAATTTGGTTACATGCTACCTTATACTATTTTCTTGATACCATCATACATCGATTCATGCAATAATTAAAAGGATTTCAGAATCTGAAAACAAAGAAATATGACTAGGGAAAGTTGAGCGGATTACCTAAATTGATCAATTTCTTTTTAAAGATTTGCGAAGAAGATTTTTTTAGATCTATTACTTTTTAATACCTTTTATTCTGTTAAGTACACCGAAATCCATCGCCTGCTTGGGCTCTTTTATTGAAGTACTGGTTTAAATAAAACTGTATTGAAAATATGTTCTGGAGAACAATATTTTCAAAATGACAATTTGAGGAGTTCCACAGTTTCGACGTGACAATACTTTGACTTTCGTAATAGGACGATGTATATTTGGGGATGTGATGTAAGTTATAAGTATCCGCAACCGTCCTTGCAAAAGTTCTTGATGACTTATGATACTCCTCTTTTCACGAGGAAATAATTTTTTTACACGCCTTTAAATTTCAAGTTCTACGCTTGAAACAGATATTGGAGAGTACGTGATAAAATTCTCCTGTAGTGAAAGATGTTAAAAGTTGCTGGAATCCTTTCAACTTCGTTAGATCGTATCTCTGCCAATGGATCACTGTGCAGCGGCATTACAGAATCCTTCATTCAGACTCCCTCTTTCACTATGAGACGGGGGGAGCAAGGGTCGTGTGCTATGCCTTTAGGGAGCAGATCACTTGCTATGAAAGTGAGACTCACGCCATTGACGACTTACCTACCCTCCTTCATTCTCCTTTGCTGACTTTTATTTCCCACTACTTTTCCCCCTTATCTCTCACTTCGTCTGTTCGTCGATTTTTCACGCTTCTGTTCTTGAATTGTTTATATTTTTACTTTTTTTACTTGTCAGAAAATTATATCGTCGTTCATTAATGGAGATTAAATAGTAATATTAAACCTTTTTTGGAAAAGCAAAAAATAAATATTTTATGAACGAAATGATGCAAACCGTTGGGGGTAATGATTCTATGACCTTCCTCATGTGGTTTTAATTCTGCTGTGTCGTGCTTCTAAGCCAATATTATTTTTGCGTATTTAAACAAAATATGATTATTTTCCGAACTTTTACAAAAATAATTATTTTCCTCGTATGAATCAACGATTGTTAAAAGTTTCTTTGTTGTTAAAGTCAGTTAATTTCTTGAAATAATTTGTCAAAAATTCGTGTCTCGCAAAACTGGGTTAATTTCAAGATATAGAAACCACACGAAAAAGTTCGTATAAATCATTTACCCGTAAGATTTGCTTCATTTCGTTTAGGGGCTGTTTCTACCATCTTATTCAGCTAGATCCTTTTACAATTCTTTCGTATGAGTGTTTTAGTTTCCTTCGTGTTGAATCTTTCTCACTGCGTCCGGATGTTGATCTTCCTTTCCATTTCCTCTTGTCCTTCTTCGTTCTATTATTAAAGATATACACGCTTTTAATGAGCGCCTGTAAAAATGTAATTGTGTTCGTTGTAATTGATTTGATTCCACACGGGTCCGCGCTGTTTGCCTTGCCGTCTGGGGACCCTCCTGTGGAAGGGAAAGCTTTTGATTGCGTCATTAAGGAGTTACTTAAACGAGTAAATATTTGTGCGCGGGGGTGTTATCTTTATATGCGCACAGTCTACGACGCAAAACATTTGCCGCGGGATTTCTGTGGCGAGGGTGGAGTGATGAAATCGCTGAGTGGGAAGAAGTTTCGTCGTAAAACAGAGAAAGAGAGAGGGGGAGGGGTTATAGTCACGACATTATGTCGATGTATAACTTCAAAATTGCCTTCTTGCTTCCCCTCACTCGATGCGAAAAATTTCTCCCCGTGCTTTGAGTCATGTAAAAACGTTTGTTGGAAGAAAACAACGAACATGGTTTTTAACAATGTTTAAGATCCCTTTCCATAAGAAATTGTGGGGAATCGTATTTCCTGTGAATTGATGTTACTCTTTATTCTTTCTTGTTTATACGATTATTCTTTTGCAGTTAATAACTTCAAGTATTAGTAAAATTGATAAAATTGAAGATAAGGAAATTTTACATTTGATGAAACACTTAAATAAGACATTATTTTTTTGTTTCGGGTGTTGTATGTGTGAAGAGTCGATAGAAAATCTCTTTTGCATCTAAACTGAAATCAAGTTATTTTGTACCGAAGACTTAAACCGTATTCCAATCGAAAGAAAGTGCTTCCGACATCTCTTATGTCTGTAACCGTGATTTCTGAGTCAGATCTGAAAGTCGAGATGATTTTTGCGTCCGGGAACTGACTCAGAAATCACGGTCCGATTCTTCATGTCAATGCGTGTATCGCTATATATGCGATTTATTCGTATAGGAGTGTCTCAAATGTTTGAAAGTAGCCAATGTGTATGAGAAGACATGTGTCGATGTTGATTGTCTTCTCGCTCTCACTGTATCGAAAAATTCCGATTCTCCATTTTTTTAGTAACTCGATTTGATTCAAAGTCCAAGAAGAAAATAATTTAATTAATTTTCTTGTTTCACTGGATTACATCTTATTATACAAATCCCATTTTGTGTGTGTATGACAATGCTTGAATTAATCACATAATATTCACGGATACTTTGATAGAGCTGCTAGTTCTTCACTGTTGGTGAAACTGAATGGGCGATGGAGGTGAATACAACTGCAACAAACGAAGCGCGGTTACAAACATAATTACGAAAATGAAAAATACTACAGACGGTGTAACAAAAAGTTCTGTTGTTACAATGTATTTGACACTCCCTATTTAAAAGTTAATTATGGAAAATTAATTTATCGTTTAAATATTTTTCCAATGTTCCTTTTTTTCTTTCGAAAAATGCGAATAGTTTGGAGAGCCCTATTGCAATGCCGGAGGAAAGGAAGGTGCAAAGACGTGGAAGGGAAGCGCTTTGGGGTCGTGCCAGTGCATTTATTATTGAGGCTCAAGGTGTGTGTCTCGCTGTTTCATCTGATGGCCGCAAGGCGTGCTGACCTCTCGCAGAGGAAATCCCCTCCTTATTTTTCTGCCTGTAGAAATTCCTCGGGAGAACTTATTTCTTCCGGTTTATACTGCCACTTCAACTCTTAACACGGTATTCACAAAAATACTCGTAACACCTGGTTTCGAAACCTAAAATTCAGAATTTTGACAAAGTAGAGTCTATTTTGTAATTTTTTGTTGTCACGTGTGGGTTTTGTTTATTTGATTAAGGATCAACGTTTTTACTCAAATTTCGATAATCAATGGTTATAAATTTTACAAGAAATACCTGGACAGGTATTCAAACCGTTAAAAACTATGGATCATGTCCAAAGAAATTCTAATAAACATGAAAAATACTAGTCGTCAAATCATCATTCTGTACACAAATATTCGAGATTTTATCTGAACGTTAAGTAACTGTGCATTGATGCGATAATGTAGTTATTAGCGTATTGTGGACAAAAACTTTAACATTTTCATTTTTCAATTCTTTTGAAGTATTAGTATTTTTTTTAGTTTAAAACGTTACCTATCGTGTGGAGCAGCGTTGTTCAACTAGCGACCTGCGTTTTTTTGCAACCCGCGAGTTCGAGGACCTTATACATCAAATTTTTCATTAGACATTGTGTCTGTCTGTGCTGTCAGAATTACTATTTGACGTGACATGTCCGGTGAGAGAAAATATAACATCGTAGTCGGAATTACACCATCATACTTTAGAATATAAAAACATTTCATTACAGTGCTAAGTATTATACATATATTAATGATTTAAATAATATAAATTTGTTGATGAAAATCAATATCGCATTTTAAATAAATAAATATAACCTATTAGTTTTATTCGTCTAGTAACATTTTGCCGAAATCCATCCCACGCCGGCCCAATCGATCGAAAGTGTATAGAAAATGGCCCGCGGGCTAAGAGAAGTTGGACAGCGCTGGTGTAGAGCATTGTAAAGTTGTGGATTTCTTATTGAAGAAAACGCATTTTGAGATATTTGGAAATGTAGTCGAAATTCATGTACGCGACGAATATTTATTCCCCAAGCAGTCGAGACGATCCCTCACCCAACTTCCTGCAACTCGGTGGACAATTCCTCATAATTTATTAATTAATCAGCTTTATACATTCGGTAGAACCTCTTTAATCCGACGCATTAGGAACCTGAGGTTTGTCGGATAAAGGTCTTCTAACATATTATTGAGGTTTCTAAAACGGGGTTCAGTAATGAATAAACGAGATTTATTTACATAATTATCGTTATTTTTTATTGTTTCATTTTTAAATAAAAAATCTGTATTAAGTTAAAAAACAATGGAGGTAACGGAGACGAATTACGTCAAACATCTTGGCCCTGGTATGATATTAATTGAAGACAGCTAATTTTTAAATAAATGATGCCCGATAAGTCGGTTTATAGAATGTCGGACTACTGAAGTTTTACTGCACGTGTTATACATTCGTAGTTACACACGTTTTCCGGCGAATTCTTTAAATTCTCTCATTAATTTCGTCGTGAAGGGAGTGGAGGAAACTCATTCGCTAACGCACTCTCCACTTCAGTGTATAAGTCTGAGGCGACCTTTGCGACACCGACATAAGGCAGCTCGATGTTTTACCGAAACATGTTTGAATAAAAACGATATTCAGAGGAATTCGTTGAATTTCCATTCACTTTTGATATTTGTGTAATGTCTCGGAAAAAAATTCATTACGTTGCGTTGCATTGTTCCCAAAACAGTTTCAAAGTTTTCGTCCGTCGAGAAACTGATTACAAGAAACTTTTCCACAAATATTCTAGTCCCCTTTGCACACTTGGAACAAAATATTCTAAAGGCAAGCTGGAAGGTATGCTAATACCAAAAATATTTTTCAGCCTTTAGAAAAGCGTATTTACTCCAAGCTAGTCTCTGTAAAACACTTAACGTACAAGTAACCGACATTGTTTATGCAAATTTCGTCTTGTGTTGATGACGTCATAACCTCAGCGCTAAGGTTTTATCACTCGGAGGTAGGGAATATCCCTTCTGACTTTTCCTCTCTTCTACACTTTTTTCCGGGGAAAAGTAATTTCACCTCCAGATAGTCGATATTGAATGCCAAGGTTAAGCATTAAATTAGTGTCAAAAATCTTTCATTTTAGTTTATCATTAGTTTAGTTATATCAATATTTTCATAGTATATCAGAATTAAATACAAAGTTACAAAATCCATTAGATCCTTCTTTTTACCCCTCCCCCTAATTTTAATGACATTTTCTTGACAATTTTGTAAAGTACTCTATTGAAGCATGAAAAGCTTCAAAATTTCCCCCTCCCTTTCTACATATTCTGCCATTTGAATGCTGATCGGAGGCAGTGGTTGTAGTCTGGTAGCGTGAGAAACAAACGCGCTGTTAGATGTTGAGGGCGGGGGCGGTGGGCGCCACGTGACCCGTGCTCTCCCGCGTCGTCTATTTCCAAGCGCAGCGTCTCGCCGCCGCGGTCCGCGCTATTTCTAGCCGCGGGATGCGATGTCATGGGAAATGCGTCGCGCGCGCTCGGGTGGCACAGCACTCGCCTTCAATAGAGGGATTCAACGAAATGCTATCCCCTACAATATCTATGCTCTCTAGGGAAGGAGATGAAACAAGTTAGAATACAGGATTATATAGTATAGATGTTTTTGCATTTAGGCAAAATAGAACAAAAAAGTTTGATTTTTTTAAATTAATCATGCCGACATTTCGACTTTTAATTTTGGTAATCACCAGGGTTACAAGATAAACAAAATGATGCCATGTTTTGTTTTGTTTGTCTTGTAGCCCTGATGATCAAAATTAAAGTTCGATACTCGGCATGATTTATAAAAAAATATTTTTTGCTTTATTTGACCTAATGCAAAGCAACATCCCTTTTGATAAATTACTCCAATAACTTTCACGTATAAGAAATATTTAGTTTTTTCTCTCTGGAAGTTCCGAACATACGTTGAAGGAAGTTGTGTTTAAGTTCCTTCGTTACGATTTTTCATGTGATTTATTTGTATTTTCTTGAGGAATCTGTTCTGTCTTATTACGCGTGATATCACTTACCAGTCAAACAGTTATAATTGAATTTTTTGTTCAATGGAAAACTGCATCTTTTGATACTTCTATGGTGTCTACTCACCCATCATATGATTCTCTGAATTCTATAAAAATTTAGAATTAGTATGTTAGAATTATTAGAACAACATAATTATATTTTAAAAGATTTCGATCAGCGATTCCTTTTTCGCGCGAGTGGAATAGTGCATGAAATAATATGGTTTATTGACCTAAATGAATATGGTATCAACTTGTCACTGGTGTCAATATAAGTATTATTATAAAGATTTCCTTCCTTTTAGTTACTGCATAAAAATGATCAATTTCTCAACATGCCTCCTCCATGAGCTTGTACACTGGTGGCGATACGGGCGCCCTTCAAACGAGGGCATAGTTCACCCGTTACCTCCTAGATCGCGCAGCGGTCTCAGCGCTGTGCCGAAGCGTCGCCTTGGTGCTTTCCAGGGATGTGACCGGCTGGAGGCGCGTCCGCCCACCTACCCGCTCTGACGTGTTCTCCACGCTGAGAGTGGCGCCATCGCTTCTTGCTTGCGGTCCAAGCGCCGCTTATCAGCGAGGAGGATGCGCGTGAAATACTCGTGGCGCGGAACTGTCCAGATAGCAGAGTCAGGCGCGGTAATTGCCTTGCTGATGCTAGACGTCGCTTTACACGAAAATACGCAGGGACATGCATCATGGGGCTTGAATTCTCTCCTGGTGTCGGGTATTTTGGCCTTCGTCAGGTGTAAATAGTGCAATATCTCAGGAACATCTCATGAATCCTCATTATACTCGCGATACCACTTTCCACGTTATTTTGTCGTGAGGTAATAATAGTTCTATTTACGTCTATAATCGTTATACTTTTATAAACTACTAACTTCTGCGACCTTTTATAGACATGTGTTTTACTATTCATGATAAAAAACGCCCGAGAAAGGCAAAAACCTGGCTGCAACATTGTGAGTGAAATGCGTTTGTCTATGATAGGTCGTAAAAGTTTATATTTTATTAAAATATAACGATGATAGACGTCAATAGAACTATTACCATTGGACCAAATAATGTGGACAATGGTTTTGTGGGTAAAATGAGGATTCATGACGTGTTTCTAGAATATTGTCACTAGGTGAACTGACGAAAGTCAAAATCCTAGTTGTGAATGAAATGTATTTCTCTATAAAAGGCCGTAATTGTTTATTACTTCTACGCGAACGTTTTAGCTGAGTTGAGGTACTTTTTAATATTTATCCGTTTCTTCGTATCAATAAATCTCAAATCCGTAAGTAAATAAGTGCTCTATTATTTCAATTAAATATATTCTACAAGTCTTGTCGTATATCCCTCCCACAATGAGTGTTCATAAATTTTTTATTTGTTTTAATGGGCATCATAAAATTTTCATGAGTGTTTACATTGAAACAATAGTGAAATGTAATTCTTTTTTAAAGAGTTATGTGAATAAGTAGGATGAATTTTATGTATCTTCAATTAATATCCAGTGAAAATATTTGGCTAATTTTTAGATCTGTGGTGTGGTCTAGCATTAAAAGTAAAGTATCATAGAAAAGCCTATTAGAAAGATCTTGTTGAGATCCACGTAGTTTAAGGTAGTACTACCGTAGGTAGAATTAAATCACTAAAATATCTTAAATCGGGATAAAGAAACAGAATAATATGTACTTTTTATGATTTCGACTTGAAAAACAAACCTCTCCGGCCATTTAAATGAAATAATTGCAGTTGTAATTGATGTTGAAATACATTGCGTCTTATGGAGAAACACTTATTTACAAAATAAGACCAAATGAGATGCATAAATGAGGAAACCGTCGCGCTCAGCCGCCATGTTTTTACGTGCTCTTGTGCATTTCAAACGAGTCAAGCGAATTCTTGAATATCATTTGTACTATATTATTAACTGATAGAAATTAAATCCTCATTTTCATCAGTATTAATCATATTGTTGTGTTCAATAACAATTAGAATGAAAATAAAGAAAACAGTTATACATCTCAGTGATTGACTAAATTGGAGTGCTGGTCCAACCTTAAAGAAGTTGGTCGTGATATAAGTGACCTTTCTAGAAAGAAGTGGTCCGTTGTCACGTTCTATTCTTCGTGTGAGGATGCTTGTGAGAAATGTCGTTTTACAAGTATAATACAGCGATACTTCAACTGAAATGCGGGAATGTTCTCTTTGGGATCTGCGTTGTTCACTATTGCAATCCAGGATTCACTATTCTCTTCAATCACATTCTTCAACTGTGTTCGTATTGCAGATTAAAGTCGATCGCGGAAACTGCGACTTCTCACATAGCTCTGTTTTCTGTCGTCCAGAAGAAGAAGAAATGAGCGCTCGAGAGTATTTACTACAATTCATACGTAGGATAACCGTCTTCTGCACTTTCATTATCAGACAATGTGCGATAAATCATTGTCTGAATAATCGTCGAATGGTGAATTCATATAAACACCCAGAACAATGTAAGATTTTTTTCAGTAGAATAGATACGTACGATGTTTTTCGAATTCCCAATTTTGCACAGAAGATGCAAAAATTACAAAATCGATATTTAGCGTCTCAGTATATCTAACATTAATATAATGTACCACTATTAACCCCATAAGGTGTTCTACAATCGCATTCGAATTCGATGATTGGCAACATGCAAAAAAAGAAATCGAAAAACTTTACCTACCAACACAATTTATATAAATTATAACACTTTATCTTGTATTGTAGTGCGAAATTTGCACACCATAAAATACTATTCATACATCGTGTAAATAAATTCTTCATATATCGTTTTTAATTTCAAAAACACTGTAAATCTAAGATATTACCCATGCACAACCTCAAAAGATACCAGCGTTCGTAAGACCCTCGTCCCACTCAAGTGTCTACACCATTTATGGGCAACCCCATCAGAATTCAAGGAATTAGGTTAACTATTGCTTCTTGTATTGCTACTTTTTTGGGGATCTCGTCTACCTTCTACATGGATTCGAATAATCCGGAAACATGGATCTTTAGGAAATACACAATGCCTATTAATTTGATTGATATCTGTGTCTTGAAGGAGTTCTCGAAAAAGTTGATCTGAGGAACAGCGATCCGGGACCATCACGTTTTTTGAACCTGAATTTCTCTTTTGCTTCAAATAATAAGGTATCCCAAAAAGGAGGAAAGGATCATCAACGTTTTTAATACAATTATTGTATGATTGCGATGTTTTCCGTAAAAGAACAAAATGATGTGCTAGTCTCTACTACGTACTCAGGAGATTTTAAAGAAGGCGCTACTTGTATTCTCAAGATTCTATTACATTTTTTGGTGACGAGTAATTAGTTGAGAAAAAGAAAAACCTTTTCAAATTACTCAATCTTCCTCATTTTGTTTCGATAAACACTTATGATCTGTATTTATGGGGGAAAATTCTTAAGATTATTACCCAGCGCTTTTCAGTGAACATTATTTTAGCTGTGCGATCGTAAGAAGAATTTTTTCAAGATTCCCTACTGCTCTGGGCTGGGATTTCAATGTAGTAATAGAAAAAGCTCCGAATGTTTTCTTTGAATTGGAGGAATTAATTAGTAGAGTCTCGTTTTACTGTGCATCGGTAGCTAATGTGAAGACATAAAACCCTTTCACTGTCCTCAAGCTCATTAATTATTCCATTCGTAATGAGTGGTATTTGAATATTGGGAATATTCAAAAGCACGTGCGCCATCTCGACGACAATTAACTTCAGTTCTCATTGTATTCGTATTTTTTGTTTTGCTTTCTCATTTACATCCCAGCGTCATGAGTCTTCACTTACCTGGATTTCATCATTCACCAGATCATGTTGTGCAGTCGAACACCATTAGAGGGCGCACCAATTCTATTAGTTTAAGCTCAGTTTTTTTAGCTAAAATATTTGCGTGTTTGCCTCGCCATATCCTTTTTTCTGGAAGGCAACTGTTTGAAAGTATCCCCTGTTCTCCCGCCGAACTGAACTAATTACGAAAAAATGAGGTATCTTGACGTAGTTTATTTTCCTCAGTGGTCAAATCGTTATCTTGCATTTAACTTAGTTGTAATTGCTGTAAAATTCATATTGTAATTACTTTTTGATCATGTAATGTTTTTTAAAACCCTCAGCGTATAAACGCTACTCTCCAAATAGCTCATCTCAATAAGAGATCGAGCATGTACGTTTACTTGATCCATTAATTGTCAATTGAACCAAAAACATGTTCACAACTGAACAAATCCTTAATTTCGTCATTTTGCTACGTATATCCTTCTTTCCTACCGAGTTATGTGAATTGAGTTATCCTCGCAAATAGTTACTATTCACAAATTCTTTACTACTTCTGTTCGACCTTTTGAGTTACAGGCAATTGGATTATTTTTTGAGGTTTCGTCATATTGAGAAACAAATTTTACTCTGCCAACGTTTTGACTAATTTAGGCTCATCAGGGCTATACATAAATACATATGTAACTACAGGCATGTAAAGAATTTTTACGTTATTGTTCATAGTTGGAATATTAATTATAATTTTATTGCATGTGATGTGTTTAACCCCGCATACTTATTCTGTTTCTGGTTTCTTATATTTCCTTATTGTATATCCACGTCCTAGTTTATTATTATTATTATTATCAATTTGCGTTTTCTCCATTGTAGTCCCACTATAAAACAATTTTCATTCCACGGTAAAGCACTCGTATGCCAGGTGCCTTGGAAACTCGTCTGCAGATGACACGGGGTGTCGAGGTTGGAAACTACACAGAATCAACGCACTGCAGTTGCCCGTTGTTTCACTCCTCCCTCTCACCGCATTTCCCTCTGCAGCAACTTATTCGAAAGTGCTTTTGTTTCCTCTTTTCGTTCCATTTGCTCTCCCTCCCTCTTGGCTCCTTTTCGCATTACTTCCCTGCGCACGCCGACACACAGTGGGTGAGAATCGCGAAAATCTCGGCTAGAAAGATCACGTGTTTCTCGGTGTGATTCAGATTTCGTGACAGTTGATGAATTATCCAAAACCAACACAAATTAACGTATTGCCCGCTGCCGTAACAGTTTTATCTCAAGAAATGTCTTTTATAGAAGTATTATACGAAGAGGATCATTAGTACAATGTATGTACTAGAATTTCGTGTAAGTTTTTTTATTACTGCTTTTTATTATTTCATCCATCTATATACATTTTTGTATTGTTACGACAGTCAATTCGATCTTGTGTTCGCATTACAAAAAAATTCGTGTAAATCATTCCGACCTGTGAAAGTAATTATTTTATTTCTGTGCATTGCGGATTCCGCTTGCAATCTAGATTTTGAAAGTTAAATGATCAAATAATGTATACTTTTGTCCTCGTATTTGTGTTGTCCACCTACTGTGTTCAGGCATTTCTCTGTTTGTGTTTGCCGTCATCGTGTCTGTTTCTGTTGGCACAACTGTGGATGATGCAGGGTCTAAAGCTTTCGTTAAATCAGCGGAAAATTTGTTTACATTGGTTAATTCGTTCGTATCTTTTGTGTGAAGTGTTTCTGTCAAGTTTTTTTATAGTTGAACTCTTCTTTTTCTTTTCAATCAATTCCGATCATTGTTTCTAATCACCTTTTGAGATTACCGATGTTAATTGGAGGATTTAGCAGGTTGCTAGCGTTGAACAGTCGAAGTTTTGTTTCAAATAACTACAAAATGAATTTCCCAGAGCCAGGGGCAAATCCAGGATATTTTTATTTTATTTATTTTTTGAGGGGGTATGTTTAGATGGAAACTTTGGTGCAAAATGTTACAATTTTAAGGCAATTTACGATTCCGAAATGTAATTTTTATAAAGATAGTTTTTACGAAGTACATAAGCTTTGTTTTCTCTGTTTTGTATTTGTTGGGGAGTACTAGAACGCGGAAGCCTTTCCACTCGAAATTCGCCAGTGTCCAGTGATATTAATTGGAATACAAGAATGCATTTGTAGACGAAGTTCAAAAGCCACACGAGAATGAAAATGCTTTTGCCATTCCTTAACTCTAGTGTTTCTAATGAGTATTTCGACGAATTTCATTGAATTGTTTCAGAGATAAATGTTCAACGAATGAGAAATAGGGAATGACAGTTTGGTAGCGATTTTGTCGTAAAAGCAGACAACGAATTTTCCAACAGATGAAATCATGGTCAACTACTTACATATTTCGAAACCGTATATCCTTGGAAGTCCATTGAAATCAATTCACCCGCATTCAAGGTAACTCCTACGCACCCAAATTGATATTGTGTAATAACTAAGCCTTAACTTCGTTCAATAACTAACATGAAATGAAAGGTGTTGCACATTATGCACAATAATTCAATGTTAATTCTTTTTTAATAGTGTAGACTATTCTCCATAGTTTAGTCCTAAAATATCTCTGAGGGTAGTTCCTTCTTGTTTACTTGTCTTCCTTTCCCCCCGTAGAGTGCTGCTGAGGCGTAACTTGCCTCACTCTGACGCAGCCCACAACTCCACAATTGATTGTTTCCGCTTTCTCCCACATCAGCGCTCTCTTTATCTAAACTCTGAGTCAGACAAATAAGTAGTGAAATGAAGGTGAGATTTCGAATGAATGGACTTGTGCCCGTTTGAATACACATCGTGGAAAATTATAAACGTAATTACATATTCATTTTTAGTCAAGTTTTTACGTATCATACCTTCGCTGTTCTATGCTGTCCGCAATATCGCGGGGAAATAGAGTTAAAACCGTGGTTTACCTAACTCGCACCGATTGGCGACTTACGAGTATACATTCTATGACTTACGACATGCCTTCATGTTGATTCTGCGCTGTGCATTTTAGTTCGGTAAAGCCTCTTTAGTTCGGCATTCTATAATCCGGATTGTTCTTTAATTCGGAATCTTCGGATGACCGGTAATTTAAAAAAAATCTGTAGTGTGCCCTCTCAATTATTATTCTTAAGAAGAAAAGCACCCAACAGCCAACAATTCAATAAAAAATATAACAATTCAAAAATCATTTATAGATACCAAATATAAACGTATTAAAATTATCAAACGCAACTTTTTAAACAGTTCAATATGTTTAAATATATTTATCATCAAAACCTTACAAAAGTTAGTTACCTAGATATCTGCATATTCAAACAAAATTTTGAGTATTTTTTTTTCACTATTTCTCGAAAACGGTGTGACATACGGAAATGCTATTTAGCAACTTGAATGCAGAATTTCCCTGCAACAAAGATGTTTATATCCTTGTTTTCGAAATTTTTAATTTTAAGAATCCGGAAGTAAGACTGTGTAAATGAAGTCGGAATGAGCTGTCCAGAAAAAGGCTTATATTCCCAATGCATTTAAAGTCAATTCTCAGGTTTGGTTCCGATACATCAATTTCTCCGTGAGTTATCGGGGGAACAAATTCTTAACATTCTTTCATATACCACTTTGGACATCATCACCAAATTTTGGAAATAGACTCTCCAGATGGCAATTCGTAAAGATCCAAAGATCTTTTAAAAATTTTTTTCGACCGATTGCAATAGTTTCTTTATACATTATCTTAATTGGAAAGTACAAATAGGTTTTCTATATTAATTTTAGTGCCACGCGCATGACGTATGCCGTAATTCGCGACTGTTATCTCCATTGTTTTCTTAAATCGGTCTATATCATTGTTTTTTAATGTAAATGATATAAAATTCTTTTGTATTCATCCTCGAATGCTTGCTGTAATCTTTTTCATATCGAAGATACTTAAATTTTGCATTGACGATGTTTGTTGTATTATTTTAATGTCGTAAGACAGTGCGTTGCATTTAATCCTCAGAGGTTTTATTTCTTCTTACTTAACCTTGTTCTTTTGATCTAGATCCTTTCTGAAAAAGTAATTGTATTTTTCTGAACTTAATGTAAAGAATGAAATATAACATGTATTTCGAAAGATGATGGTCAACTTTGTAAGACTTGAACAAACGATGACTAAAGCGCAAGAAAATTGCGTTATGGAACTTGCACTGTTGTGGGAAGAACTTTCTTCCTCCGTCGCAATTCAATTTGAGGACCCAATCCTCGCCCTCATCTTCCTCATTTGTTCCGGACACGCTCTGCCAGCGACGTTTGGTGCCTTGAATTTAATTCGAATCTCTTTCCTGGATCGCTGTCTGCTGCTGGAATGAAATTAAGCGATAATATACATATTTAATTCACGATGTTGTCATTTAAGTGCAGAACCGGAGTCACTGGATAGTTCCCGTCTTATTGACCAATTAGATCATCTCGAGAGACAGAAAAACTGAATGAACGTGCTTTCAGGAGTGTTCAAAATAAATCGTAATTTATAGGATGGCCGATGTTCGTAGAATTTGTTCCGACCACTTTTTATTTTCGACTTTTTACTTGTTTCACTACTTAAAATTTCTGGTCATACGGGCATTGTATTAGATAATAATTAAAACAACAAAAACAATAAAAACTAAGTATAAACATTGTCACGTTATTGTGTTTACAAACAAGACGCAATGAAAAATTTTACTTGAATATCAATTATATCATTGAAATTTTGTTCTAAATTTTATTCATTTCTCATTTTGGTGTAGCAGTTGACTCTGATATTTTTTTAATATTTTAACAAAACTTCTTACAGGTGTAATGTTCTAATGTTCTACGCGAAAATAACTCAATTTTGAACTAAAAAAAAAAATTGAACTATCACAAGTGAAATTTTATATATTAATCTAATTTGTAATTAAAGGAATTGTAATATTTTTTATCGAGTTTCAATTTTCTGTGGATAAGAAATAAAGTTTGAGGCATTTATGATCATTTTCTACTGGCATTTAATGTCTTCACATACTGTAAACGTTGGATATGTCCCACAATAACTGTTTATGATACGCTGTTGGTAGTCATATTCGTGTTTGCTCACTAACCTCCACATGTCATTTCATCTTATACTCTGTTAAACTTCCACATAAATGTTTTCTTAGAAACAAACCAATGCTATCCTGGAATACTATCTTCTCGTGCGTGTGTCTGATCACGTAGCCAAAGTCTTAGCATCGATACTCGCACGTTACAGAATGTGCTTAACAATTTTCTCTCTCTTCCGTACTATTCCAGTCAGCCGTTAATTGTGAGTTCCAAACACTTTATGTGGATTAATGAAGTCGTGAAGGCTCTTTGCGCAAGCTTTGAGGAGCCGTATCAGTAAATTGCCCGTATCTACGATCTTAATCATGGTCAAAGAAATACGATGGAGTATGTTTGCAGAAAAAGGTCCTTTCAACCTGGACTCTTTAATTATCTTTTGCAGGTCTCCAAAACGAAATTATCAATGAATGTTCATTTTAATTAGTTTAATGTTAGTTTTTACGTGCGCCTTTTCTTACCAGAAGTGCCTCTAAACTTCTATCATGTTCATGAATAATCCAGTATATCGATGACGTGAAAAACGCAACGCTTAGGCTTTCTTATTTTTGGAGGATGTGGATGAGCAGAAATATCGAATGAAAAAAGAAGACTAGGAAGAGAAAGAAGAGAATAAAATATTTGGGGGTAGATGCTGCCGCAATGGTGGAAAGGGGAAATGCAAATTAACAGAACCTGGAATCCCGGAATGGGGCTCAGGTCAGATCGGCACATAAAATTAAAAATCAGATCGTCACATAAAATTAAGTTTTTAAATGTTTTTTAAAAGTTTTACAATCCTCCCAATTTTAATCTTGTATTTTAAATGTAAATGTTTTAAAATGGTTAGACGGAAGAGCAGACCTTAAGGTCTGAGTCTCGCCAAAATAAAGGCACTTTTATTATTATTATTATTGTTGTTGTTGTATTGACACATTTGATATTTGACAAGTTTTTCATATGGAATGAACATATTAAAGAACTGATAAGAAAAATAAGAGTTTGTTATTGGAAAATATCCAGTGTGGAAAAATTTATGGACAAGGAATCAATAAAAATGTTTACGTATCTCAATTAAGATATGGTATAGCGGCGTGGGGGTAGCATCGACATCGTATATGAGACCGATTCAAGTATTACAGGATAAAGTAGTAAGTGAATTGATGAGAGTAAGTGGACAGAATATAGAAGAAACTTACCAAAATAGAAATTTACTCAATGTAAATAATAATAAACAATTAAACAGACTCCAACATACATATGATGGCAGAAAAAAATAAATCTACAAAATTCCAGTTGCATTCAACAAATATGGGGAAAGAACAATTGAGATCCTAATACCAAAATGCTTAAACAGAATTTCGGATGGCATAATTGAGATTAAGGATAAACACAAAAGGAAAAACAACTGAAAGAATGGTTACTACAACACCAGAAATTACTTCAATGGAAGAAAAGAAGAAAGGGAAACATGGTGTAGATTGAATTTGTCAAATGTGACCTACATAGGAAACAGGATAAAGATAGGTTTAATTTCAAAACATAAATTTTTTTCTTTTTTAAAGTATGTTATTAAATTATGAATGTTTTATGTAATCATGATGATGCTAATTATGGTTACAAAAATATTTGCAAATAATCAGTTTGTAATATAAGTTAAGGTAAAATAGGTTTAAATAATAGTATATTTCTTGTAAAATGGTAAACTACATTGTATTTCTGTATTATTTTTATTATAATATTATGTACCATAATTGCTTTCTTTGTAAACCATTTATATATGGAAATAAAGGATTTTGAAATTGAATTATTATAAAATGAAGTAGTAAAATTGCAATTAAAATATTGATAGTGAAATAGTTATTATGTATTAAAATTATCGGAAGAGGAATTTTTGTTATATGATATGTGATTTTACTGGATTAATGTATTGCCATCTTCTATTGTTTTATGTTCAGGAAGTAGTTCTTCACCCCTCTATGGTTTTCTTAACATTTGCTTCCAAATTAAATGAACAGAACGTTTGTCCATTTTATTGCGATGTAATATATATATATATATATATATATATATATATATATATATATATATATATATATATATATATAT
>NNCF01129448.1:121522-143793 GCA_002313205.1 Laupala kohalensis
GTCATAAGGTTTGGGGCGGGGGCACCTCTGTTATATCTGTATTTTCGTCGTAAAGGAAACTTTGCACGTCAGATTTAACGTAATTGTTTTATTTTTTCTTGTGGAACTCATTCGATCAGGTGGCATTGTAATTCTTAATTTCTGAGATACCGTCTGACGTTTTTATTCGATTAGTTAGCGGATCGTACTCCCAGACAATGTAGGTTATCACTGTCGATTCGAAACGTGTGGCTTTAAACTATTATTTTGAATTGTTAAATCAAATTTGAGTTATCTGTTTGACGAATTATGTGGCAGAAAATTGTTTTATGGTCCTGTGATTTCTCTTTGTTAAACGTGTCCTGTGATATTGAAGGATGCAATGGTAGATATACAATCATCGCGGGGAAAGAAGAGTAATGAGATGGAGCGAAAGCACTGCGTTGTCATATGTCTGTTGTGAGTAGTGACCTAGCGTAGCTCCACACATTCCAGGTGGCATGCTTTGGCACCCGGACAGAGGATGCTATATCCGATAGAAAAGTTAACTTCAAGCAATCTTGTTGCCAAAGGTTAGAGATCACGCCCTCTGTCCGTCACAGTTGGTAGCTTCCGAACATAGACCCGACGGTAGCATCCCATTATATTCCGCTGACAGGAGTATAATGCCTACGTGTCTACTGCGAGAGTAAGAGTCGGCAATCTCGCAATGCTGGCTTCGATCCTCGACTTCCTCCCCATTACTTCTCTTTCGCCGCGAGTACTGTAGTGCGTCATTAACATTCTTAGCTTTCTCATAACTTATGGACACATTCAATCTTAATGGATGTTCAACTTTGGACACAGTGGAGGAGGAGGAGTTTTTTGCATAGTCAGTCAGTGGATTCAAAAGAGACATATTGAGTAGTATTTCGCAGAATCCAATGGACGGGGTTTAGGATCACATTAATGGGTGTTCAAATTGTAGAAAATGTAGAGGGGGGGAATACTTTCGAAGCTTGTCTTTTAATATTTCAATACAGTACTTTATAAAATTGTCAAAAAATTTATTCAGGTATATATATATATATATATATATNCTGTAACGTAACTAAATCATCAGTGATATGAGGGTGCTCAGGTAAGTCGAGCACCACTACAGGAAAAAACTAGTTTCAATAAAACACAAGAATAGCAAGATATAACTGATTTAATTAGTCAGTTACACTCCGACTGCTCTTATCTCAGGGAATTTAATTACTTAACATTGGGTTCGAATTTCTTAGGTAAGTGAGCCCCACATACAGGGTTCCTTGATAATTAGGAAAACGCTCATTCAAAAAAATAAAAATTTGACCTATATTACTTATGATCTAACATTCCTGTCATGCACCCACACAAAGCATACCCCCAAAATTCACACGTTATTTACAACTTAATCATCACTGCCCTTCTTGAACCAAGGAAGTATTTGATAACAATTTGACAAAATTAGAAAGTTTAATTAGAATAATAATAAACATATTATTATTATTAAATATTGCGAGAATCGCACATTGTTATGAAGGCCTTATTGAATTATACAAAGAACATAGGACCTGAGCGTAGGCCGTGGTATATTTTCCTTCGTCGCACTTCTTTTTCATAGTCGCAGCCACGTGATGGTATCTAACAACTGGAAAGCCCCAGTTTACAAAGATTACCTCCTTGATTGATGGACAAAGCACTCTAAAGACACCTGGGCGAGGAGACCCTGGTTCGACTCCAGCGGGATGGAGATCGCCCCCTGTTCAGCTGCAGTAGTCATCATCGCCATCCGTCTACGTCAGCGGAAGGTGGTCTGCGCCAGTCGTCGTCTCCCAACGACTCGAAAGTTTCTTCACCGACTTATCATGCGTGTTCTCAACTACCAGAACTGGAACTCGGAATCATACCGTCTTCAGCATCAAAATTTCTGGAGAAATGATCTGTGATTGATTTTCAGAACTATCTCGAAAGAAAATCTTTAAATCACAGACTATCGCATTGAATTGAGAATTTCCAACGTTACTAAGTCAAAAAACTTTAGGATGCGTTGAATTACAAAAACTTAGAAGACGAAGCTGAATTTCTCATCGTTAGTCTCAATCACTCGTAATAATTGTAATGCTCGTAGGCATCACGTAAAATCTCGTACTGTATGCCCGAATCTCCGAAAATACTCTCCGAATGAGTCTGAATGTCAATGTGAATCTCAATCAATACCATCAGAAATCTCTCTGGAGCTTCTCGGTTCTTGTTTTTATCACCTACGCTCCCACTTCGTACTCCTTACGTTCACCCACGTGATCTAATTTTCAAAAACCATGTGACTGCTTCCAGCCAGTCATCATTGATTCCTCCCTTCTCTCGCTTTTGTTATGATTTCCTGAACTTGCAACGATCATTTCATGTTTTAGCCAATCTACTAGTTTCCTTACGTACAATTTTCCTAATTTTGAATCTAACGTCTTCTTCTAGACCACAACAACAAACTCCCGAAAGTTCTCGAACCTTTTGACAGTTGCTTTTATCGTCTTCGGCACATCTTTCTCACGCATCTGCGACGCCCCCAGCCCCTAGTCGGTACTAGTGATTGCTGCCGCCTCCTCTTAAACAATTACCAAACCCCTTTTTCAACAAATGGGCCAAATGTTTTCACACCCACGTTTCCGCGGTCTACCACCGAAACTTTCTTTTCTTTAAACCTTTAAAGGGAGGCTTCCTCACTCCCCCGCCCCCAAACATGTGTTCTTTTGGCCATGTCCTTTAAATCCCATCGCTCTGTTACTAGCATTCGCCAACACTTTTTCAGTTGGCTTTTTGATTGAACGATGCCGATGCTTGCGTCTTGGGACATTTTCTCTTCCCTATCCCACTTTCAACCGAAAACACGTGCGTCTTCCTCGACCACCTTTTTTTCTGGCCGCTCAAACCCCCAAACCAGAAAACCAGTGTCACTTTTCAACGGTCGCTCACCCCCGCGGTGGTCGCAAACGTTCAGTTTCGAACTCCTTTCTCTTTTGAAATGTTTTATTCGTTCTATTGTTGGTACATTAGTTGAGATTAATACTTTGTCTAAAATTGAGGAGATGTGGAATTATTTTTCCTAGGTCCAGAATAAACATAATTCGTAGAAGTTGTGAGGAAAAAGTCACGGGAGGGGTGGAATTCCTCCTTTTCATTTGAACACTGTAATCCCTGGAATCGTTCTTAGCCTATTTTCCATCTGTGATATTGACATTCCTATGTAATCAGCGAGAGAATGCGGAAAGATCTCAGAGATAAAGAATGCTCGTCTGTTTGTAAATGAAGAAACCGGCGTGTGGCACCACTCTCATCTCCGCCTTCTGCTGACTCATGCCACCATTTGTCGTCCCCTCCTTTCTTCCAGTTCGTGACATTTCTCTCTAAGGGACAGCGGAAGGAAGGAAGGAAGGAAGGAAATGTATGGTGGGGTCATGAGACACACAGGAACTGTTATTGTGTTAATGAACTCTACTACTTTCGCCGATTAATTTTTATGAACTAAAAACTGAAGTTCTTTTGTACATATTTTGAAATACAATTATGATGAGGGCTCTGGTTTAAATGATTGGAAGTTTTGTCTGAAATTTGAGATCTATGAATTACATTTCATTTTTGTTAGGAAAAATTTGTAGAGCAAAACATTCACGCCACGGAAAACATTAAAATGAATGTTTTTTATTGGCTTAATACGACAACTTTTGTTGTATGTTTAACGTGTCTGGAGAGATAAGTAATTCTATTGAGTAGTTTTCATTATCTTTTCTCGCCCATAAAAGTGTAAACAAATGCAATCACTTTGTGTTTCAGTGATTTGCGTTAACTAAATGTGCGTTCCGCCTACAAAATTGGTTATGTACACAACGTAACGCGATAATGTTAGGTTGTGTACATAACCATCCTTACTATGCATGGCTCACTACACAATGGACGTGAGGTGTATGAAGTAAGAAAAGTGCGGAGATCTTTGGACTTGATCCTCTACGAAATAAATGGTATACTATTAAGCCATCAATAACTGTATGTGCCAACGAATCCATACTAATGTATAAATTCGTAATGCGAAAGTGTGTCTGTTTGTTACCTGATCATGACTAAACCACTGAACAGATCGTAATGAAATTAGGCGAGAATTAACTTTATATATTTATTTATTTAGCTTACGGCATTAGACATGTACTTGATACTTTCATAAAAATACTTCTCAACAAAACAAATATTACCAGATAATACATTAAATAATAGACAGCAGTAGTCTAGAGATAGCGTCTGCGCTACCTTAATACCGTTAAGCGGTAAAGCGTGGGTTCAAAACCTGTTCGGCATTTATGGGAGCTTTAATAAATGCTTTTAGTGGGAGGGATGAACCTGTTGCTTTAATACCAAATTTTCAACATTTGGCATCAATTTATTTAGGTTAAATCTCAAATCTCCCCGGTCGGTGTTTTTTTTGTTAGGAGATTGGCAACCGTGCTGAAACCCCGTCCCACCATGTATGAAGATGGAAAAGCAATTAAAACTTTCTCCCCTTANGAGATTGGCAACCGTGCTGAAACCCCGTCCCACCATGTATGAAGATGGAAAAGCAATTAAAACTTTCTCCCCTTATTCTATAATACGGGATAAGTAACAGGTATGACATACACATAACATACATATTTATTATTCCTCTCATGAAAGCCAAAATTAAGGACCCAACCTGCTTAAATGAGATCCACTAAAGTGGACCCCCCTTTACATCTCATGGACCTCCAATTTTGTTTTTCGCTGACAAGGACCCCTCGCAGGTCGTAGTCGACCCCTGGGTATTTGTGTATCAGTGGGTTGGAGGAAGGTGACAACTATGAATGGCAATATTGTTTGCCTCGAAGAGTTCTACAATAAAGTCCGCCACAGCATATGTCTATCTCAAAAAATTAACCTAAATTATTCATAAAACGTTATTTAAAATGGTAGTGTTAATACTTCAATTTAGGAAGTATTGTGTATAAAGTTGAGTATTAAATTTGTATTATTGTGAATTTGAAAAATTAGGATGCAGTACATGTTTTAAAAAACCAGTAAGTAAAAGTATTTTGATCTTACAATATAGATAGATATCTTATTTTTTCCTGAGTAGAAGAAGATTGGTTTAAGAAAAATCCCGGGCAACGCCGGGCTTGCTGACTAATTGGCCGCGACCGGGCGCCCTGCATTTCCGAATTGTAGAGAGTGCCGCTACTACTTCTGCGTTTGTACGAGCGGACACACAAGAATTATATGACATTCTGGGGTCGCGTGAGTGTTCTTTTATGTCGCTTCAGAGACAAATAGAATGGAGAATCGTCCTTTTACAGAGATCTTTTTAATAACCCGTCATAGACTTAAAACCTTATTTCTGATTGAATAAAAATCATCAGGGAATCAGTATTGGGAGTCAGCGTGGTTTAGTGGATAGAGCGCTGAGTTGCTGTCTGGATGGCTGGGGTTTGATCCCCGGAGAGGTGGGGATTTTTCCTCACACCTCAACATCCAGACTGACTGACTCCCAGACCTACTCAGCCTGCTGTAAAATGAGTTCCAGGCTCTATCCTGGGACCAAACAGGTCAGAATGAGATGCTGACCACATCTCCTCCTAGTGCCGAGGTCAAGTAAGTGCGAAGCTCTACCCTCCGGGAACCCCTTGGGTACCTTCGGGGCCTGATCAGGGATGTTTGACTCTTTGAATCAGTATGGAGAATATTATCACAGAGCCAGATAATTTTGAAACAACCATCGTGAGTTAATCGTAAAACAACAATCTAGTGTATAGCTTTGTGGCCGCCATCGATTGTTATTCAACTCTTTCGGTTATTTATTTCGTAATCTCGACTTCTTTGCTGATGTGCATATTTCTACCGCAAACAGGAAGTGCATAATAAAACATTACGGCATGACACAGAACTGATAATAGATAAAGCTCTATGGAGTCATTTTTTACATTTCTTTATTACACTCGTATGCAATTGTGTTGATTTCTTGAATTTTTTATCTCGTATAATTTTGTTTGGTTATCATAATTGTATGTTCTCTTCATTCAATGTACATTCAATTATTTTTTCTTTGTTCCAGGTAAGTTCGAGCCTTTGATTTTCTCTTTAATTGGTAAGTAAACTGATTGCAGTTTTATTTTCAACTAGAAATGTTAAAATATACTGTTTTTCGTTTTTCATTGTATTATTCCAATCTGAATTTTATCTTATTATTCCGTGTTTCCATTTCATCACGTCCATGTGGTTTTTCTCAACATGGTCCGCGTTAGGTGCTTTTACAGAGATCTTTTTAATAATCCTCCGTGGACGTATGGAGGAAGATTGTGTGTCGGCTATTGTCTGAATATTCTGAAATAATCTCAGTCTAAACAAGGACAGCCAACATATTTAAACTATGGTGTCTTACCATCGATCTTTCTGTTTGAAGAACCACAGTTTCACACAATACTTTTCGTTACGTTTGTTACCACTGTTTGTTTTAACGTAAACGCTGGACGTTCGTGAGAATTGATCATATCTGCGAAGGCGATTTCCATAGGAGAATAAACTTGGGGTCCTACTTGACTGCGTGTTGCTGGTCACTTGTTTAAGAACACCTGTAATAGATTTCTATAAATCCGGGTTGTCTAATTTATTCCAGACAGTAATTTCAATCCAATATTTTCTGCTACAAAAAAGTACACGAGAATACGGAGACAAATTGGTTTGGCTGCAGATTTACCAAAAATTCTTGGAAATGAAACTGATGATGTTAATAAAGTGTTGAATTTTATAATTAGATCGGGGCTCCTCCCACAAGTTCTCGAGAGGGTTTTAATTTGCTTTCTTCTATCCTCTTCCTTCCTTTCTTTCCTTTCATTCTTTCTTTCCATAGTTTGAAAATTTTAATTTTCAGAATTTATTTCATTCTTGATGTAATATTTTGGGCAACTGTTTCCTTTACTTTCCTCTCATTTTTGTATTTAGATATTTGTTGAATTCAGGAGGGTTTTTTTTTAGTGTGTATGGTCGAGATATTCGGCGAGTCCCACACTCGGCTCTTCCCTATGGTGCGAAACTGCATTTTTTCCAACCTGCAAGGGCACTAATGACCTTGACGTTGACGAGCCATAAACTCCAAGAAAATAAAACCAATCGAATATTAAACCATATCTTTTGGAGGGCCATACTAGAAGACCCCACGGGTGAAATATTAGCTCAAACATAATATTAATACCTTCTTATAGCAGTTGACACAGTAGTGTGATAATTCTAAAACGCCATTTTTTAATGTTTAAAACTGTGAGTAGACCGAGGAATTAGAAAACGATCAATAAGCTCACAGAATAAAGAAGTGATTGGTTTTATTTTCGTATGTGGTTTGTAAGGATATTTTATTATAGATGTCGCAATGAAGGAAAATATGTCTACTTGATAATTTTTTACTGTAAAACTATTTCTTAGTTTAAATAAAATAAAGCATTAAAAATACGGGAACGTGACGAAAATTTATTTCCCAATTGTTTTGGAGAAGAATTCAGTGATGCGGTGACAGATAAGTGTCTCATAATTTACGTGACGAGCTGGGAACCTGCAGCTTCGTTTGCGTAAAATTTATTCCTTCGTTTCCGGTAATGTGCGGCTACGATCCCGAAGAATAGTTGCCGGAATCATATTAGGATGCTGGGGTAGAATGGGTAAGAATGGGGTCTCACGACGGAGCAGTTAGTGTAGATAACAAAAACCTGATATCATGTCTCTCCTTCACCCATTTCAAAATTAAAACCGGTAAATCAAGAGGTTATATGTTAAGTCTACGCTTACAAACGTATACCAAGGTGATATCGCTTGTTTTGTGAGATAGTGAATATTCTATAAAACACATTTCATACTTTTAAGGTATTTTACTCGTCAGAGCGACTAGACGTACGTACCCCCGAAAGTGTTTCAAATGGTAGTTTGAACCACTCCCTATCCAGTGGCGATGAATTTTCATACCCTTATGGTAAAAATTTTGAATTATTTGACTTACAATTACTATGGGGTTACATGGCGAAACTTTCGAGGACTTATGTTTTGTTTTTGTTTTTACATTCTGGCAAAAGTATCGGCTTAGTAGAGCGAAAAAACCTACTAAAACACAGCAAATGGAAATAGGAACGAAATTACTTTTAAGAGTTTCGTTCCTTACGAGGCATTTACAAGAATTATTCACACACACAAAAGAAGTGGAATAAATGAAATGGCAGTCGCATCACGTGACTTAAAACTGCGACCCTTGTCAAAGATTGAGTCAAACGACAATCTAAATTTATTATCAAGTTTCAAAATCACACAATAATTGTCCTCGTGCAATAGTAAACATCAGTAGAATTCATTATCAATTAATAAGAACTACTTTGGTGAATATTCCCAAGTTTTGTGAATATTTGGCATCTTGACTTCATTCGACGCGGATATAATGCTTAATATCGGATTTTCGAAAAATCATTTCTTAGCGAGTCGCTAGAATGTAAAAGAAACATCTCAATTTTTATACGCCATTCTTGATAGATTTTTCTATTCGTTGATGTCAGTCTTGGGGACAACGCATCTTACAGTAAAGATTTCTTGTACCATTTGCCTCTTTTTATTGAATCTTTTCCTCCACCCTGTAAAGCAACTGTGTTGACATGTGTGGGAAGAATTCATCCCCGTATATATTCTTTCATGTGTATTATCAAATATAAAGAAACTATGTTGTGTACTTGGTTTTATGTCACTCTGCTACAATTGCTTTTCATTTTTTGTTTACTCTTGTATTACGAACCTATTGACTTCTCAATCAGTGCGCTGTATCCTACACTTATGTGACTGCATAATGTGAAGGGTAAAATGTACATGAGTTACATGTAGGAGAAAAAATGGTGCTATATTATGTATGAAGAAATTTTAGTAGATCCTAATAAAAATAAACGTACTTCCTATCTTTTCTCTTAGTATGTTTTAATGTTTTGTGTTGAATTATTTGTCTTCAAAAAGCTTGTCGTGCGAAATATTCATGGAAGTAGATACCAATTACTTTCATGGGACAGTGATTGGTTGGTACTTTCCTAAGTATGTATTTTCATAATAAAAAGCTTGTTTTTATAAAGGTTTTTAAAAATTTATTATTGTGTCATTTGATCTTGTTTCTCTTGCATCCGCCTCTGAGGTATCGTGAGGTGGGTTTGTTTGTTTTAATTCTGTGCCAATCCATCATTAATTTCTCTTGCTATTAGCTCTGGTCCTAATCTGTCAAAAGAATTTTAAATTAAACCACGCCTGATAAACAAAACAAATAACGTGAACAGTAGAAAGACAGTTGTTCTTCATAGTAGTTGGCAATACGTTCGCCCATAACCTACGTAATGCCGTTTTCATAATCGGTATTTTAAATTATGTTACTAGTATTTCAGTACCAAAGTACACTATACAACTAACAGATGAGACAAAATTTGAAGACACAATTAGACGGAAGAACAATGGAAATAACACAGGATGGAAGAAAAGAGTAATGAAACTTGTAGACGCCAGGCAAATTAGGTGGGATAAAAGTAGGAAGGGACAAATAATGTATGAATTTATCCCATAGGTGCGTTTTGCAAACAAAAATAGGAAATGGTTCAAGCCAGGGCATGAGATGATGCAGGCATTGACCGCTCACGGGAATATAAATTCTTATTTTGGAGACAGCGTTAGCGGGAAACGATTAAACACATCTTGTGGGAATGCGAATTATATGATACTAAAAGAGCGTGTTATTTGAAGACAACGAGGAAGGAAGATGCACCAAACACACAAGAAAAGAACAAGATGATGGACAACGAAGGAAAGTATCGATGTTTGCAAAGCTATGTAAAAGGAATTTGGCAAATAAAGCAAGGATTACAGGAATTCTCGATAGGAGATGCTGTGAAAGGAGAAAGATGAGATAATAAAAAGAATAAGAGAAGAAAATTAATACTTAGGAAAAAGTCATAGAATGTTGCAAGGTAGAAATGTGACGTGCAAAACAAAAGACAAATTTTCTTTATGTATTATTATTTAAACGAACAAATAAATAACTATACATATTTGTAGATTTTTCTTAACCATAAGCGTTATTTATTTGTTTCCTGATGCTGAACGTTTTATCTTTTACCTGAGTCCAAAATTGAAATTTCTCTTTGATAGAAATAGTATGATGTGTGATAGGAGGTTTTTTTTTAATTTGATAGGAGAAGCTGAGAGGAGTTGCTTGGAAAAAATCCAGTGAGCGTGGTATAGTATTGATCGGAGCGAGAGCTGTGGGTTGGTTGATGTGCGCGTAATGAGAGGCGACGAGCGTGTGGAGGTTTGAGGGACAGGCGTCGGGTTCGACCCTCGACAACAGTCGTCTGCAAGGGGAATCCACATGAGGGCTTCTGGGCTTCTGCACACTCTGCCGCAGTCTCATAGGTTTCACTCGATTTAATTTCATAATGTTTTCTTATTTAAACGCTGTTGTCAATTTATGAACGCCATACATTAATTACGTGACGCGAATATGACCTATTTTTGCAATTTCCTCTCCTTCATAACGCACCAGTAACAATACCTCTTACCTTCCCCTTCTTCGATTATTGATTTAAGGTATTTATTAGGGGTCAGAGCAACTAGTCTAAATTCTCCTAAAAAACAACAACTCAAAGAATAGTTTGAGCTATTCCCTATTCAGTGACGATGAATTTTCTTACCCTTACGGCGCAATATTTTGAATTATTTGCCTTTGAATTACTATGATCATATATGGAAAAACTATTGCGGGCTAATGTTTATTTTATGTCGTGACATAAGTATCGGTTTAACATAGCAAAAAAACTTACTAAAACATACCACGTGGAAATAGCAACGCAATGACGTCAAGTTTTTATACCTTACTCGGCATTTACAAGAATAATTCACAATGCCTGTGCACAATACTGGTCTAACGGAAATGGCTGCCTCATCACGCGACTGAAGACAATGAGGCAGTAAAATCAGCGAATAGAGCGAACTATTACTTAATTAATTAGAATTTCTTTGGTGAATATATCCAAGTTTCGTGTATAGTTGACATTTTGACTTCAGTCAACGCGGATATAACACATTAATTGTTTGTTCCTCATTGCTCCGTGCCGTCACAGAGCGATTGAGAACATGAAATACACTGACAGCTTACGAGCTGTAAGCACCGTATAAAACTAAGCGTTACGTAACACCATAGTTAATACCCTCTTCCCCGCCGCAGTGTTACGATATCTAATACCCCCTACCCCAATATGCGTTTTTATAGGGGCATATTAATAGGGTTTGTTTCTTTTAGGAAGTGTTTAACAAATCATCGTTAACTTTATTCACATTGAGGAACCCGTGACGTCAAAAATTTAGACTTGAATGTGCGCGGTAAGCTTAACCATTTCATCTCAGCGTTTTGTGTATTTTATTGTGGGTTTAGTAATGTAAGTTTTAATCGACTTCTCAAAAAAATTTATGATTTTGTCATTTATTGAATTTGGCCTTTGTAATTTGTAGTATACAGTTTTGTTTCTTTGATCCTATGTTTTAAAAATTGGAAAGCAAATAATTGAGTAAGGAGGGACAAACTCGAAAATGTCCATACATTGTACAAAGCACTTTTCCGCTGAGCGGCCACTTTTGTACTTATGTGATAGATTGAAAAGTATCTTCGTGTTCACCAAACATCTTTTGTTCATTTTAATATTTGTTTCTATATCACAAAATTGTAACTTTTATCCTTGTACTGGTGTATTTTCGGCCAGATGTACTCTGAACAAATTTTCACTAATCACTTAACACAATAAAAAATGTTTATCATGGAGTAATTGTGTCTTTTAGTATACTTATAAATTTGATGTATCTGAAAGAAAGCAAAGTCATGATGAATCCATCGCTAAATTTAAACTAATATTTTTTGTATTTTATTGAAAAATATACATTTTATATTTGATGCTTACAGGCTGAACTAACCAATGTTGTTACGGTAGAATACGTAATGCATATTAAATGATCGGAAATATGTATTTGTTCATGTAAATTATGATCGAGTGGTATTTATAATTACTTGATATTTATAATTGACTCAACCGAAATTATTGAATGCGGACAGTTAAAGCGGCTTTTAATCTCATTCAGGAGATGTATTACATTCTGTCAAACATTTAAATCATCCGAAAACACTATACATCCATTGTAAAGCTTAAACCAACTCATTAAATGGGTCCGCAGAAAATTTTTAATTGAACTTTTATGGGAATAAACATTCTCGAAAGAGAACTAATGGTTTTATTGCGTTGCTATAATTTTATATCGAATTGTGGTCTATTTCAACTGGTCGATTGATTTGTGTTTCCTATACGCTGGTAAATAACGCTGTTTTATACAGCGTGTTAATTTAGGGAGAAATACCAATCTTAATGAGATTTTTAACTAATCGTCACCGGAAAACACTTAATGGTTCATGTTTTAGCTCTCTAAAACGTCGACGTATATTTTCCGCAATAAAAAGAGTTGTGGAGAGATGAAGAGGGCTGTATTTTGTCTGTTTAATGAAATTCCTTAGCTGTTTTGGAGTCGTAGATTGACTGCGAGGAACTTCCAAAGAAGACAGGGAATTTTGTGAAAATGGAAAATATTAATAACGCAGCAGTCGTGGTTTGGGAGATGGCAAATGACTGTATAGGTTTCAGACGTTTGTTCGAAACCTAGGAAGCTGAATAGAAAAAATTTAACGATCCTATCATAATTTTTGAAATAACATATTTATTACTAATCAACTATATATTTTTATTTCAATTGCGAATTTCTAGAGAATTAATGAATGTAAAATTATGTTGTTTTAACTGGTGTAATATTATAACAGTGTTTTAACTTAATTAATTGCGTAATAACATCTCGTTAACAATAAGAGATTGTAAACCGACATTAATAGAAGGATATATTATTGCATTCGATGGTTGATTTTCTTATATAATTGTCTACTTTTTATTTTCTAAGGACGCAAGCACATGTTTGAAAATAAGTTTTCTAAAACAGCCTTTGTATTGTGATGTAATAATCTGCAATCCATTCTTGGGATCATAATACAAATATTGACTTGTTTCATCGTTCTTCACATTGACCTGCCTCATTGGACAATATGGAAAGTGTCTGGGGCTACCCGCATTTTCTCTGTATGCTTGTTCACATGTGTGTTCTTTTGCCGTATTTAGGTTTTATTCTACGACTTATGGCTTCCACTCGTAAGCATAAACTTGAAAGTATGCACACACGTATAGTGTCACATTGTCCTGAAGCATGACTTGAAATGTCAGAAACGTGTAGCCGATGTCGAATCGTCGCTGTGGCAAAGCCTACTATACTTTTTGGTGTTGGCAGGCCTGTGAGGAATCTCCGTCGCATGTCGAATTATTCGCAGGAGTCGTCTTCCTCGCTGGTTGGCATTCTGAAGCCGTGTGCTGCACTTCCCTTTTGCCCATTGTGAGACGACGAAAGAAGGCGAGAAAGCCTCCCCTGTAGCGTCCCAAAGGAGGCCTCCCTGGTTGGTAAGCGGTCGTGGTACGGAATACGGATATCCATCCGGTTGACGACCTGGCGTGGTTCGGAGGCGAGCAGAGGGACCAAGGAGGGTTTTCAATTAACGAAAATTCGACATTGTCTTGAAGGTGAGAGAGATGATGGAAGAGATTGATTTTGTTTGCGGATTCATAAAGTCACTAACGGGTATTTCGTGGAGGACGTGAATTTTACTTTCCGAATAAGCAAGGTGAATGTTGATTATTGGAAACAAGTTCTGTAGAAATCCGACTAATTGGAGTCCAATCAATTATCCAGAGTGATTTTGGAGAAGAAATATGTATGCAGAACGAATAAAATTTATTTCTCAAATTAGAATACTGTAATCTATTTAATACTGCCTTGCCATTTTGTTTTACATTACTGTACATAGTGTGTATTGGCATTTTTTAAATATATCTGTTGTTCAGAATTGTGTATACGACCTGTCGTTGTTCTATGAATGAACTTACTCGTTCGTACATTTTATACATAATTTAAGCTGCATTTTTTCATCATGTTTCTGTAATTCTTTTAATAGACCCAATGGAGCGCATCGGACCTATATTTAAATAATTCGATTACTGTAATGTGTTTTATTTCGGATGGTTAGCGAATGCAGAATATGTGAGTTCGCATTGATCCTCTCAAAGAACCATTTTCGCTCTAATTCATTAACGTTATTCTAACCTCTTTATTTCAAACATTTATCTGTAATGTTTGGATGATGGAGCTAATTTCTTGAATGACAATGATGTGTAGTCAAAACAAAATGGACACACGTTACTTCATTAATCATAAAAATATTAAACATGTTACGTCGAATGAAAATGGGAGACGGGACCGGGGATCGAACCCGGGACCTTGAGCTTTGCGCGCTCATGCGCCTACCGACTGCGCCATCCCGTTCGCTACCCGTGCCCGTCTACCATTCTCATTCAACTTGTGAAACCCAAAGACCTCTGAGGTGGCCTCGTAGAGACTAAACTCCTCATCTGAGGCGACTCCCTTAGGAAGTACTTTATTTGGGTAGTATTTTCCATTTCTGGTTCACAAACATAGAAATCTCTTAGATTGCGGTGAACCTCACCGCTAGGTAACAGATTAAACATGTTACGTCGAATGAAAATGGGAGACGGGACCGGGGATCGAACCCTTGAGCTTTGCGCGCTCATGCGCCTACCGACTGCGCCATCCCGTTCGCTACCCGTGCCCGTCTACCATTCTCATTCAACTTGTGAATTTGTTTCACAAGTTGGGTTTCATATGTATGTATATATGTATGTATGTATGTATTTCTGTAAAAGCGCACATTTGGTAGCGACGTGACTTTGAGAATCACTAAATTAGGGTTAATTGGTGGCTTTGCATTACATCGTTTTTTAAATACCTGACTAGCAACACGAAAAATTAGATTTTCTGTGCTCAATGGTTCGATATTTTCATACGTGACGTGAAATTTGAATTGGTGTACTGCTGCGTTTTGGAAGGAAGGACATTTTCTACGAATCTTTCTTTTAAGTTACATTCATTTAGAGGAAGAGATGTGATACCTTTTTAATTACTAGAATTCATATTTCATGTCTGGAACAACGACATTAAAAAGGTACGTGACATATTGATTTAAAAAGAGATCAGAAATAGTGCTCATGTATCAGTGTATTCGTATATGCTGATATCGTTCTTATTTATGCTTTTTTTCGCGCATTGCGCACAGTTTCATTTGACACGTGTTGATGTTCAAGATTCGAAAAGAACAAAAGACAAAATAGGCGAAACAAACTAAACAATTCACTTACAGTTTCGATATTTATTGTTCATCGATACTCAAATCTATGACAAAATTAGCTATTCATATTTTAAATGAAGCGTGGGAAAAAGTACTGCTCTTTTTATCCAAAGAATACGTCCGGGGAACTAGGCATTTTGTTATTACTTAATAAATTCTCATTCCATTAAAATCTACTATAAATGAATAAATGTACGGGTATTTTTAAAAGCAGTTACTGCGTATGATCATGTTGAGGACAATTAACTAATTCTCCGGAAGCAAGTAAGTAAACATGCCAACAATTCCAATCCGGTCGACCCAAAGCGTTGGCGGATTTATCGTAGTTTTACCGTACAATAGATGTGGAGATTTTTTTCTGACGCCTAGAATATTTTCCGTGTTTGTAGTTGTTCCCTTTCTCCGACGTGGTGGACCTGGAATCCTACTTCTCATTCTCTGTCAAGTGAACAGACGCCCATTCTTCTCGCGTAACGAAAGGAATCTCAGCGCAAATGTCCTGTACTTTCGCAACCGACAAACCAAGCAATTGTCGCGGGAACGCGACGGGGACATCTGCGGGTGAGAGCTCCAACCAGAAATGAATGCTCGCAGAACTTTTGCATAGAACATTGGTAGACGCATACAGTCCTCGCGACGAAGACAAGTAACGAGATATAACAAATGGACCATGTCACGGCACCCAAACACGACTGCTATAAACTGAGGAAAAGCTAACTTCAGGCAGGTCAAAGGTCAGAGTTTAAGACCTCTGTCACAGCATATCAATTACTACCGGCTCTACGAATCGGCTGTGTAAGCGGTAGTAATCGAACGTAAATTCAATCAGATTCTTTGGACACGATTTAAACGCCCACGTGTCTGCAGTGACAGGAAGAATCTGCAACCTCGAAATGCTGACATTAACTCCTCACCATTCACGTGGTCACTAGGCTCATTTCGCATTACTTTTATTTTGCTGCGAATACTGTAGGTCCATGGGAAGAGTCAGTCTTGAACTACCAACTCAACTGACGCACGTAATTCGTCTCCACCTTAGCATTTATTCCCGCTTTAATTGCCCCCTCTTAACTAGTTTCTCTCCCCCCCCAGGGGACTTACATACGTGTTTCGCAAACACGGGGCCCCGAGCTGAAAATGGCATTACTTGTGAAGTGGAAACTTACTTGTGTAAGGCTCCTTCCTTTCTCTTTCCTGACTTTCCTTGGTTACCTCTTGTTCTTTTCGATCCCGACGCTATTAGGACTAGAGTATCTTTCATTTTCCTCTTTTTTTGTAATGTTTTGATATATTGGAATTCAGGAGGGTTTTTAGTGGTTATGGTTGAGTCATTCGAGGAGTCCCACACGCAGGGAGTCATGTTGGCTCTCCTTAGTGCGTAACTGCATTTTCCCTACCTGTACAGAATTTTAGGGCTGTAATGACCTCGATGTCGGCGAGCCTTGAAGCCCCCCCCCCCTACAAAAATGTCTCTCAGATAAAGCGTCTTCTTTTCAAAATGAAATTTAAATAATTTTATAAATACATTTTCGTAAATATATATTCTTTATGATTTTTCACTTCAGCACTTATCTACCACGATATTTTGGACTTACAAAAATATATCCTTTTATTATTATTTTTTGAAACAGCAAAAAACATTTCCTAGGCTTTTGCTGAATTTTTGTCCGTTGGATTTTCTTTCTTGCTATAATTTTCTAGGATTTTAAAAACTTATTATTTTAAAAACACGTGGAATGACGTTGTCTTAAACTCTGAATATGAATATGATAACAAATTACTGTTCATTTTCATATGCTAATCCATTGCACATTTTCAAATACTATTCACAATTGTCCAGTTTATGCTAAGCATGATTCCAAGTGAAACTTGCCTTTAAGTATAGCAGGTCGAGGAATGTGGTACCTGTCATATTATTCAGTTAATAAAATATAATAGTCACGCTAATTAAAAGCCAATAAAATAGTCTTGCCAAATACGAATATCGCTATGCGGAATAAAGTTACACTCAATTTCCTAGCTTGTTGTACAGATCTAGCCGCACGGAATGATTCACTGTATTTTGACACCGCACACGCGATAAGATGCTGACTACGTCGCGTAAGCGAATGATCTGCAAATGCATCTGTATGACGCATTTGGACGCAGCGGAGAGAAGTCGTAAAGCGAGCGACAGGAAGAGTGAGGCAACGATCACAATTGCGTCGCGCAGGAAGAAGAAAGCGAAGCGCGTAACGCGGAATGCGGCTGTTCACACTGCGCTGACTGGTCGCGCTGGAGTTAAGGCTTTGCGATCGCTCGTGACAGGAAATAGAGGAGGTTGGAAGCTACAAACTGCGTAAAGCAGTATAATCAGCGAATCTGCGATATTGGAAAACCTGGAGAATTTTTAATTTTTGATGATTCTTTTTTAATTCTTGGATCAGGGTCTTGTACTTTTACTTTTTTCAATTGTAAAATTCTGGACAAAAGAAATCTCGATAAAATTCAGACAATTTCCAGCTGATAGTGTCATTACAAAATATAGACATGATTTGATATTTAATAAAATATGGTGTGTATTTGTGTGTGTTCAGAAACATTACTCTGCCTACTATCATAGGCAATTCTTATTTGGTGATTAAATTTCAGAGCTTTTTTATGATCAACCTGTTTTCTGCTTAGGATTGGACTTTCTTACAGGAATGTTTTCGTTAATGAATCTTATTTTATTTGTTTCTATCCCATTGCTTTATTTAATATCTACCTATTTTGTTTTTATTTTTATGGAGTAGCGTACGAAATTAATTCTTCTTTCGATTATTGTGGTAAAAATATTTTTCCCTCCCCTTTATTGTGCCTGTAACCTACTATTGAACAATTTTCAGTTTCAAGTTATTTCTGTAACTACCTGTAGGGTTTTTTATGACAAGGGAGGGTGAGACGAACTATCCGAAATTGATTCCGTGTAATTTAGATTTAAAAAATGGGAAAATAATTGGATGCAGCGTGACATTATAATAAAGTGCATTATTATAAATTTGAGTATTTTTGGAACGTCATAGAACACAGACCTACTTAACCTTGACACATATGTCAGGAATGATTCACTAAACGTTTCGTATTACGAGGATTTGGGAACCAATTTCACTCGTTGAGGTCCTACTGTACTCGACATTCGCGAGGGTTTTTAGTCACTCGCAAGTGTAGAGTCATCGTGTGCTGGGCGGCGGGGTGCGGAGGGCGAGCGCGACCAGATCGGAGTAACGAGCGATCACTAGGACACACCCACAAGCCCTTCATATCCCAGCTATATAACGTAGGACTCCCGACTCATTCATCCGTCTACGTTCGTTTTATGGTGGCGCATTGATACTGTAGATGAATTAATCACGGAAGGGTATTGGATCTAAAAGAGAGGACTCGGGAATATCCGGAGACGTTCGGGTCCGGCGTTGCCGCTCCTTGCAGTTTGTCCTAAGGTTTCACAGAAGCGCTGAGGAAAGAATATGAGCTGTTTGTGGCAGAGAACTTCAACATTGGTATCCTCTTGTCATGTGTCTGACTTAGACTGGTCCAGAGCTGAGGTGAGCTCCACTCCAACACCACGCCCTGATCTGCCACCTTCACCGAAATACCGTTTTAGATTGAATTGTTGTGATTTCGAATTATGAATTCTTATCGGGTTTTCATTTTTAATAATAATAATAATAATAAATTTATTGTCAAAAAACAGTACAGACTGCGTATGACCACGTGTAGGGCAATAAACTAATTTACTCTCCGGAAGCAAACAAGGGACCATCCCATCAATTCCGATCAAGGGCCCTAAGGCAGAGGCGGATTCAAAAATTTCAGCAAAAGTTCCTAGATAAGATAAAAAGTTAGCTGCAAGTTATAATACATATTTAATGTCAATATGTTTGTAAATTTACATGTAAAAGTTATTATCGAACTATAGATTATTCTGAGTAGAGTGTTTAAAAATCATAAGAGTTGAAAAAACACTAAATTCACGATTTATTGTTACAATAAACACGCCCCTAGACAAAGTCAAGAGAACTTGTATAAGAAATCCGCCTCTACCCGAAGGAAAAACGGAGAAAAACCCGGGCCAGAATTCATTTTTTCAAATTTATTTGTTAGGTGTTATCGGAATAAAAAGTTAATTTGAAATATTGAGTAAATGTTTTTGAATTAAAACCGTTGATGCGTTTTTTTTCTTCAATCTAGTGATTTACAGATATCTGTGGAAACCTCCATTTCCTTCTTTTCCCAATGAGAAAGGATCACAGGAAGCTTCTTCATTAGAAATGTTACTCTTGGAGTTTCTTCCGCTTTGTGGAATTGTTTACAACGGATTCTGTGAAATCGTCCTGTTTATCTTTCATTCTTGTTAGTTTTCTTTTTTATGATTTGTGTATAGTTTTTCCCTGAGGAAGATGTGGGTGTGTGGATGAAATTGGTGCATTTTCCTTCATCACATCTGTGTCGAATGTTCGTACTTAAACATTCTTTTACATACTTAAATTTATAGGACAATTCGATGGTTTCGCACCACTCGAGTGTATTTCTGGAACGGACCCGAATCTGTATCTTGTGAAATCCTACATTGGAGAAGTGTCATAGTTGGTCCTTCGTGTACTGGCAACTCCTTTAAAGGAGTCCGTATTTTAGATCAATTTACTTTTTATTTTTTTAAATTTCTGTTACAGATAATATCTTGAATTCCCTTTAGTTAGTATAGATTTATGATAAATACTTAGTGCGACATGTTTGGGACTAAAATGGTATTTTGCGTCGTAAAATAATTTGCTATGCTTCATTTAGATTTCAAATGAAATTGTACCCACTTTTATGCGTCAAAACAAATTTATTAATCGTTTATTGGGTATTTAATTATGAATACATGTATGTATTTCTTTGTCTTCAACTGTAACGTATATGGAGTAAATGTATTCTTAGTAGTGTAATTGTTTTCATTTTAGATTTATTTGGGAAGCGGGGGGACGGATAGGTGGGACCTAACTACTAGGACCACAAGAAAAACGTTTCTTAGGCCTCTGATATTTTGAACGTTCTCAGAACTCTGTACATTACGCGCATTAATTACTGAATTTGTGTATAAGGTAGAAGACGAAACAGGGAGACCTGACTCCGAATAATAAGACTGTGAATTTTGTTATATTTTCTTTTTATAGACATGTCACATTGAATTACACGTATAGTTTCTACCTCGGAAACTCAGTATCACTTCTCTACTCCGATGTGATCCAGCTCATTACCACCCATAGTATTTCCTGCTACGTAATGCTACAAATTCTATCCTTAATTATTGTTTACTCTCACTTGGTGGTGTTTGACAAGTTTAATTTGGTTCTTCTCTAATGAAGATTTGCTTGGCACAACTCCGATGAACTTAAGTACTGATTTACCCCTTTTCAGAAACATTTATGAAACGACACCGCAGAAAGAAACATCTTTTAGAAAAGTGGGCTGAGGGTTCAGTTTTTTACTGGTTTATTGAATGACTTTTCTGTTGCTCTAAGTATACAAACTGTTTCTACCTTGTCGAAAATATTAGGGTAGTGTATTAGATAACGCGCCGAGATCCTAATTCGAGCTTCGCTGTGGAATTTTCAGTTCGTTATTATGTCAAAATATTTTCTGAATTTCGTAGTAAACTCTGGAATATTTCCTTTGAAATCCTACGTTGTTATTTTTTAATCCTTTGAGGAGGGGACTGTTTGAGAAACTCTTTGACATAGTCTTGTGTAGTAAATGTAACAAAAGAGCCAGCGACCAACTGCCCTTGCCCAGTGCTTGCTTCAAAAAGAAGTGTGTCCAGTCATCCTTCCTACTGTACGTTGTGTTTTGATGTATATAAAGGTGTTAAATAATATAATGCGTGTTATTGTATAAAGGTGAAACCATAATATAAACCAATATTACCAACATAATAAATACAAATTTTGAGAAAATCAGTCTTAAACCGTTCCCCGTAACGCAAAAATTCTTGAAAACAAAATGTTTAATGCTACTTCCTAACTTATAAAAATTAATGGGTAATTTGTATCTTATGAAATTAATTTAATATAAATTTCACCGCAAACTCTCCTGACGGCACACTCGCTCGTATGCGCGTATGAGCTGATGAGCGCGTACGTTGTCATGCTACTAAATGAACATGAGCTGAGTCTGTCGTACGACTCCGTCATTGACGTTCACCACAGCTGAAGTCCGCCCTGTAGGACACGAGAAAGCCATAGCCCGAATCCATACATACGAGATTTCTTTACTCCCCCTAGCACTGCATTGAGGTGGACAGGGCCATGGATGGCTTTGGTAACAGCTTCTGACCGCTGGTCACTCGCACGGAAAACCTTTCCCTCCTCCACGTGTCAGCTGACGAGAGCCCTCTTCCTCGATGACGGTGTGCGAATGGCATTATCGTCCCCCCTGCGCCCCAGGGAGACCTCTCCGCCCACGCGAAGGGGGCCATTCGCTGCGAATGCGGGAGACACGGAGTCTCGTAATCCCGCAATCACGAAGACCTCCCTCCTTAGGGGATGACGGAGCTGCAGAATACGTATACGTGGAAACATTGTAGTGCGAAGAGGTTGGAAGAGAAGTTTGCTATGGATGCTGTACTGTGTTGTATTAGAGTCATTAATGGGTTTTAAAATAGTATTAGTATTTATGATGCTGGACACCTCCAACTTTTAAAATTTTCATTTCATATTTGAAAAAAATCTACCAGTATTTACCTTCTACGTACTTGCATGTATGATGAGTGACAGAGTAAGGGACTTCGTAGTTTTCTTCTTCTTTCATTCAATTTCACTGAACTTATTTTTTACTTTTTAGCAGTGGCGACTATTAGGGGGGCGTGGGGGGGGAAGCCCCCCGCTTTATT
>NNCF01129448.1:143961-170849 GCA_002313205.1 Laupala kohalensis
CCCCCCCCCCCACTTTTCAATTCCAATCGCCGCTATTGCTTTTTTAGTACGGTACTTTTAAAATAAAAGTTTGATTTAATTTCTTTAATGTTTATTTTAATATAAGATGATATTTATTTATTTGTCTTATTAACTTATATTGCTTGTTCTTGTTCATAGGTAAGGTATCGTTAATATCTAATTGTTGCGAAATGCTGTAACATATTTCAGGGGACGATTCCCGAAAATAATCAGAAGAAAGAAAAATTGAGAAAAAAATCCTTCAAAAAGTATTTATTTGCTTTAGACATAATATTGCATTGTAATCAGGTTTAGATTTGTGTACCCAATTTCCGGCTTTATGGGATAATCGGGAGCGTGTTAAAATTCGATTACAATATTTACTCTAAACGTAATAACAAACATGAAAAATAAAACTACTAAGAAAATAAATTGTAGCTAATGCAATAAAGTATTCCTACGAGTTATTAGAACATTAATGCACACATTATGGTATTTTATGGAAGTGAGAGTTAAATGAGCAAATTTCTGAAGTTCAGGTGCGGATATGAAGAAAAGTACAAATGTTGCGTGACACAATATACAAGTATATGAAAGACGTATATGAGCAGCCCTCAGCCCAGTTGGAACAAAAGAGTTTCTCGCTTTTGTTGGGCGACGTGGAATCCTGTTGCCCTCGGTCGTGGTGTTGGCAGCGATGTTCTTGCAGTCAGCGCCAAGCAAGGGCCTGAAACTTTATTATCCGCCGCTCCGCATGCAACCCCCGTGCGTCGCGCCCTCGGAGCGGACAGCTCGGCGCCGCCCCTCGCATCTGTCGGCTCTGGGGTCGGAACTAGGGAAAGAGAGAGGGCTATGATGAGGAGGAATCGTTCTCTAGTGCAGAGAGTGTAAAAGGCCACGATAGGAATAGTCAAGTCATATGTTCAAAGTTGTTTCTCATGTTAAGGTAGTGCAACCGAGAGCGAATTAAATGCTTCAAACGTCTAAAATGTATGTAAATGAACACAACGACACGCAGATATCGATTTTAGCTTTTAATACACACTTTATCCGTCATTTAAGCAGTATTCATTTTCGAATAAACAAAAATTTTAAACAAAAGAATTTCTTAAATGATAGCCAAAAAGCATTTCTTTATTAAAATACTTTTTCAGGGCTCAGCGGACATTCTGAGATGATATTGAAGTATTTGTTATAGGTTGCCGTCTTGTCTACTATTTCCATCTATGGCATAGATAGATAGATAGATAGATAGACGTACGTCATAGACTAATGATAGACCATGTTACGTAGGGGCCGTCCATAAATTAAGTAATGCAAACATGACTATTTGCCTCCCCCCCCCTAAATGCAACAGTATCGATACCTCTTACCCTGTCCCACCCTCACTAATTACTTAACACTTGTTCCAAAATGGAACAACGTTTTTATCGATCGGTCAATTGATATCTGCGTTTGTCTATGCTTTCACACCTGAAAGATATGCCGTAACCTAAATGTAAGATTAATTTTATGTCAATATGTACCATACTAGGTCTTCGAATTTTAGAATAAGTAAAAGAAATTAGCACAACAGATAAGGAAAGGCGGGACTGCGTGTTTGTGCCCCTTCCGAGTCGGGTTTTTCTCGACGCACGTAGAGGAATGTGGACTTTATACGCACATTTCGTCAAGCGAGATTGTTTATTCGCAGTTCCTTCATTCAACCTCCATAAGAACCCTAGGCGTCAAGATACTTTCTCGGGTCACTTTCCTTCTTGATCTTTTGGCTCTAGAACCAGTTTCAGTCATAGGACCCATGTCCCACAAGAAAGCTGTTTAATATAATAAAATAATGCACAAAAACTCAGTAAATCAATAAAATTCCCACAATTATTAGAGAAATCTGTACTCCGACGGTAACATCTATAGATTTTTCGCAGAAAAAGTGGACGATAACCGAGGTGTTACTTAATGTTGAAGAACTATGTTATTTGTTTAGTTGCTAGAGAGGAAGAAGTTGAATTGTTCGGTAGTGTCCCTCGTCTTGTGTCCTTGATAATAAAATGCGCCATGACACGCAAGCGCACACTGTTTGCGAAGCACGGTGTGGGGGGAGGGGGAGGGGGAGGTGGGGACACAAATTGAGGGGTGGAACTGCTGTCTCAGTCGGAATTAAAATGGACTGTGTTCTCTGTACACGAGGGATTGTGTGTAGTCTTGATTAAAGGATCTGAGATGCTGCTTCACTGCTCGCCAAGAAATGGATTTGTCTCGCTTGTGGATTCATGGAGTGATTGACGCATTTTGAATAACCTTCGTGGCGGGTCTGGTGTTGTGTAATAGCGTTACAGTTCATTTCAAAATACATAGTTGGTGTGAGTGCAGATTAGTGTAAAACCGAGTATGTATTGAAGATGAATTGAATAATGTCGGTAATTTGATCAAATAGTTTCTTTAGCTATCAAGTGAAAAATTTCTGTAAAATTTAATATATTTTGCTTGTATAATTCAATTGTATTGCAAAATGAATACGAATATAACACAAATATTTGATTTTTTTCTTATATTTTTGCTCCGAATTTTATAATATAAGCTATACTGATAAAAGTGAATTCATCATTGCATTTTTTTTAAATAAAGATTTTATAAATTTATTTAAAAGTTATAAAGACGTTTTTTAAGGGTTGTTGGAAGCCAGTGTGAGGTATGGTTATTTCGTGAAGAAAAACGTTGACGACGTGTTGCATGGACTGTGTGGAGCTGCAGGCAGTAGGCGGGTCACGGTTTGGACAACACCTGTGCAGACGGACGTTGGACGAGCAATAGAAGGCTAATCCTTTTGGGAATAAGAAAGATCGGAGTTTGTTTGCGAAAGGTCATTGCACGATATAACTGCCAGCATATTGGCTTTCACACAGAGGTGCGAATAAGATGCATGTGGGAACTGTCAACGTTACAGATGGTTTGATCGGAGACATTTCGAATTTAAAATGTTTTGAGTTCACACGTGCTATTTGGTTATGGAAGGAGTGGGATGTCGATACCGGACAAAGGTGGAGCCAAGTCATTAAAACACCGAAACGGCATATCTGCTGACCTACAGTAAACTGTATAAACGATAGAGATAGATTTGTTATCAGGGGACTGGAGAAATTCGAATTTCGTTTCAGGGGTCTTTAAAAATGAGAAGTTCGTTAAAAAATAAAATATACTGTTATATCTTTTTAAATATGTATCGTAAAATCAACTCAAGTACTTATTGGTTCGAAGTGAGACATAATCCGTTAATTACAACATTACCTATTTCATTTGGGTCCGTATCAAAGTTATTTCAGCTAATCGTGTAGAACACAGTACAGGCTTCTTTTCATAGAAACTCCCTAATTATCGTGTTTGGGCTCTAATGACCTCGATGTTGACGAGACCTAAAGCCCCATTTTTTAAAAAATTATCGTGTATGTGTACTGTTTGTTTTTGTGTGAATTTTGTGTTTTCGAAACATTTTCACGGAAGTCTAAACTGAATTTATGATTTATTTATAAAATAGTTTCAGACTTTAATGGTACTTTCAGACCTTAAGGGTAGCGCCTTTGATGGTCCACATTGAACAACTCAACTCCTTCTCTTTTAATATGCGGTGCATGTATTTTCTATCGCATCACGTCCTCATTGACATTCTACGCGTGAGAACAAAGAGTGTGGGCGACCGAGCTTTCTGTTGAAAAATACGTATGCAACTTTCTCAGTAATGAGGTGTTCATTGATTTTAATAAACCACTATCCCTATAGTATTTACACACCAATATTTGTGATTTTGCGTTGTTGATATCATCCATGTAAGTCGTTGGTCATAGTTTTTCCATTGCCCAATTCAAAGAGATGAAACAAGTTTTTTAAAGTTTGTTACCTCTTATTTATCATAGTAGACATAGTTTGTAGAACTATTGTTTGTTGTATTGTTCGATTACCGACTCGTAACCATTTTCACTTTGCCGAAAGTTATCTCATATCTTCTCAACTTGTATAGGTATACGGAAGAAATATATTTAGAAGGTTAAATCTTTCATTTTTCTTCATGGAGCTTTGATGTTTTCATTCACGCTTTGTAAAGTATAAAATAATGTATTTTTTGAACACATAATGTTCATATTTTCGTATAATAAAAAATATTTATACTATCCTTTTCGGAAAGGAGTCCAAGTTAGATCCCAAAATACTAATTTTTTCTTATTTTCTTCATAATCGTTACAGTCCAGAAAAGCCAGAAATAAATATACATACAATTATTGCAGACTTATTAATATGGTGGTTATTTACGACTTTGTTCCGAGTGAAGTTACTTCTTGAATTTTTTAACACCCCTTAATCCCCATTCGGAACCAATGGTGTGGTTGTGGCGTAGCGTCTTTCACGGCTTGTGCACCGAGCGGGCATCGAACCTTTGCATCGCTTCGTGGCGATTGAAGCGCCGTTTACTGAAGTCAGTTCTCTGTCATCTCCATGCTTTTAGTACTTGTTCTTTGGACGTATCATGCCATTTAGTGACGCTTGAAGTTGTATTAGCGTGTGTAGAAGTAAACAAAAAAACCGTCTTCAATTGGCATTAATAAATATAATTATTTTGATTTCAACCTAGAAAACATACTTGGCTGACCGTTTAAATGAAACAATTGTAATAATTTATTGGTGAAATACACCGCACTCGTATACGAAAACACTTATTTTAAAAATAGATTGATTTTTAAATCACAAATATGTCAGAAGTTTAGTTCAATTTGTAGGAAAATTTACGCAGAATTTTTATCATTTTTATCTATATGCTACCGGACATTTTAAAAATATATTAGAAAAGAATGATTAAATATTGTGGGTATTATTTGTTTTAAACCAAGTTTTATTATTATTATTATTAAAATATTGTGTTAACAAACAATACCGAAAATTGTTACCAAGAATAAATTTAAAAAACTCTCCTATGAGTGAGTTTTAATTGGAACGCTAATTCTACTTTAAACATTGATGTGTTTTGAATTACACTGAATGGAACTTTTAATTAGTGAAAGTAACTCCTATCATAAACCTTGTCGGAATTGGTTGCCAATAGTAAACCAATATTTTCTTAATTTGTCTGTAATGTATGAACGAAGTGTTCTAACCATGGAATATCATCACTTTGTAACGGTATTTGATTGTTTTTGCGTCTAGGTCATAAAATAACATTCAATATTTACTGGCCAACGTTTCGATATAATTTATTTCATCACCAGGATTTGTAATACCTCGCTCCATGGACATTCATTCTGCAAACATACTCGTCTTAAACCTAACTGGCACTTCACAACACCCTTTCATACCATCTTCATACCACATACACTCACAAAATACTGAGTAAGTATTGAGTGTTATTTTATATGAACTACGCAAAATTTTATATGCCATGCATTTGAAATATTACATTCACCCAAAGCACCCTTGTTTCATTGTATAACCGTGTCATAAGAATTCTGGGTTTGCCTAGACGCGTAAGGATATGGTTCAAAGCAGCCTTCAGACTGGAAACTAACTAATTAATATTCTGGGCTTATACACTACTATATGAGGCTGTCAATGAAAAAAGGCTTAAGCTTAGTATAGAGAAAATGGAGGGTGAATAATTTCATTTACTTCTGAAACCCACTATGGTTTTATTTAAGAAGAAATTTAGTAACAAAAGATTTTCTGTGTCTTTTTAAGCATTACCTTTTAATTGGAATGAACTTTGAGCAAAAGACACTGTTTTCTCGTAATATTTTGTGGCTTAGGTCACTTTTGCATTTATATGATTTCAAAAGAAATGTATGAAGTTTAGACCAGCAATAAAACAAATTAATCATATTATAATAGTACTGTTTTATTGATCAAATATCTTGAATTAAATATATATTGAACAAAAACATGAATTCTTAACCCTCATGTTCATCATTGAAAATTATATCAATGGATGTTGCCGAAGTCTTTAAATCGATATAAAAATTGTGATGTGTAGGTGGTATGTAATTCAATAGTTCAATCAAACCTTTTTTTCGTTTGTTCATTGATTACATGGCCATTTGGATATGAAATATTTATGTTTTCAATAACAACGGAATTTCTTTTTTTGAATGTCTAGCTTTTGGAAGAGAACCTAATTATTTTTTTGAATACTGGAATAAAAAAAATAAAGGATGCAACTTTAACCATTGTATTTTTAGCCACTCAACTTTTCCTTTCTCTGTAGAAACTTTTCGGTTGGTGATATTTCTTTCTAATGACTTAATTTAAAAAATTAAATCTTAATTGATTTTAATTTTTTTCTAACAGCTAAAATAACTTGCTCCCAGTCCTGAGGTACAAAAAATATTTTTGAAATATCTTTTCTGCTTCTCTATAAGGCCGAAATCTTGATCATAAGACATTTATTTAATGTCTTTTGGCGAGGTTCAGACCATGAGGCCTGCTCCTCCACCCAACCGTTGGACTTAGGAGAGGGAATTGGGAAGGTGAAATGTTAGGTTGCCCGGGAACTTATGGTACTGAACAGACATTTGTCTGGAGTAGGTGAGGGATACCCCAGCTGAAAACCTCATCTAGTTCGGCCGAGCAGGGTTTGAACCCAAGCTCTACCGCTCAGCGCGATCGTGGAAGTGAAGACGCTACCACTGGACCACCGCTGTCGGTGTATGAATGGCCACTAACAAATATTTTATGATTGATTATTTGAGACGGGCCCAATGTTTCGTGTTTCTTAATCTCATTCTTGATTTCCGAACGAGCACTGAGGGCTTTCTTCAAGTGTTTCATCTACATATCGTGTTTTTTTCATTTGAAATGTTTCCCGAAATTGACGGAAAGGGTAGATTTGGCTGGTTTTCGGAGCCTGAGTCTTCATAATCCGAACCAAATATAATTGAAAAAGACAAGATTTTTCAAAACTGTCGACAGAAACATTGAAACGAAGGAAAATGAATTACATTATGTTTGTGCTTACGTTGTAAATTTTCTTCAACATCATCCGTCTTCTATAAAGCTATAATAGCTATTATCAGCTGTTGACCTAACCCACCTAATCACTGATTTTCCAGTAGGCAACGATGGCCTAACCAAGGAGTAATAAACCTAACCGGCTTAGGCCACGTTTGCATTCGCCATCAGAGTAACCAAATATAACGCAAGAATGAATTTTGTAATGCCATCTATTAATTAAGCGTCAAACTAGAAAAAGAAAAAAACGTTTGCTTCAATATTTAACATTTTTTTTAATCAATTGAAGTACATAACTCAGGAAATAAAAAAAATAGGTAAGGCCACTTTTGCACTGACGCCCTCAAATATCGTCAGAATTGCTTATGTTTGGCCATTTGTGTTGAACCATTATTTATTTCGTGAGGTATGCTCAATGGGGGGTTCTTATTTGCTACCATGTTCCTGGGGTGAAGAAGTGTTCTTGGAAACTTGTAAGACGCCCTCCACATTTTGTCTCTCGTGTAGCGAGTGTCCTTTCCCTTCCCCATTGGATGCGCGTCGCTGGACAAACGAGGACGTCCAATGGCGTCACGGAACATCAGCGCAAGCGATGGACTTGTTTTCGTGTCCCTGACAATGATACATCGCGTCTTGGCCAGTGAAACGATGCGACGACGGGACAGAGCTGCAATTGATGATTTGTCAGTGCAAATTGTGTACAATTGCCTCAACATAGGAATAGGCCTTTCGAGTTAGATACCATGAGTACATGTCACCATTTTGGTTCCATTCTAGATGTTGACTGCAATTGACAATATGGCCGATCTATATAGACTATATTCATCTATATTTAAACACCGTAGTTAACACAGTAGTAAACATCTATGTGAACTTTAATAAGTTTACTAAGTAATAATAAGTAACTTTAATAAGTAATAATAAGATCTTTAATTAGTAGGATTACGCTATTCTTGAAACATAGGAAAATCTATTCATTCTCCATTATTTGGACAAGTAAATTACAGTTCATGAATTGTGAATTCAAAGTGAACCATATTAATTAAATAAAAAGTTAAAAACTAACAACCTTTTATGGACGAATAATATTTGTATTTTTTTGTTAAGAACTCACTACGTTTCGACGTGGATTTACGCCGTCGGGTGATCAAGTAATAATAAAGTTACCTATGCGCAGGACTGGAGCACTTACATCTTATACTTATATACTAGTTACTTAAACTAAAAACTTGCATATTAAATAACTGATTAGTCACAATATTTACGTATAAATAATTTTCGGAAAATTATATGTTGAGCACTCTATTTGTACTTTTGGGCATTTTGTACAACCTATTTAAAAAATTTATTTTTGTATATCTTTTTGTGCTGTCTAATTTTTTTAGATCATTTGGCAATAGATTGAAAAATTTGATTGTATTGATATAATTATATTTTGTGCGTACATTTTTTGACATTTTTAGTATCTGGATGATTTTTCTTTGTTCTACTTGTAGAGCGTTATCAGTCAAGGATATCTTAAGAAGAGATTAATATCTTGCCTAAATGGAGAAATAACATTGCAAAGTGTTGAAGCACACAGTGTATCCCAGTTGGCCGTCCGTGAAAAATGATATGGCGACTAATATATTTTTGAAAAGCATTGTTGAACAGGCCAATTCTCAGATTTTTTCCATCCCAGCTTTAAATGCAGTTTTGGGTTCGGGAGCATTTTCTCTGAAAAAGTACGAATTCCTTCAGATTTGTTAATATCGAAGAGACCAGTGTCTAGAATCCCAAGTGAAATGTTTCCTTATTTTAGTTCTCCGAGCTGGGATTGGAATCAAGCTTACCCGTACTTAAGGACTATGGAAGAAACTGTCGCTGTCTTTTCCTCCTTTTTTTGAAGTACAATGTTCTGTCAGCATGAATAGGCGCTTCTACGAATCTCTGCAGTTTCATTGTGTCGAGCGAATACATTGGGTGGATGCGGGCTCTTCTTTCCAGTGTTTGTTCTCTGCAGTTCTCCGTCTTCTACCGCGAAAGTAGGTTTCATAGCTGTTGTCTGAATCTTGGCCTTCAATAATAAAGGGTATCACCATATTATATACACTGCTTTCCGATTTTTTGGCGAATTCCATTTGTATACTTTGTATATTGATCAATTCAGGAGGTGATTTACTTAGGAAGAGGTTGAAAAGCTTATTACATATTATTTTAATTACTCCCAATTCGAGTTTAATATTCAATGGAGGTAATGGATAATTTTAAAATGGTGTAGCTGTTTGATTTTTATTTCCCACCCTAGACTTACCATTAGAAAGAGACTGATCATTGAATTCAACTTTAGGGTTTTGTGAATTATTTCCTTCGTTTTTTTCTCGTCACTCCATTCTTTTCTTGACTTTTACCTCAATACACTTGTTTTTATTTTCTTCGTTTACGCGAAGCTATTTATGACTATATTCTTGCGTCTTTGTTACAAGTGACAGTACGTGTGTCTCCACTGAAGAATGTGTCTATGAAGGCTATTATTCCCACTACCTTCATCCCGACTTTTTTAAATTCCCAGACTGTCAGTTCCCCAGAAACAGTAACAAGTATTTTTCTCTCATTTGCATTTGATATTGGTTTGTGTCATTAAAACTTAATCTAGGGGAGATGTGTTTCCTTGGGATTACTCTATCAGCAAAGTGTAGGGCCCCCTTCGATTTTCCTTCTCGTTATTTGTTCTTACGCTGAGGCTACTGGGACTTCGACCGCCTAGAAATGGTGACGGGCTGAAAAGACAGTAGGATCCCGGCTTCATATCCAGGTCCGAATTTACTATTTATTCTCGTGCGTAAGTCAAGTTTGTTAGGTTCCACTACAACATGAGTCGTTCCTTTTAATAAATTTAACACTCATGCTAGTTAATTCGTTTGTATAAAGAAGAAGTTGCTAGCGTGTTTTCTAAAATCCGTTTCTAAGTGCGCCGTATGTTTTTCTTAATTTGCGTGTCCGTAGCCAACAATAATGTATACTTCTCCGATCTAATGGTATAATTTACGAGGAAAGTACTGTTTTAAACGATGTACTTATGAAGATAAATGACACTTTAAGAAATAGTGGAGGGGGGACCCTTCTGTGTAAATCGCAACTTACAGTCCTCGAAGTGAGACAAAAGTAACTAATGAAGCGAAAGCGCGGTGTTATGTGAGTGCTGCGGGAGGTAACCAAGCGTCGTTGCACGCTTTTCAGACTGTGTGCCACGGCACCCACTGAAAGGCTGCGAAAAGGCATTTACACCTACCGGTTCTGCGAATCGGCTGATTTAGGCGCCAGAATCCGAACGTAAACTCAATAAGATTTTGTTGACATGAGTATCTACAGCGCCCACGCATCTACTGCGAGAGGAAGACTGGGCAATCTCTTAGCAATACTGGAATTGGCTTCTCGACTTGCAGGTGGTCTTTAGACTCCCTCCTCCTTCATACCATTCCCCACCCCCACCCGCGAACACTGTAGTTGAATTAGGCCAGGGTTAAACAGCGAGTGATAGCTTTGGGTCTGGGTGGAAATGGTGTACAGTTGTGGAAGGCGAACGGGTAGTGCCGTAGTTAACACCCCTGCGATCAAAGTAGGAGTCTCGGGCTCAATTCCCGGTTCGTCACCATTTTCACCTGACAATGTTATCACATATCTCTTCCACGTGTAGGTTATACGGAAGAAATAAATGCATAATAAGGAATGATAGCTCTTCGTCGCGACTCATTTCTGGGTACTGAAATATGTTTCCCTCTCTTTGATATATTAGACGGATTGCATGACGTAAGCTGCGCATAGATATCGAACAACATCGATTCAGTGTACCCGTATGTATGTGGAAGTGCAGCGCTAGACAAAGTAATCCGGAAGAGACCTTCAACGCCGCGTAACTCGCGCGTCTTGTTGCCATGAATAACCGCGCGCTGTTTTGGATTCCTCACGCATTCCGCAGGGCTGCGCTCTGGCATCGCGATCGCCAACTAGGCGTTGGAAGGGGATGCTAGGTAAGAGACCGACTCATCAGTCTCTGTGCTACTGGTTTCTTATTATGTCTTTTCATTATACAACACTAATACATTGGTGGTGAGAATTATAGTAGATTAGTTAACAGCTCTTAAGTGATGTAACTATCACATACTAACGTGAGATGCGTTGTTGTATTATATTTATAATAATTGTGTGTCCAGTTTACAGATTTCCTCGATGTAATGAGGCCATTCTCTTCATTTAATAATTACTCCAATTATGTATGTTTTTAAGTTATTGTTTATATGTGTTTTGTAACCTAATGTTGAGCGGGGCGTACTTAAACTCTGCAGATCCTCAGGTAGAAGGATAACTTCACCATTAATGTGATAACTTTCGGTCAGGTGAAAATGGCAACCAGCCGGGACTCGGACCCGGGTCTCTTGCTTTGATCGCAAGGGTGTTAACCGCTACACCACCCGTTCGCCTTCCACAACTGTACACCATTTCCACCCAGACCTAAGTTATAAACGGAAAACTGAAGAAAAAGCATTTTAGAAAATCTTAGTAATATATTTTTGTTTGAGTTTATTGTTGAAATCTGAGCCTGCAGCTTCGTTCTTTCCCCTCCTTTCTTGTTTTCCTGGTAATTTTTTAAATTAAAAATTATCGAGCTGCTGCTAAAAAGAATAAATTTTATTTCAACATGAATGAATTCTGTATAATATTAGAGAAGCATCTGATATATTTTATAAAAAAATTGCTGAAAACAATAAAATGTAACACATACTAGAATATTTTCTGCATTAGAATTTTTTTATACAACTTGTTCTTATACATTATTCTTATATTATACAGATCTAGTTCTTATATTTCTTAATTTTATGTGTCGACCTCCGAAAACATGTGAGCAATGGCGCTCTTGTTAGTAATGTATGTGCAGGTGTTGACTACAACAGAAATTCAACAATAAATGAGCAATTCACGAGAAAACAACCTAATTATGAAGATAAAAGAAGAACTTTCATGGTTGAAAAAATATTTTGACGAAAAATTGAAGTTAAATCTAAGCTTTCTTAGCGGCTACCCCTTTTATTTTTGACATTCAGACGAATAACCAAACCTGCTGTTACGAAGATCTGTCTTATTGTTTCATTCGTATAATAAACTTCATAAAAAGTACATTTCATGATTTAGAGGGAAATAAATATTGTGTCAGAAATAAAACTGGAGCCAAAAAGTTCTCCAAAGACTAAAACCTGAAGTTTGGTTCTAAAACCTGAAGTGCCGAACGTAGGTGCACTATCTAGAACCAACGCATTTACTCTAGTACGATAAACAAAATAATTGTTTTCCTTTCAATCATGTGTCATGAAAGCAACAAGAAAAATTTTAATTGGAATTCTCCGCACATTGTTCTCGGAATCAGAGGTTCCCAAAGCTGATATATTCGTCAAAATTTTGCGACCGAATATTTTTCACTGTTTTAATACTTTTTATATACTATGTAAACAGAAGCTTAAAACCCAGTAATGTCATAAATACGTCGTGATTGGGTTCATTTTTATTGGAATTATGTGTAGAATTCAAAAATTTAATATAATGGGAATAAAAATGTTTAATTAACAGCACTTTAAATAACTCTCCAGTAACTGACTCATGAAAGCCATTAGCGGCAGGTCGGTCGGTTGGCAGGAGGGTGCGCAGCGGGCGGCAAGCCATTAGAGCAGGTAGAATCTGTCGAGTTTGATGGTACCCAAAAATTTTAATCCCTTGCCCGACTTTATGACCATCAGGAAATGTCGAGTTTAAGAACTCCGGTTGAGCGCTTATGGATTCGAAAAAAAAACTTTTGCAAATTAATTTAAGTTAAACAATAAAAAATTTCTTTCAGGTGAATTCTTTGTGTTTTACAAATGATTTTGATTATGGTTGTCGAAAGTAAGTCTCGTTCTAAATAATTTTAGTGTAATACCGCGTAAAATGAAAGGTATCTACAATTAATTCCTGGAATTTCGTTTGCTACATAAATATTTGATTTATTTAATTATCTTCTGAATCAGAAATTAGGTTTTTTTGCACTCGTAAATAATATTAACTTTTAATGTTTGCGCCTCGTCTTTTAGAGTTCTGTTAATGTTTAATGATTCTTCTTTTAGAACCATGCCTTCTTGTGCGTTAATTATGATGATGATTATTATTATTATTATTATTATGTATGGTATTACTTAACTGTATTGACCGTGACAGGAAGTGTAGAGTGTCTTGTGGATTGCGTTCGAAATTGTCCTGAGTGGGTTTCGGAAGTAATATGAAACAACTGGTTAATACCTAAATTGCCACATTTCTTTGATGTAAGTGCGTCGTTGTGTTTTGAGAAAATTCTGAGCGGTGGGAAGTGTGTGTTGACGACGCTGATGCTGTTTCCGAGTTTCAGCGTGTGAAGTGCGATTTGCCTCCTGTTTGGTTCGTTTCAACCGTACTCCCGTGTATTTCCTTTGCTACGCACATGTGTGTGGTTTATTGCTGTTTCAACCGCATATAAGTGCAGGTATATTTCTCAGCATAACTTTATTATTGGACGTGGTAATATAATTCTTATTGTTAGAGGATTCTCAGTGGGTTGACTGGTGGAAATTAGTCCAGAAGGAATACAAAAGATCAGACAGGAAGCAGGTATAGTGCCGACGCTTCTTCTGCGCGTGTGGACATGACTAGTAGCTTTTGGGCGAGAGAGGGAGCAAAGGTTCTTTTCTAAAAACATTGACTCAATTTCGGAATAAGAATTAACAGATATCTTAGTTCGCTCATGTGTAGAAAGTGGTCTACATGAAAGATGGATGAACGAATTTAAGCTTGTTTTATCCTGCAATGACCTAAGGACAAAAAGACTGGCATTGTATTTGGTTAGGCCAGATAACGTGCGCCAAGCTCCTCCGGACAAAGCATGTCAATGGCTGCATGGTTGTGCGGCTTGTTACAAAACGCCAGTGTTGTGAGACACTGTGTTGGCAATTGTGAGACATCCGCGTGGTCCACACTTCAGTAGTATGCTTTCGGGTTTCTCCTGGTCACTGACACAACCACGACATACCAGCGAAAAGTGGACGTGGAATCACTGGACCTTGAGTTCTTGTGGCGCACACAACCACTACATCAGGATATTAATCGCCAGTATACTTTGAGTTAATATTTATGTTTATTATCTTGTTCAATTGTTCTGTTGCTATCTTAAGTCTTTTTTAATTTGTGTACACTTGACGACGACTCCAACTCCTAGTCGAAACGTAGAAAACCAATTTTTTAAATGTACATACAGCTGACCGCGATATTGGGAAATAATTTCAACTCCAAACTGTAAATTACGGAATCAGCATTTCTATTACTGCAACAGTACGGGTTCATTTCCCAAGATCCTGAGTGTCACGATGGTAAAGTGTGTACCATGGTCTATCACTACTTCCTCGTGCACTTCTGCTCTCCGCGAAAACTATGATACCTACATATATGGAGGAACTGTTCTTCAGAATACAAAGAAACAATCTGAAATTTGTATATGCCCTTTGACGTATTCTGTAAAGGTCAAATGAAGCAATACTCAAGTTGATTAAAACTTAATTTCTTCTCAATTTAATACACGCATACTAAAATTGGTTCACCGGTATCATAATAGCTCTCAAGTTTACGTTTTTACATAATGAAAATCGAAACGAAATATTACAAGATTACATTCAATTTGAATAATTTATTGTGTAAAGAATAGCCAAAAGATGTTAACGTGCATGATCGTCATGTGATTAGGGCAACATTACAGTATCGTAACAGTTATTGTTCCTGTAAATAGTTTGAAAATACAACCTATTCACGTATTTAATGTTATTAGAATTTCTTCAATTGCGAGTTCACTCATTTCTAAATAGTAATGAAATCCTCTTACATCAGCAATGGAGCTGACATCCCGGCGTCGCAGAACTTGTCTCATCAAACTCCTCCAATGCAGGTGGTCGTCGACAGCTGGTTGACTCTGACCTCGCTCAAGGGTAACGGAGTTGAGGATGACTGCCGCTTTCAACGCCTCCGACGATTGCCCTCGTCATGGACTCTGGAAAGAGTTCCATTTCTATATTAGGATTCATATAACAAGTGGGAATCCACAGACCACTCTAACAAACACAAATTGGATGGGGAAAGCATGTGTTTTTTTAATTTGTAGTGGTATCCATGGAACTATTTAAGGTAGTACTAGCGTAGGTAGAATTAAATCACTAAAATATCTCAAATCGGCATAAATGAACAGTGTAACATATGCTTATTGTGATTTGATGTTGAAAAGCATACCACACCGGTCATTTACATGAAATGATTGCAATTATAATTGATGTTAAAGTACATTGCATCTTATGAAGAAAACACTTATTTACAAAATAAGACCAACTTTTAAATCACAAAAGTGATGTAAGGTTTCTTTGATTTGTTGTAAATTTGCCGTATTTTTTTCATCTTTTATCTATAGGCCACCGGTCACAACTGAGAAAGATACTTCACTTTTTTCGAGGTGAGATGCACAAATCACCAAACCGTCGCGCTCAGCCGCATGATTTTACATGCTCTTGTGCATTTCTAACGAGTCAAGCGAGTTTTCGAATACTATTTGTACAATATTGTTAACTGATAGATATAAATTATATCATGTTTTTCATCATTATTCATGTTGTTGTTATATAACAGTAAAAATAAAGAAAATTATATATCTCAGCGGTTAGACTAACTTGGAGTGCTGTCTCACCTTAAGTGTTACTCAACGTTACCACCATATCTATCGGAAATTATTACGATTCACCAATCACGCAGCCACTACGTTACTGGCAATAGGGTTTATTTGAACTTGTAGCCAACTTTCAGTTGTGATTTGCAGCTCTCATCGCCCGGTGGCATCTTAGTGCGCATATAGCTCTTTCAATTCTATTAATCTACCAAGGTTGCATGACACTAACCTCACAAAAATCAGCTGACTTCAAAAACTCAAAGCGGTTTTCGAGATGGCAGTTTCCCTATGAATTTGAGACTTATATCGTTGAAGTTGGTATTATGTTTTTTACTTCCAAGGACAACCGTATTGAATTTTCTCTATCTTCTTTCAAATCGTAGAATACCATTTTACCCACTGCGCTTGATTGCGCAGTCCTTTCTAACAATATTATTTGTATTTTTTAAACTCACTACTTCCGTGTTCGCAACTCGTGTAGGAGTGTTCGCAACTTCAACAGCCTGGTGAAAATTGCGACGGCTCGAGTCCCGATCCGTCGCAATTTTCACCTGGCTGTTGATGTTGCAAATATTACTTGTTTTAAAAATAAGCCAATTATTCGCGTTCGTGAAATCCACATTTCTCGATTTAGTAGAATACCGTAGTTTAGACATACCATGTAGGCAAGTCTAACTCGGTTTCATATTTAGCATTAACAATGTAAACAGGATATCAGAACACTTATGAATAGTATATGATAATTCACAGTTACGCATCTTACAAACAATTCCCTACGAATATTGTTACTTACAAGGTACTTTCATTTGTGAGGACTCAAGTAGTCAAGTAACATAATTTACAAAAAATAAGTCAAGTAGCGTCTCTTTTTGATGTAATTTTTAAATTCTGTTGTTTCAAAAAGGAAAAGGTGAAAGATGAAATAATAGGGAAGCGTCAACACGGCTTTTAATTATCTAAAGTACGATACTTTCACTTGTATGATTTGCTCCGAAAGTCTCGATGTGATTTGAACGAAAAATCTCGGGGAAATTTGCGTATGTGATGATGATGATGATGATGATGATGATGACCTTAATGTTAGTTTCGTTTCCATTCATCTTTTGTTTTACCATTTATTTTCTGTGATATATTATTTTCCATTCTCATGTAACATTCTTTTTATTGTTTAGTTAACCGTTCAGTGTTCGTGGAAATAATTAAAGACCATTGATCATTTTACTCGCAGATGCTCTGGAGAAAGAGACTTGATAGCCGTAAGACGTGAATCTTATGCTTATCCATTTGATAGCTATCTTGTATTTTACTGCATAATGAATTGCTCCTCTGTGGAGTCAAGCAAACGGGGAACTGACTTCCATATTAAGATATTCCATAATAAGAAGGAAGTTTACGAGGTAGTTTATTCTCTCTGTGACAAACCATGTAAGTGTTTTGACCGTTACTACCCTGCTGGAGATGAAAAGATGTGGCGACTGTTATTACTACGTGTTGCCTGAAACTATTCCGGGTTTCTTACGCATCTTGCTGGTAGTTGTTTATGTTATCGAAAATAAGCTTCATGATAATGATGAAGCTTATTTTCGATAACATAAACAACTATCAGCAAGATGCGTAAGTCAGTTGTGTTTTCCGTTGTTGGTTTTTGATAAGATCGATATTGCACTCACTGCCAGGTTGCATGAGTTGTGCCTTGTATAATAAAACCCCTGTTGTTCAGGTAAGTCATTCATGAATTCTGAAATTATGAAATACGAGAGAAACATTTTAATTGGATCTGAAATATCCCTTCTATATTTATTCGCTTGGATTGTGATCAAAAATCAATACATTCTTAATGGTTGTACTTAACTATAAACCAACTAACACTATCCTTACTGTACCCTAATGTACAAAGGTTTACTCACAACTCGTTCGTTGGAAGGAAAGGTGTCGTAAAATAGGATTCAAATTGTTTCGCGCAGAAGGAAAATCTTTTTCACCGTCACTCATGGAGACTATTGATATCAATTCTTCTCTCGCTGGGAATCGAACTCGGGGTTTCTCGAGGAAATGTGCACGCTAGCCATGAGTTACTATGTTGTGGTAGTACTTCCCTGAGTACTTATTCCTTTGAAAACTGATCAGTTTTTGCTATTTAGCAAAATTGACCTCAGAATAGATACGTAGTATTAACATCTTTGTATAGCAACGTTATATGGTATTAACATTTTCTAGATGTTAGGGGCTAATATTTAGCTTCTTTTGCATAAATTGTACTACAATTAACGTCCATTATATTATCAAATTAAATAAATAATTAAAGACTTACGATCTTTAACGGACTAACTTTATATATTGTGGTTTAAAGTTTGCAACGTTTCAACTTTATGTTGAATATTAATATAAAATATGTTTACATTTAATATCATGTTCATTTGTCGTGTTGTTATGTTTTTGTTATAAATTGTACCATCTGACGACGACTTCAACGTTAAGTCGAAACGTTGTGAACTTGGAATCTCAAAATATATAGTATTCATCCGTTAAAAGTCGTAAGTCAGTAATTATTTATTTCTTTTGGATAAATTTTCTTCTTTGATCAGCCATAGGATCAGTTTTATAGTTTGAAGCAAGGCCGATCTCTTCTTTTTCGTTTCGACTGAATGACTTCGTGATGACCCGAGAGACTGCACTTGCTCTCTCCACGGGTTGTGCCCTGCCCTCTGCAGCAGAAGCAGCCGGCTTAGATTATCTTCGTGGCTGAGTGATCGCGCGCCATCTCGGCAGGTCACGCCTTTTCGAAACAGCGCTCAGCTTCTTCCTCTGCGGAGCGTTGAATTGCGAGCGATGAGCCTAGAGATACCGTCCTGACACTACCTTCGGCCGCGAGCCTACTGCTACTAGTCTAAACACAGACATATGGGTTATTTTACAGAAATTGGGAAATATATGCCCTAAGCACTTATCCATTTAGGCTAGGATTTTCTCAATTTTTATTTATTTATTTATTTGATATATGTTTTTGCTAGCACAGCGTAGTGATAAAATGAATTAGGTCATTTAATATAATTAGTTTCAACATGCATGACACATATATTTTATTTAGGACTCTTTCCTCACTCCTTTTTCATGTCCCACTCCTTTGTTATTTCTAGAATTCACGCTTGTCAAGGTTAAGATAAGATGGTCTTACAGGAACGGTTGATGTGGTGGCAACCCTTTGGGTTTCCGCTGAAACCAATGTAACATACCTCATTGCTCACCAACCTCAGTAATTTTGTATACAGTCGATGGATCTGTTGAAATCGTTAAGTGCTTGTCCATCGACCTCACTCCTTTGTGTATCGAAAATTTCTGTAGAATCACCCATATTCGTCTTTTTTGCCCTGTTATCGGTCAAAGCACGATAAAATAAGTTCAATTTGGTTGAACTAGTTGTCATGTGGACCACTTGAATGTGGAAGATATCCGTTAGTTTTACTCCGACGTTTTTTAAAATGATCCCCGCGTCTCCTCTCGTTCAAAGGCACAACTCCCGCTTTCGCCGGCAGCCTTTCGCTTTGAACGACAAATGTTTTCAGAATAGCTTTTATGTTTTCAGAATAGCAGTCAGAGCGGGAGTTATGTCGGGCGGGTTATACTACTCAAAGTTAGGCGCGCAGATAGCGTTGGCACTATATGCACATTTCATTGGAATTTCACCAGAGAATTTCACTTGGGTCAATGGACCGGCTCGCGCGGCGCACTGCTACGGATCTGACCACAAACATTGCCTTCCCATGTGATAAACGTTTTTGCTCCTTATTGGTCGACACGATGAAGTAAGTTAAATTTAGGTGTATTCCTGAACCGATAGACGCGAACTGAAATAATTCTGGGCTATTCAGTAGTTTTATCTCAGCGCATTATGAATAACTATCTCAATAAACATTGGAGTAGGTGTAGCTTCGTGGGTGTTCTAATTAGGTGTCACACATAACCCCACCCCCTCATCGCCGTGTGTAAACGAGAGTTGATTTTTTTTTTTTCGGAATGACCAAGTTATCATGATGGTATATTATTCAGAGTATCATAAATATTGATTGGTTAGTTTTCAGGATGCTAAAATATATTTATGTGGTCATATGTTTCTTAATAGTTTTTCCTAATACGTGTTATTTTTACCTTTAATCGTACCAATGAGTTTTATGTGGCCATCCTTCTTCAGCTTGGATTTCATATGTTCAGGAGACAGTCCGAACATCGTTTATTGTCAACAGATGCTTGCAGTTCTGGAACGCACGTCTTGTCAGCCTCTGTATACTGTGCTTTTCTTTTGTTTCTTTATTTCTGACATGGGAGCTTCGTTTGTTTCGCTGTATACCGCCGTGGCACTTGACCGTGAACGAAGTTTCAACTTGTACTTTGCCAAATGGCGCCTGCACTTTCTGACCAATGAGGTGCTTTCGTTCGAGCAGCATGATCTGCATTTGAGAAAGTTTCAGTATGTACTTCTTGTGTTCCGTTATGCCATTAGTCTTGTCATGTTAAACTGGTGAGAGCTATATCTTTGAATCGATGTTGGATGAATATTTAAATATAATTGAGGATTGTCTTTTCTACGTATTTCTAATATGCGCAATTTTTTAGACAGTTTACTTATAGAAAAACAGTATAATCAACTGATTTAAATTCCTGGGAAATATACACTTTAGAAATGAAATAGTTTGCTACCAACAATCAAATATGGAAAATGTATTCTTTTGCTCCCTACTTAAATGTTGATGAAATTTTATGTGGGCCTTCTTTTCTCAGAATCATAACGTACAAAGTATTTTTAACAAGGAAATTACTATTGTTTAACATATTTGAAGGAGGTTTTCGATATTATTCAAGTACTATAAGAGAATGATGAGCAAATACCTTTTTTAGAGTGGAAATAGATTTCATTGGAGGTCTTTCAATAATCGCTTAAAGTGACTGCGTAAATTGGCAGCGCCAATGAGAAGTGTCGAACTTCTTGCTCCCCGTGTGCCGATTCCACGAGCTGTGTGTTGTGTGTACCTCCTCCGTCGCTGAGCTGTTTCTGAATCAGAGCGTGGCTTGAGGCGATGGCATCGGGTCACGGTCAGCCGCCCTCCGCTTAGCAGACCTGCACGGCCGTCGGCCCTTCGGCGCCTCCCGTATGAACGACCTGGCGACTGGTTTTGAATCTCCCGAATTTTTAAAAATTAAACAATAAATTGTTATATATCTTGCCTGATAAATTGTGGTCCTTACGGTGCTAATATTTGAATAGAACCATCTTGAGGTTGTGAAGACTCTATTTAAAAACCATCCGAGATTTTATCCATAAAAGTCCTAAGAAAATTTCTAGTGGAACTGATGAAAAATACTGTCACTCGGGTCACAATTTTTTGTACAAAAGAGCGGTACGAAAGTCTTGCCTTTCCGAACAAATACGAAAGTGATTCAACTGAAACAGTCGCAAAAGTACAATACTCTAGTCAAACTAGAGACCTTTCTTCAAATACATTGTCCCAATTTAAACGGTATAGTTGATGATTCACATTTCTTAATACATTATTCTTGAATTAATGTTTATAATAACTATTTGAATAACTTTTTGGGCTCTAATGACCTCGATGTTGACGAGCCCTAAAGCCCCACAAAAAAAAATGAATATAGATAACTTTGACTTTCTTAAATGGTTAATTGTTGACTAGCGCCTGACAATCTTATACCGCCTTCGCTCTTTTATTCACATATGTCCTGTCAATTTAGGCTCCGTTTTATGTTGTGAATTTCTTTGTCAGTTTCATTGGGTCGTATCATTTATGTTGTCCTCGTTGGGAAGTGGGTGCCGGTGTCTTTTCTGTGGTTTTCGTTATGTTCGCTGCTTCGTCATGGCTCTATTAGTCGTGTCTCACTCTTCTGTCGAAAAAAAAAATCCAACTATTTCCACAGTTGTACGTAGGTTCCTAGACTTCCATGATGTAATGAATTTGAGTAAAAACAGACTTGGAGTGAGGAAAATCAGTTGAAACTGCAAAGGACGAAGACTGATTCCTTCATATTTGAACCCCTGATAACGAGACATGACATGACGTGAATCATGCACACACCTATATGTACATGATTCGTTAAATAAAAAGTGTCTCGATTCACTTTGGTTTTCATTTTTCCGTGCACCCTCCTCCCATATCCCCGGATAATCGAAGTTCTACTATATAGAATCCATTTTCCTTCCTTTGGATGATGAACAAGCAAATGTTCTAAGATTTCGTTTTTTTCGTGTATTTTTCTTGATGGTTCGTGTGTTTGATTGTAAAAGTGGTTTGAGGACTATGTGCGTTGTTTGAGTTTGAAATATATGTCTTGTATTTATGTTTATTTCGGCTGTGTTCAATTCTCTTCCAACATGGCTAGCATATGGCTTCTATATTTGCGATCGCGTGATTTGTTTACACACAAACTTCAATTGTTTATGGCGATGTATATTATTTACATTAAGCTACATCGACTGTTGTTTGTTAAGAGGGTGGAGTCAACTCAGAATGAACTTAGTGCTGAAATGGTCCATGAAGTATGAGGTGAATTCTGTGAGTGAATCAGTTCTGAGCTGAGGATTCGGTGCTTCACAGATTAAGGTGAATCGTCTTGAAAATGGACTCATTCTCTTCATGGATTTTGTAGTCCAAGATAAATGTCTTCGATATTATTTATAACTTAAATTACTGAACGATATTAGAAAATGTAAGGAATTGGTTAGAGAATTTTTGTTTTAGTTTAAAATCCTTCATCCTATTTTACTGGTATTTTATTTTGGGTATTACACGTTATTGTCGTTTAGCAATATTTCTTTGAGTTGTTATATTTGTCTCTAGAAATCACAGTTGTACGTAGTTTTGGTATCCTCCAGTGTTCTGTTACTCCGAGCCTGTTTTTAGTAACCACGTAACATATTTATTCAAACAAAAATTAAGAGTTACGAAGGACACTCTGAAAAAATTTGATGCCTAAATATTGTTTTAAACTTTATTATTTTCGTTGTCAAAATAACCAATAACTCCTTCCTATTTTCGTATGTATGTCGAAGTGTTTGTATATGAATGCTTAGAGAAAATATATTTAGAAATAATACTTCTTTCACATTACCGGGAGGGGGAGTTAACCATTTTTTGCTGCTAGAAGCATTGATATAATGCACGCAATGTGCTTTATGAGATCTTATCTGGCTATAACCTGTCACTGAGGCTATAATCTGCAACTTGTGAAAGTCTTCAAGTACGAAAAGTATAACTGTTACCGTGATTTTTGTCGTTTTAGCGAAGATTGCGAGTAATGACATTCAAAGCTATGGTGTATGTAGCTGATAGCTCGCGCACAGCATTTGTATTGCATGACCAAATGAACATTTAAGATCAGCTATTGTTAGCAAATTCAGCGCTGTTATAATGGTTCTGGATACAAATGAGGCTGGAGATTAGAACGATGATGCCCCCACACACTGGTAAAAGAAATATGGAGTCATAAGGTTAGAGATCACGAGCAATTGTGAGTATTTACAGTAAAATATCAGAATGACCGAACTTAGCAACAATATAGTCTAATGGTTTTTCATTAGTCGTAAGAATGGTTTAAAACAGTACGGATGGCTCAGGACTTCCGGAAAATTAGGGCTGGATGGAAGTGAAGTACAACAGCAGAAGCAGAACGAGTGGCGTAGCGGATAACACCCTTCTGACCAAAGCAGGATATCTCTGGTTCGATTCCCAACTCGTCGCCATTTGCATATGACTATGGTTACCACTCTGCTGTACTAGTTCTTTAAATGTTCCACATATCATAGTAAAAATAATAATAAAACATACTTAGTTGTCTATCACTGATAGTGATATTATAAGTGATCCAACATATTAGTGATAGAAAACGAAGTAATTGTTTTTTATTGTATGTATATATTATAATAAAGTAATTGACTCTTCAATGAAGTATTTAATGTTTCACATGTTAACACACTGCGCTGGGTGATTTGTAAAACGTGTTGATAACGATTACCTCCTCTCAGTGATACATAACCACATTGGGACATACGTGTAACTCCTAATCAAGAAAAAAACTAAACAAATTTGCCTTCATTATCAATGGAAATCACAGTCGTCTTGCTTGTACCTACGGTTAAATAACTCGATTGGTCGGATGAGGTCCTTTAGAAAATTCTCGACCTCACTCTGAAAGTCTTCCGGAACAAAATTAATCGCCGAGGTCGATTAAAAAAGATGTTGATTTTGTAAAAATCGAATTTGTCTATCTATCTTCTGTAACAGCTCTGGAAAAAAGACCAGAGGTTAACAGCTGTTTATAATATTTCCCTTTGCAATATGTTATTTTTCATATAATTCTATTAATGTAATATATTGCAAATTTCCTTATGAAATAAAGGCAATCTAATTTATTTCTCTCTGTGTGTTTTAGGTATGTTTGTGTCTCATACTTCATTGCGAGTCGACAACCTGTTGTGAGTAAACTTTATGACTGATAAAAATGTTTTTGAATAAGTTTCCTTTATTTAATGTGTCGCTCACTTTGTTCATGCTCTTTCAAATGTATTTTCATCCGTAAATTTTCTTTAGGACCTATTGTAGTGCAGAGTGAGTTTTTTCGTCTTCCGTTGGTAAAATACTGTTGTGTGTGGCGTGTTTTCAAAATATCGGGGAAAATGAGGATGTTGAAAGCTGCTGAGGTGAAAGTAGAGATATTTAACTTTTTTTCAGGTTTCTTCGCGGAAAATATTTTAAACATTATGTTAGTGTTTTCCACTTATTTTGGAGTTCGAACCCGGTCATTTGTGAAGACTGTTGGGTTTCGCACGTTAGAGGTGAAATACCATTCAGATATTACATTGGGTTATTCCTTGGCTAAGAAACCTTTTTCTCTTCGTGTTTACTACGTAAATTTGCGTTACCTTTTGCCTTAGCCATTGATGCACTACTTTATTGGAAACTTTGAATTCCTTGGAAATGCAAGTCTGCTCCTCGACAAAGATGTTTTCTTTGAAGGAGACGTTCATCTCGGAGTCGATCGTAATATCTGCTGCTTCCTCTTCCCGGCAAGCGTAGAGATAGTAAGAATAAAACCGCCAACAAAGCGAGGCGTTTCTGTTGTTGGCGCGGGTGTTCATTTTGAATTGATGCACCGCGCCCGCTTAGGCGATTACAGATCCTTATTTATTTATGAAAGCTATTTCAACACCTCGCAATCACTTAATATGAATATAGATTGGTCTCCTATATGATATGCTTCCTCGAACGCTCTCGTCTTCATTTCTTTCTTTTGTTCGTTGCATAGAGTTGGCGGCAAGTGCTGAAGTGGTTAGCGCGCTTGCCCATTACCTGTGAGGCGATTCAAACCCTTGTCTTTCCGGTCATCATGTGCGAAAAGAATCTGTGACCGGTTTTCTTGGGGTACTCCCATTTCCCCTGCCATTTAGTATCCTTTCTTCACGTGTTCATCCATTCCTTATTTAGTAGTATCGCCATTTCTTCTCTTCTTTATTTTGAATGTACGAATTGAAACGGAACGTGGAAGCGTACGGTCGTTGGCTGTTTTGAGACACCAAAAGATTTGTACGAACTCCAGACTTCGTCTAAGGCAAGGGTGGCGTGTGTTTTGCTTGCGCGGGCATTACGCTGGCATGCGAAGGGCAACTCCTTTCAATCCCCTTACCGAGGGGGTGGGGGAAAGCCGGCGCTCCTTATCTCCTTACGACATAGAAACGGAAAAGAAAATCGGGAAAGTTCGCCTAACATGACATTAATCGAAGATATATTAGCTGAATACGAATAGTTTTACTAACATCCACCAACTTTTTTTTTCTTTTCCCAAAATCTTCCCAAGTTCTCGAGACATTGAACTTTATTTAAAACTGATAGATACGTGAAATCCGATGCTCCGTTCAATGTGAGTGGTGAGCAAATACTTTCCTATAATTTGGATTAAGAAACCCGGACGCTAGAGTAAAAATGAAGCGTCCAAAGGACACCCAAAATCATAAATACCTAATATACCTCATCTCTAACTTCACAATATTTTGTTAATGAGAGTTCACCAATTATGTTTTACTCATTTGCTCTGTTTAATGATTAGCTCTGTTCCTGTGTTTTATCTTCTGCTTTATATTCGTGTGGAGGGGCGAGTGGATGTGATCGAATATCGCCCCCCACCCCACCTCTGCCCTCATTTGTCCTGGGGCAAATCGCTGGTCACCTCTGATCTAAGGGCATTATGCTTAGTATCCCTATGGAAGCAACCCTGTATTCTTCGATTCCTCTCTGTCCGTGTTTGCGTTGGCGAAGGGCAAAAGGTGCCTGTTTGCCGGGATTTTGCTTCGCCTCCCCCTCTTCTTCTTTCCCCTATTCTTCGCTGATTCCCTCTTTTCTGAAAGCGAATACGTGTTTTTGTCCATGTTTTATTCAGAGGAGATTTATAGAGCAAATACATCTAGTGTTTCAAGAAGATGAAGAATGGAGATGGTTTCCAATAGTGGATATTGATAATGCTACTGTGTCTGTTTGTGGAATATGAGTACAATAAATCTTTTGTGCTCTCTCCTACATATTTGTTGTCGTGGTTGAATGGTAAGCATTTTAGTCTGTGTTATCAGCGCTGTTTACCCCAGGCTCTAAGAAATGGGACCCTGAGAGGGGGATTCCAATGACGATAGGTGAATAACATTTTTTTAAATTGCAAGTCAATTGCAATGAACAAATTTATCTGGAAAATGTATATGGCGAATATGTTATGTTGGTTTAGGTTCAGAGGGTGGACCACTTAAGGGTAATTTTTGTTGATAAATTATTCTTAGTTTTTTAATTATAGCAAATGATTTTTTTTAGTTTTGTTTGTGTGACATGAAAGACTACATCATTTGAATATTCTCTTGTTCATTTATTTAAAGTGTAACTTGGTGTCTATTTTACGAACAATTTAGTATGGTAGGTCTATTAAATGTGTTTGTGGTGAAATACGATCGTACGTTTTTATTTACTTCCTTTTTCAAGTGTATGTGTGTGAACCTTTGCTTCGTACGTTCGTGTTTGTAATTTAAGAAATGGGAAGGGGTTTTTCTCTTCCTGATTTTTCTATTTCATAGTTGTATTATTTATTGAAGCATTTTTCTGAAATAAGTTTTTTCTTTTTTTTTTTT